>CM035429.1:121011380-121606586 GCA_020310875.1 Ceratopteris richardii | reverse complement strand
CCCCCCCCCCCCCCCCCCCCCCCCCCCCCCCCCCCCCCCCCCCCCCCCCCCCCCCCCCCCCCCCCCCCCCCCCCCCCCCCCCCCCCCCCCCCCCCCCCCCCGCCCGCCCGCCCGCACCTTCCCCCTTTTTTTGACACAGATTCTTTCTACACCTTTCTTCAAGTATTTATTAACTGCTTTCTTGACGTGTGTCCTAGCTAAAAACTGTTTCTGGCAGGTTTTTGCTTTTGATAAGAGACTATGCTTGGTATTTCAAACCACTCATTGTGGATTTAAATGAGGATTTCACATCCAAGGACTATGAACTCATCATGGTATGTGAAAGCTAAGACTATTCTATTCTAAATTTTGGTAGAATGTGCTGTTGTTATCTGGTGTGTTCTCTCTCCCCCCTTCTGTCTGTTTCTGTCTATCAACTATACCCCTAGTTGGTTCCTGACTCGTCAGGAACCTTTTATTCTGACTTAACTGACCCAATTCTGACTTTGGCGTCAGAAATGGATACCTGACTTGGCCTTTTTTTTTCTAGTTTGCCTGTTTTTTGGGCTCAAAAGTGTTTGTTCTCTGCATTTTTCTCACTTTCGGTGTGTACATACCTATATATAAGTGCCTATCGGTGTGTACATACATACATACATACATACATACATGTATGAATGCATGAAATACATGTATGTATGTATGTATGTATGTATGTGTATATATATATGTGTCAGAGAGAGAGAGAGAGAGAGAGAGAGAGAGAGAGAGAGAGAGAGAGAGAGAGAGAGAGAGAGAGAGGAGAGAGAGAGAGAGAGAGAGAGAGAGAGAGAGAGAGAGAGAGAGAGAGAGAGAGAGAGAGAGAGAGAGAGAGAGAGAGAGAGAGAGAGAGAGAGAGGGAGAGAGGGAGAGAGGGAGGGAGGGGGGGAGGGGGGAGGGGGGGAGGGGGGGAGGGGAGAGAGAGAGAGAGAGAGAGAGAGAGAGAGAGAGAGAGAGAGAGAGAGAGAGAGAGAGAGAGAGAGAGAGAGAGAGAGAGAGAGAGAGAGAGAGAGAGAGAGAGAGAGAGAGAGAGAGAGAGAGAGAGAGAGAGACGAGAGAGAGAGAGAGAGAGAGAGAGAGAGAGAGAGAGAGAGAGAGAGAGAGAGAGAGAGAGAGAAAGAGAGAGAGAGAGAGTCATATTAACGTCTTCTGGAGGCCAAACTTGGCCTATGAGACAAAAACCATGCACTAGTGTAGTAACCCTGTGTAGAAGATAAAATGAAATAAAAAGTATATCGCTACACAAAGCTATATAGGGCTGGAAAAGGCTGGGGAGACGTGGCTCTGACTCTGCAGATAGTGGCCACCTAATACATGGGGGGATCCAAAATGTGAGTAAAACGCCCTAGCTACTGGTGATGGGTGGAGGTGGGTGTAGTATGTAGTACATCGGTGGTGGTCTAAGTGCCTCCTAAAGGAAGACAACCCAGGGGGTGGTGGTACGCCTATGCTCCATCATGTGGTCGTAGGCAATCCTGATGCGTGAGATATCCTCCTGATATAGTCGTGGTCGACAATATCCGCCCATGCGTGGTTGGCGCCGTGCTCTCTGTGCTGCTGCCTGGTGGAGCGTGAGCCCTATAGATGGACCTCTGTGATGTAGCTCAACTCGCTGAAAGAACTTGGTAATGGTCAGCTTGGTTCTCACCCGTGGCTGATGTATGGGCTGTAGTGACCGTTCTCGCCTCTCGTATGCTGCTGTGAGAAAGCGTCCCAAGCGTCTCTGGTCTCCCATAGTCATGCAGAGCTTGAATGACTCCTCGATTTGGAACTGTGCTCGTAGGTCTAAGTATGCTTGACATCTGATAACAAAATGCTCCTCACTCTCTACCTCTGTCTGGCATACTGGGCACCACCTCTCCTCACGAGGGAGTCCCCTGGACCGACCCCTCTCAATCTCGAGCTAATGTGATGAAACCCGGAGATGCCCAATGACGACTCGTAGGTGATGGGGAAGGTAGGTTTGCATGTATCTCGGAATCTCGATGAAGCCCGTGCCCGATATATGTAGAAAATGCTCGTGGTAGTAGAGCATTTTCGGTGGCAATGTACCCTAGGGCTCACCCATGTCCTCTGTATGTATGTATGCCATATCTCCTGACGAATGATCCTATTCCTCTCTTGATGAGAGAGCGAGTAGGTGGGTGCATGAGAGTCGTACTGTAGTGGTGGTAGCCTGTCTATGTCAAAGCCATGGTGGGCAAGCCAGTCTCGTGTCTGTGCATACCATGAGGAGCTGTCTCCTGCTAATGCCATATCAGGTGATGCCTCGAAAGCACGATAAGCAATGCGCTCTGTATCCATGCTCCGAAGTCTGTGTAATAGGCATACTGTCTGGAATAGTGCCTCAACTAGCATCGGTGGTGCAGCGAGCTCTGCTCTAATGATATCATGTGGTACAGAAGGCTTGTTGCGGATAAGTCTGGCAATCATGAGGATCTGTGGCCTCTATAATGCTGTCCATACTGATGTAGCTAATCCTGGTCCCCATATGGCTGCCCCATACATGAGCGCTGGCGTAACCAAAGTGTCAAAGAGCCACCCCTTTGTGCGGGGCTCCTGAAAATATGCCTGGTGGCACTGTCTCTCCATCAAAGCTAGTGCTGCGTACCCACGTGTGATGCGAGAGTCGTGCCTCCATAGATGAGGTGCTCTGCCTGTAAACGGAAATGATCATGGGCCCTGCCATGCTGTAGCTGGGCAATAGCGTGTCCCACCATAGTGGGTGTGAAGAAGTCAGAGGTAGTAGGACGTGAGCTCTGCGGTCTGGGAATGGGAGGCTGGTCTGGGATCTCGTATAGGCTCCGTGCATAGCTATGCCAAGTGCTTGGAGGGAGGGAGGGAGGGGGGGGAGAGAGAGAGAGAGAGAGAGAGAGAGAGAGAGAGAGAGAGAGAGAGAGAGAGAGAGAGAGAGAGAGAGAGAGAGAGAGAGAGAGGGAGGAGGAGGGAGGGAGGGAGGGAGGGAGGGAGGGAGGGAGGGAGGGAGGGAGGGAGGGAGGGAGGGAGGGAGGGAGGGAGGGAGGGAGGGAGGGAGGGAGGGAGGGGGGGGGGAGGGAGGGATGGGGAGGGAGGGAGGGAGGGAGGGAGGGAGGGAGGGATGGGGAGGGAGGGAGGGAGGGATGGGGAGGGAGGGAGGGAGGGATGGGGAGGGAGGGAGGGAGGGATGGGGAGGGAGGGGGAGGGAGGGAGGGAGGGAGAGGGAGGGAGGGAGAGGGAGAGGGAGGGAGGGAGAGGGAGAGGGAGGGAGGGGGGGGAGGGAGGGAGAGGGAGAGGGAGTGGGGGGGAGGGAGAGGGAGAGGGAGTGGGGGGGAGGGAGTGGGAGAGGGAGTGGGGGGGAGGGAGTGGGAGAGAGAGGAGTGGGAGAGGGGGAGAGAGAGAGAGAGAGAGAGAGAGAGAGGAGAGAGAGAGAGAGAGAGAGAGAGAGAGAGAGAGAGAGACGAGATGAGAGAGAGAGAGAGAGAGAGAGAGAGAGAGAGAGAGAGAGAGAGAGAGAGAGAGAGAGAGAGAGAGAGAGAGAGAGAGAGAGAGAGAGAGAGAGAGATGAGAGAGAGAGAGAGAGAGAGATGAGAGAGAGAGAGAGAGAGAGAGAGAGAGAGAGAGAGAGAGAGGAGAGAGAGAGAGAGAGAGAGAGAGAGAGACTAGCTCTTCTCTCATCAAATCAAGGATGGTGGAGAGGGCCATAGGACAACTACAACATGACGAGTTGGTTGACCACACAGGATTGCAGAGAGAGCATCTCATCTATGCAACCTTCTTTATAGCTCTGTTGATTGCGCATGTCTTCAATCGGGCTATATGGAAGGGTTTCCTGGAGGAGTAGACTAAGCATACCATCGTGCTTATCCACAAATCTGGTGACACCTTGGACCTAGGGAACTACTGGACCATCATGGTTGGTCACATCATAGCCAAAGTATATGGGGCCATACTTTAGGAAGAGCTCAGCTCATATGCAGAGACGGAGGGGCTACGGGCACAAGGCTAGGAAGTTTTCAATGGGCATTCACAACTATTGATGACATCTTCATTTGGTCCCCCCATTGATGGGCATAGGTGTGGAAGAGATTATATTGCTATTTTCTGGACTTCCATAAAGCTTTTGACAAGGCAGCTATTGGGGAAAATCTGACAAGGCAACACCAGGTGAGCATGGATCGATATGACCCTTACTATGAATCTTCGGATGGGGCAATTTTTGACCAAAAGAGAGTTTGGGCTATTGTTTTTTGCCATTGGCTCCTTACCTTTGTGTGGAAGTGGCCCATTCAATGGTTTATATGGCAAAGGGCATGAATGGACAATGAGTTGTGAATTGACTTAGAAGGATTGGCCATCCGTTTGATGATAAGATGTTCTTCGAAGGTCTTAATCCAAACTATGAGGCGTGCAACATCTAAGATGAGGCTTATGTGGAGCCGTGGGATGTCTCGTCAGAATGGGGCATGTCATCCCTTATACGTTCTAAGTAGACTAGCGCTTGCTTAGGTTCACAATTTCTTGTGTATTGAAGTTTCCTTAGATTGCATTTGCACCACTAACTATGGTACTAAGGATATTCCTCCTACCACGAGGGTAAGAACATCATGCAAAGTCTAAGAACTTCACACTTTTCACCCTTTTGACTATCATTGCAGACCGGAATCATTATGGGGCCGATGGATGAATCTCACGAGGACATAAAGTCTGTCGGTGAGGGGGTGGATGTCATGCCCCTTCGCCACCTTAGTTTTCTAACTAGTCCAACTAGGTGTCTTGGTGGTTTTCCTCGACCAAATTGTGCGCAACCATAAGGGCAGTGGTAATTGTGGATGGCCTTTGGATGGCGGTGGCCTAGGAGTATCGCCAACATGTAGGTGACAATGCACTATGGACGTGTGTTTTGACCCTTCCCTTTCGCACTTCTAACGGGGACATCGGTTGCCACTCGGCTTGTGGGTGGATACCCGACAAGGTGAAAGCTCTCGTCGCTCTCTTGGTGGATCATGGGCTTCGGTATTCGGCAAAGCATCAGGACCAGTCCACGCTCCTGCATTATGTCTCCTTGGGCTTAGGATGAGTGTTGTGATTGAGAGTCACCATGCGTGAGGTCATCGGTCAATCGGACTTGACAACAACACATTAAGGGTTCAGCTCACCGTCGGTGACCACCCATTTCCTTTCTGAGATAAATCCTGCATCCTCTATGCACTTGGCCTCCAGGCTGTTTCAAACTTGAACCACTTGATCCCTTTGGCTGGTTCTAAGGCATTGATCCCTCAATGTGTGGCTGTTCGTTTCCTTCTGGGATTGGCAAAGAAAACCTCTTCTTGGAATGAACGGTCACATAAGGAAGCAAACAGCCACGCCCCTGCATCCCTCCACCCTCCTTTCCTTACACGCATGCCATTGCCATGCATTTAATATGTGCAGGCGTCACCCACATGTTCATGAAGCATGTTCCCACATCACCAAATTTCTTACAACTCATCAAACATGTCACAGTTTACCTCATGCTATTTGGCTTACCTTTACCTTATGTAAAGGGATTATGAGGGTTAAGGTTCAACAAGAGAAGAAAACAGAAGACTTTATGAAGAAGGGAGTGGCATTGTGTTGCCATTCTAGGATATTTGCGATTAAAGCATAGCTTAGGGGATTTGCTGATAGTATGCTTCCAGAGTTGGGGCTTGGAGCAGTCTGGTGGTTATGAATTTGTGCCTAAATATACTTGGTATCATTGTATCGGTGCTTCTTCTTCATTGTACTCGCACTATCTCTCGGTGTTTATAACTCTTTCTTTTGTGCTCTTGCATGTAATTTCACTTAATTGTCACAAGTTTTACTAATTGTCAAATTGTCTGTCTATCTTGGGACCTCAGTTATGGTGTTTCACCCCTGATAGATAAGATGGGAAAATATATGGGCGATTTCTTTCCATATATGAAGCGACTGGACTCTGGGCTTCTTTTCTATGTGGAAGGATGAGAAAAATGAAATCTAATTTAGTCCTTCGCTACATGATGGATAACACTTTGCAGCACCTCAAATGTGTCATGGTCTGATGGTTAATGGGCAGTAATATGGCTATTTGCTCCATTCTTAATTTAGAAGTGCAAGCAGTCCATTTATCAAACCTAATCATAGAATGTTGTTGCTTTTGAGAACGATTGTAGTTCTATGGTTATCTAATTGTAGAATTTCGGCTCTCTTTAAGGACAAAGACTGCTGATAAGTCTATGATGACTCTAATTCACAGATTACTATAAATGCTGTTTTTATCTTTTTAATCCCACAATAGTTCAGCTCACGTGTTTAGACCAAGGGTAAATTAAAATGCTGCTTCTATCATTAATTGCTGTTATTTTGGTTTGTTGCTGAGAAAATATAAAATAATAAATATCTTCCTAAACTTCATTACCTGGCAAATAACTGCAACTAGGATGAGTTTCATGCTGGGAACAAAACAAACCCTGCAATGTTCATAGCTTCTCCCTATGATATGAGAAGTCGTACTTGGACAGTTGCTTCACCAGATCAGTTTGTAAGTTTATTTTCTTCTTTGCATTTACTGTCTTTTCTTTTACAAGGCAAGAAACGTGGTATTATTTTAATAACCTTACAGAGTTTGAAACGACTAGTAGCCTATGCAAGGACTTCAGCGGAGCTACTAGAAAAATTAATCGAGGGTGACATGCCAGAGCGATGGCCGGTAAATGTACTTGTTGTTTACTTCAATCTTAGTAAGTTGGTGTATGAATAAAAGATAGTTTGTGTGCAGGTTCACAATCATTTTATAAGTTGATTTATTTGAACCACAGTTGGTCTTCTCACAGTTTCTTGCTGTGTCATCTTTGAACAGTCTATATTTTGCACTCCTTCAAATTTGTACGACATTATTTTGAAGGTTCAACCCCAGAGGTTGTCGCATCCTCATCGGGTCCTATTTCCAGTTGACGTAAAATCAAGAGGTTTCTCTCTCTCTCTCTCTCTCTCTCTCTCTCTCTCTCTCTCTCACACTGTGTTATGGAAAAGCAGAATGTGTTTTTTTTCTTAATTGGCCACTGACCTAACACAACATGAATCCTTTTTTGGTTATGAGAGCCATGTGATGGGATTTTCGGATTAAAAGATGTGATGGGATTTCCGGATGAAAACATCTCAAAAACTAGTTGATGGCAAAGTCTTATTAAATAAAAGGTCAAAAAATTAGATAATCTAGCAATGGAGATTGATCCAATTTTCAGGTATGTAAGTCAATGCATCAGGGTCAAACTGATATGCTGCTAACAACAGTCAGAGTGGGGTATACATTGTTATTCCAGAGCTGGGTCCTTTATAGAGAGCATCTTTTTAGGAGGTTAGAAGAGCTGGGTCCAAGCGTATCATTGGGAGTGGGTTTTGAGGATTGTGAGGCTAGGGGGGAAGTGGGACAATGGTTAGTCAAGGTGGTCAAGGTGAGGATGTAGAGGATGATTGAATAGCACCTGAGCATGAATGATGTGAACCAAAAGATTCCACCAATCGATGTGCACATGCTTGGAAATGACCACAAAATCTGTTGAGGGAGCTTTTGACTCAGGATAGAAAGGTACTAAAGATGTCAAAACAATATTTCAGAATGAATATTTCATTGGAAATGATATGTCCCTTCACGCGAGAGCACTGGTTTAGGGTGCATGGAGGCACAAGGACATGAAAAGAATTCTCCCTCTAGAAGAACAATATCAAGTATATGAAGAGAAACTTCCCTTTTGAAGAAGATATGAATATTTTTTTTGGGGGGGGGTTGGGGGGGGGGGGGGGGTTTGGAGGTTGGAGAAGGGGGCATGTAGGGAAATTGGGGGAGGCATGGGAGTGGGGATGAGGGTGCATGGGGGAGGGGTTGTAAGGGAAGGGTAGGGGCGAATGGGGAATCCATGGCAGGTTTTGGAGGGGATTGGGGTGGGTGAAGTTTTTTTTAATTTTAATTTTGATTTTGGTTTTTCTTCTTTTCGGGAGGGATCTTTTTTGGGGGGACGTATGGGGGCATCGAGGGAATTAGGGGCCACTCGAGAGGACTGAAGGGAGCATTGTGAGTCAATGAATGCAAGGAGAGAGGAGAGGGAGAAGGGAGCCCTTAAGATGTGTGCATGTGCAATTTTTATTATATTATATTTTTAATTTTGGAAGCCAAGTTTCGGTTAAGCCTACGGAGGGCCAAGAAGACCTCTACACTAACTCAGTGGAGGGCCAATCATATGGACTTAATTTAGTTGAAAGCTAGCTCCAGAGCATAAAACTAGGAGAAATTATAAATTGGACAAGTAGATAGGGGTGCCCGGTCGAGACATTGAGAAGGCTGAGTACGAAACTTCGAAGCGAAACATCAAATGTAAAAATTGGACGAAAAAGGGTTGAGTTACAAGGGACCAAAGTGAGTGCCTGCACGCTAAACTGTATGACAGTATGTGCATTACAGTCTACGGTGATAATAATTTTATGTGGTATTATTTATCAATTATGTATAGTATCTGATATAATCATAACTTTAATTGTAAACTTGGTCCAATATTTGAGTTGTTCTCATATCGTATTTTTGATTTGGTGGATTAATGATTCAACCCCAAAAAAAGGGCTCATCTGGTCTATTTCGAATTTATTACCTTTATTAGTCTAGTGAACCAGGACACTGAAAGGTAGATTTGGATTAGCTCTATTCTGAAATCTTCACCGAACTATGATACAACTATGCTTTCATTCACTAAGGATATCATGATCTACTTGTAGCATATGCATAATTCATTATTTTTTACCACACCTTAACAACAATGCATTTGCCAGTGAAGGTAACCGTCAAAGCACCTGGAGATGAATTCAACCCATGGTTACTTCTGCCAGCTCTAAAAGGAGATTCGGATCCTGAAAAAAAGCTTCTCGTTGGTTTCAACCCAACCTGCTGCTTAATAAATGACATAAAGGTGGCGATTCTCACAGCAGTGCACTTTGCTTCCTTAATATCTGTATGCTTACTTGCCATCATTACTTGATCAATGTTATAGATGAAGTTTGGGGGCCTTTTCACTTATTGGTACGACCATTTTGGGGGTGGAGCCATATACTTGAATTGGAAATCATCTCCGGGTGAGGTAATGTGGCTTGGAGAGAATTGTTGTCTTGCTGACATCATTGAATTAGCCTAAACTAAGTTGTTCTTGTCTTTAGAAAATAAAAAATATGATAATTATCAAAGTTGAGGATTTGGGTTGATCTAATATTTCTGGTCTCTCTAATGGTAACAGGCTGCAAGGAAAAGAAAAAGAGTGGAATATGAAGACATATTGATTGAACTAGGTCGCCTTGGTGCTAGCTTCATAGAAAGTGTTCATTTGAATGATCGACAGGAGCCTGTGGTTTGAGTGGAAAGTATCTAACAGAAATATTTCCTGGATCAATCTACTATGCAGAGCTTTCTCAATATGATTAATGAGCAAGGGAAATTGAAGCTTCAACAGCTACTTGATACAGAAACCACATACCTGTACTTATGTATCCAAGTGGATAATGCCAATGAACAAGACTAGGGATTTGAGCCTCAGCAGTGAGAAGCCTCAACAACTACTCAGCACCTATAATCTACATGATTGACTGCACAATGCTCAATATTAAAAACCACATACCTGTACTTATGGATCCAAGTAGATGATGCCAATGAACAAGAGTAGGTTTATGAACCTTAGCAGCAACTCAATTGTCTAGAATCTACAAAGTTGGCAGCCTTATACTCGAGATCCATATGAACTCACCATATGGATCCAAGAGCTGATAATGGCTTCCTGTTCTGATGTATTTTTTGACATACGTATAAATGGAAGTGATCGTACCCCTTTTTTTTTCCTCTTGTTTTTTTGTAAGAATCCTCATTCCCTTTCCCTTTCTCTTGAATTCTGTATTCTTAACTACTGCCCTTATTTGCAACTCAGCCTAGAGAGCATTTTATATATGCAGTCCTGAAGCAGGGCCACTCCCTCTCGAAAGTCAGGAGATTGGATATCTTTTTCCATTTTTCATATATGACCCTTTCACATAAAGAAAATTAAAGAGAGGGAGCTTCTTATCGCTGTTTCAGTGGAATCAATTCAAAATTTTGTGAAAAGCGATGCATTCACATATGCAGCTGGTCAAGTCTCATGCATATGAACATGGGTGATTCCTAATGGATAGATACCTTTGTTGACTTTTCAGGGACCAAAGACACTATATGGCATGTTGGAGAGATTTTTTTTCATGTTTCTAACTTCAATAGAAGGCCGCATTCTTTTATTAGAATTTTTGAATCAGAACTTATTCTATACTAAATTTAGCAACAATTTTATCGATGATTCAGATTTTACTGTTTTTTCTTTATAAGAATACAAACATTTTATTGAAAAACGTAGATTGTTAGTATATTTTGGTAGTGATGTGTGCGAACACACTGATTGTTGGGGATGATTGTGTGGATTCCGGATCTCAAACTCCAACAATTGGTAGAGAAGGTCATTGCTGTCTGTAGCACAGCAAAGGTGGAGTAAATGAAGCTGCAAAACAGGAGAGAAAGGGGGGGGGGGGGGTTAGCCTCAAGAGGAGTGCCCAGGCCAGCATGCCAGTCACCTAATGGATGCCAGAAGGGTTGGCAAAGTGCCAGGTACTTGCCCAATGGATGTGAGAGGGGTTGCATGAGTGCAGTTCGAAGGGAGTTGCCCAGGTGCTCTTGAGGCATGAGGGTCAACTATCAAACACTCTCCCAAGGTATGCTAGATCAATGAATGAAGTCGCCCCACACAAAGGAGAGAGTAGACTTGCCCATGCCTACAAAGGAGGTCAGTCGCCTTGGTGCAAGCAAAGTAGGGTCGTTCATGAGGGTGCAAGGCAAGTAAATATGGTCGCCCAAATTCAAGTCTAGAAGTCGCCCAAGATTGGTGGGCAGCAAATGAAGTCACCCAGGGAGATGATGATGAACTGAGGTCATTGCCGTTGTATAATAGAAGAAGTCGCCCAAGCTAATGTAGCCTGCTGCCCAATTGCAGGGGAGACCACCATGAGGTTACCCATATATCAGATTAGATGCCCTGAAGCTAGCCCAAGTAAGGTGGGCAGATGGGGAGAAGTCCCCCCGGAGCTGGCCAAAATGGAGGTCACTCCAACATGGGACAATAGTAATAGTAGTCGCCCAAATTAAAGATCAACTGGCAGCAGCAGATGAGGTCGCCCACCCATGTTTGTCGCCCAGGGGGACCCTCAAAGACATATGGTCACCCATAGAATGTCGGGAAGTTGCCAATGTGGGGCATGGTGCCAAAGCCTTGGGTACAAGGGCCAGGTGGCAGTGGAGTAGTTCAAGGCAGTTGCACTTGCTGACTTGTGGGCAGCGGCCTGGGGGCCCTTGCCCTGCCAAGTGGATTGTGATGTGCATACTATTGTCAAGTGAGTAAGAAATAGACAATAGACAAGAGAATGTAACGACTAGTAGAATGTTGCGAATCCTTAAGCGCGCGCGCACACACACCCCCCTTGAACCCAATAAAAGAGATGAATGGCTAAGAAATAGACAATAGACAAGAGAATGTAACGAGTAGTAGAATGTTGCTCTTAAAAATAATGTTTACTTGATGAATGAATAACAATACAATGTTTAATATACAAAATCTGAATACAAGGATGAATGTAAGACTGTTCTAGGTTCAAATGTATGAGAGCCTATGTGCTGGAATATGATGGAAATTGGCAATTGTTGGAAACAATGTCCTCATAACATAAAACCCTAATTTCTTTTGGGCCTCAGCCAAATTTTGGTCACAGAAGAGCAAAAATTATTATGAGTTCATCAGATAGTACTTCAGGAGAGCTTTCGTTTAGTATAAAACATTCAGTTATCAGAGGTCCATATTTGGTAGAAAACCCTAACCCTAATTTCTGCCCAAAAAGTTTTTTTTTTTCATGATTAGGTTTCTCTCAACATGTACCTTTAGGAGAGCAAACTCTTGAGTCTCTCTGAAGTCTGAAGGGTGAATGATGAGATCGTAGCACTTTTGTCATGGAAAAGCAAAATTTACGATAATTAAAATCCTTTGCAAAAGTTTACAATATCTTGCTTTTGGAAGTTTTTCGTAGCTTTTTCTAAAAGCTTTTGTGAGGCAGCTATGAGACCTATATAAGAAGCATGAGGGGTCATGTTTAATCATCATTGAGGTGCTCAAGCTCATGGCTCAACGCAAGTTTAGCATCTTTTGAGTAGCATACTTAAGGATCACTTGTTTAGAGGTTAGTAACTTTTGGAGGACATTTGCTCTAACTTTTGGTGGAGCATTGGAGGAGATTTTGGAAGCCAACCAACCATCAGATTTAGCTGAATTTTGTTAGTAGCAAGTTCTATTTTCTGTCCTCTTCTTTTGGTGTTACTGTTCCTAGGTTTCATGCCTTCTACATCAGCATAAGGAGTTTCCCTTGTTATTCAGTTAGGGTTTGCTGTACAAATAGTTGTAAATTGGTTCTATTCACTCCATACTCACATACACACTCTTCATACCTCTTAGGCACTTTACACACAAACTCTTGTACCTTGTTCTCGAAATTCTACCTAGATTCAGATTTTATAGCTATATTCAGCACATTCAAGTTTTGTGACTACATTCAGCTTACATTCAAGTTTTGTAACTACATTCAGATTTTGTATCCACATTCAGCACATTTAACATGTATTGGCACACATTTAGTTTTGGAGACATATATAGACACATTATAATTGGACATTGAAATATTGTTGATATATTTAGGTAGTGATGTGTGTGAACACACTAGGATTGCCAGGGTGCTTTTTTCCCTCTTTAGGAGGTTTTTTTCCCCCCGGCCTGTATATACGCCGATTGCCTTATGGGCTACTTATCTTTGTACATTCTCTAGTAATACATTCAGTATTGTGTGTTGTGCTCCAAGCTTCTTCTTCTTCCTTGTGCTATTCGTGTGTTTCCGCAGACTTCTAACTCCAACAATTGGTATCAGAGCAGGTCGTCGCTTCATCTAGGGCGCCGTCGACACTCCTCCGTTTGCACTCTCAGAATCGCACGAATTCAGGTGAGCATACTCAGCATGTTTTCCAGATCAAAACAGCTTCGTTTTGTGGTTCCAAGATCGCAATCTGAGCTCGTTTCGGCCTCCAAACGCACTATCGCAGTGCTTGTGTAGGCTATCTTGTCTTTTTGTGCAGAAGGTATATACTAGTTTTTGTTCGCCAGTATAAGCGTCTCGAAGTCTGGTAGAGGTCTAGTGGAATTCGTCAGGGCAGTTCTGTTCAACTTTCTGAGATACAGTCAATATTCTGCATCAAGGTATTTTAGTCACCGGCCATGGCTGAAAGCAGTGATGTATTCCGTATGTTGGTTGTTGAGGATAAGTTGGATGGTATCAACTACTCGTTATGCAGGTGTCGAAGATGATGATATTCTGCATATTCCTATTCGTGTTGCGGTTCTCGTTGCACCTACTGCAGAGCAGATTCGCTGGGATGGCAGAGATGCCTAGGCATATGCATTGATAGCTTTGTCTGTCAAACATGCCATTATTCCTCACATTCGCTCTTGCAGAACAGCTAAGGATGCTTGGGATACACTTACCACATTGTGCCAAGCTAGGAATGAGGCTCGTGTTGCTTACCTCCGAAAACAGTTGGAGAGTGAGCACATGAATGAAGGTGATTCTATGGATAGTTTCCTAACGAAGATCAAAGACTCGAAGGAACATTTAATTTTTGCTGATGAGGTTATACCAGATAGCTCACTTGTGCAGGCCGTTCTGAATGGTCTTCTTGATTCATATCAGAGTTTTGCTTCTACTCTTTAGTTGATGATGAAAGGCAATCCAAATGCCTTATCATTTGAGGAGTTAGTCTCTGTTCTGTTGCAGGATGATAAGTCCATGTAGAACAGGTCCATTATGCGAGTTGCAGATCAAGCTTTCCTTGCTAGTCAGAAGGGCAAAGGAAAATGAAGCTCTTCAACTAGTAAGCAGAAATTTGCTAATTCTGCATATTTGAAGAAGGAAGATAAAGATGAGAAGAAATCAGAAAAGCAGAAGTTGTTTTGTAAGTACTCTAAAGGGAATAATCATATCATAAAGAACTGTCCAAAACTGGCTGCTGAAGAGGCAAAGAAGAAAGAGGCTTGAATGGTTGTTGCAGAGGACTCTACAACAAAAACAGAGTCTGCTAATCTTGTGCAGGAAGAAGAATGGGCGTTTACTACTTTCTGCAGTTTTGACCCATCTTCTCATGAGCAGTGCATGTCTGCAGTAGACTCAGATGTTTGGTATTTTGACAGTGGGGAGACCAAACATAATACCTCGCAGTGCAGTTTCTTCTCTTCACTCGAGCCTGCCCCTACAGGGAATACTGTTACATGCGCCAACAACTCTTATCCTGTTATGGGAGTTGGTAAGATCATTTTGACTACTACTAATGGTACTTCTTTCACTTTGTCAGATGCTTTATTTGTGCCAGGGATCAAGAAGAACATGTTATCAATTTCTGCATTAGCCAAAATTGGCTTGGTTGTGAAATTTTTTGATGACAGGTGTATAGTTCATGATCTGTCAAATGGGGATGTGATTATTGCTTCTGGCATTTTATGTCGTAGACTGTATAAGCTCGACTATGAAAGATCTGTAAATGATTTGGCATGTGCAGTAAATGATTCTCAGGCTATGTTAGATGCAAAGCTTTGGCATGTATGCTTTGGTTATTTGAATTTTGCTAGTTTGCTATGCCTACAGAAATTTGAAATGGTGTCCTCTTTGCCCAAACTTGAGGCACCTAGAAAACATGTTTGTGAAGGCTGTATTTTGGGCAAACTGTAGCGTTCGTCCTTTCCAAAAGATGGTTCAGTTTGGGCTACTCAGAAATTGCAACTTGTACATAGTGATGTCTGTGGTCCTATGCAGACACCTTCTTTTGGGAATTATTTTTACTTTGTGATTTTAATCGATGATTTTTCCAGGCATGCATGGGTCTATCCATTGAAGGCAAAGTCCGAAGTGTTCATGTGCTTCAAATAGTTTTTGGTTTTGGCTGAAAATCTACAGCATGTAAAATGGGCACCCTCCGTTCTGATCGAGGGGGGGAATATATATCTTTTGATTTTAATGCATTTTTGGCTGAACTTGGGATAAAACACCAGTGTACAGTGCCGTATACACCTCAATAGAATGGAGTTGCTGAATGAAAGAACATGTCACTCATGGAGATGGCGAGGTTTATGGTCAAGAGTCAGGCTTTACCACATAGTTTCTGGCTTGAGGTTGTCATGTGTGCAACATATGTACTGAACAAGTGTCCCACGAAAGCGTTGCAGTCTATCACTCCATATGAGGCTTGGCATGACTGCAAGCCATTTGTTGCTCATTTGTGTGTTTTTGGTTGTTTAACATATGCATTAGTGCCTGAACAACATCGTAGAAAATTGGATGATAAAACAGTAAAATGTATTTTTGTTGGGTACAGTTCTGAAAGTAAACGCTATCGTCTGTATCATCCACAGCCTAAACGCATTATGATTAGCCGTGATGTTTTTGTGGAAGATGCTATTCAGCCATCGCTTTCATGTACTAAGGAGACATCTTTTAGCTCTAAAGACATGTATGATACTTTGTTGCCTGTTTTTACAGGTGGACAGTCTAGTGCTCGTCCTAATGAGGCAACTTCTCAGCCTTTGCAGGTTTCATGTGATGATGTAGATAATTCCATTTCTGATGCAGATGTATATGATGCACTTATTGATGAGAGAGCTGATATTGAGCAGGCAAGAACTATGCCAAAATGGCTGGTGCAGACCTTGCGTGACAACAAATTAGATGCACCTCTATCATATTGTACTCGTTCAGGCTCTCATAGTGCCTCTTTTGCATCAAATTGCTATGCTATGGTTGCATATAGTCTTTGTGATGAGAATGAGCCTGTTTTGTTTGATGAAGCATAAAATTCAGAAAATTGGATGACTGCTATGCAATCTGAATATGATGCTATAATGAAGAATGGTCCTTGGTCTTTATGTGACTTGCCTCCTGGCAAGAAGGCCATTGGCACTAAGTGGGTATACAAGCTAAAGCGTAAACCGGATGGTAAAATTGACATGTATAAGGCTAGGCTTGTTGCAAAGGTTATGCACAGGAAAGAGGCATTGATTTTGATGAGAACTTTGCACCTACATGTCGTATGACTACTGTTTGGAGCATTTGTGCACTTGCAGCTCATCATGGTTGGAATGTACATCAGTTGGACATTAAAACAACATTTTTGAATGGTGACTTGCATGAAGAAGTGTATGTTTTTCAGGCTCCTGGCTTTGTGTAGAAAGGGCATGAAAACCAGGTGTGCAGGTTAAAGAAGGGATTATATGGCTTAAAGCAAGAACCACGTGGTTGGTATGAGAAGATACATGCCTATCTGGTTGCACATGGTTTTGAGAACAGTCCAACTGAAAGCACCTTATATGTTTTTTCAGCACCTTATATGTTAAGTGGGCTACTGATGTGCTTCTGATCATTGTTGTCTATGTTGATGACATGTTGCTCACTGGTCCTATTGAGAAGCATATTGCTGATTTTAAGGCTGATTTGCATGCCTTATTTGAGATTTTTGATTTGGGGCATTTGCATCACTATTTGGGCATTCAATTTATGCAAGTTGATGGTGGAATGGCTTTGTGTCAAACAAAATATATTGACACATTATTGCAGCGTTTTGGCCTTGAAGACTGTAAGCCTATTGCCACTCCTATGGAGACAAGTTTACGATTGAGTCTTCATGATACTGGAGATGCATTTGAAGTTGTTCTCTATCAGCACGCTGTTGGATGCTTGATTTACTTATGCATTACTCGGCCAGATATTCAGTTTGCTGTCTCACAAATGAGCAGGTTTATGCATTGCCCAGGAGTCAAGCATTGGCTGGAAGTTAAGCGCATCTTTCGCTATTTGAGTGGTGCTCGGCTACTTGGGTTGTTTTATCCCAAGGGGGGATCACTATCGCCAGATTTGCATGCTTTTTTTTACTCTGATTGGGTTGGTTGCTATGACACTCATGTATTCACTAGTGGCTTTTGCTTCATGCTTGGTAGCTCATTTATATCTTGGTTGAGCAAGAAGCAGCCTACTCTGGCCACTTCCAGTTGTGAGGCTGAGTATAGGGCAACTTGCACAACAACTGTTGAGTGTGTGTGGCTAAGACGCCTTATGGCTGGTTTAGGTGTTGGTTAGACTTCTGCCACCACCATCTTCAATGATAGTCAGAGCTCATTGGAAGTTGCGAGGAACCCTATATTCCATGCTCGCACTAAGCACATTGAGGTCCACTATGACTATGTCAGGGAGAGGTTCTCTGCTGGGGAGATCAGCTTGAAATATGTGCCCATGCAGGAGAACATTGCAGACCTTTTCACGAAGGCTCTTCCTAGGGAGAAGTTTGATGCTTTTCGCAAAGCTTTGGGCTTACTTCCTTTTGTGGAGTGATTTCCACATAGCTCGGTACTTCGTTATACATGAGTGCCAACTCCTTGTTCACCGCATCACTCCCAGGGGGGATTTGTTGATATATTTAGGTAGTGATGTGTGTGAACACACTAGGACTGCGAGGACACTTTTTTCCCTCTTTAGGAGGTTTTTTTTCCCCGGCTTGTATATACGCCTATTGCCCTAATGGGCTACTTATCTTTGTACATTCTCTAGTAATACATTCAGTATTGTGTGTTGTGCTCCAAGCTTCTTCTTCTTGCTTGTGCTGTTTGTGTGCTTCCGCAGACGTCTAACTCCAACAAATATCAGTTAGTGTAGATAAGCATTTAGCTTATTGTATGCTTTCACAAGTTGTGTATTCTCTCTCTACTTCTCATTCATTTAATTTTGAGTCTTAAGGTACATATGCTAAGGTTCATTTGATGGAAGAACTTGAAAACTTGTCATTATTGCTATTAAGACCCACCCCGTTCCAACAACAATCCTTACATAGATTAGGGTTTTCCCTCTCAAATAAACAACAAAAATTGAAGAAAACTTGAATATTTTCAGCCACTTAAAAGATTCAGCAAGCGCACACTCCCAAGCTGTGTAGGAGAAGAGGGTAACAACAAATTGCCAAGAAAAATCAGCAAAAACACCTCCAATTTTCTCTTAGGAGAGCTCCAAGACCTAAATCACACTTGTGCATGCTCAAGTGTGAGTGTGAGGTATGCTAATAGTGACCCATGTAGTTTTTTTAATAGGATTTGAAGTCATCCACTGACTTTTTGTAACTCTTCAACGTGCTTTTCACGAGTTTACATGAAATCAACATGCTTTAGAAGGAAAAAAAAAGAATTTATAAAAATATCTAGGAAAATGATATGATACACTTAAGATATGGTGCTTTCCTTGCTCTAGAGAATAAGAGCTAAAAGATGATATATGTGATTTTTGAAAAGCTCAAAATGTAAAATTAGGGTTAGGGTTTTGATGTCTTTAATGATCTCTGATGGTAAACGACCACATATTATTAGAAATCTATCTAGGAGTCCTAGAAGGTTGATGCTCCATTGTATGACTGATTATAAGGATCTAAATCCCCCTCAAAAAATGCATAATTATGGGCCATTATAAAATCTGGGATATTTACATCTTTATCATAAATTTGAATTTCTATTACATATGCATTGCGTAAAATCTTGTTTTAGGTACATAGAATTTATACCCTTCGCTTTTCAATACCATAACTAACAAAAACAACTTTGGTAGCTTTCTCATCAACCTTAGTATGATCCTTCTTCTCACATTTCCTTCTTCTCAATGTGAACATAAGAAGGAGAACCAAAAACTTTGAAATGCTTCACATTGGGATTCTTATCATAATATGCTTCGTAATGTATCATCACTTTCATAGGTTTTTTAGAAGACCTATTAAGAATATTATTAGTAGTGTGAATAGCATCATAGCAAAAACTTTGATGAAAACATCTTTGAAGATATCATACTACCTTCCATTTCATGAAGTCTCCTAGTCTTTCTCTTTACAATTCCATTCTGTTTTGGAGTATAAGCAATGATGAGTTGATGAGAGATATCTTTGTTTTCAAGATATGACTTGAAAGTCATTTGATATGTACTCTTCTCCTCTATCACTCCTCAAAATCTGAATTTTTGACCGACTTTCATTCTCAACCATAGGTAGCAAAACCGTTTGACTGAGTCCTTGATCCATAAACCCAAGAATATCAATAATAATAATCTTTAAGTGATAATATATCAATGTTTATAGAATTTTCTCTCATTAGTCCATTAACATGTAAATGTATGATCTGTAACTTTCTTTTGCAGTGATGAACCCATGCTTCTTGGTTGGAGCTTATAGAGCTTTCTTTTAGGATATCCTCCACAAGAGTGTATCATCTCGTAAAATAAAAGTAGACAATTTTGAACCATACCTTGATCCTTTATATTGTTTGGAGTTGTGTGATTGATGTGAATAAATCTTCCATGTCATAACTTCATATTCTCCTTTGGTGTGGAAGACCTAGTAAAATTAGCATGGTTAATTTTTGACAACACAAACATACCACTTTTGTTTTCATCTTATAATAGAAAATGCTTCTCATTAGGTATGAGTATTTGACATGTATTCTTTTGAAAAACAACTATACAACTATGTGATAAGAAAATAGAGATAGAAAGCAAATTCTTCTTCTTATTTGGTACATAGAAAAGATAAAAAAGTGTAAATTTACCACTTCCTCTTGACTTTAAAGTAACTTCTCCATTACCAACTATATCCAAATCATGGCCATACGCTATTTTCATCCTTCTATTTGTAGAGCTACTAAGGGGAGAAAATACCTTCTTGCAACTTGTCATATGCTTACTAGCTCTAGAATAAAATATCCAAGAATTTTTTGATATTGCATTTGATGTTGCTTGATCGAAATCCACTTCTTCCATATTAATACATGGAAAATACTTTTCACTAGAAGACATGGATTTTCATACCTCTTTAACATTATTATGTGATGGTCTTTTTTTCTCATTGAAAATCCTCTCTATGCATTCTGTTGTATGATAACCTGGTTTCTTGCAATAATGATATATATATTTCTTAGGTGTAGATGAGGATGAAGTGAATTTCTTCTTAGGTGTGGTAGAAGTAGTTAAAGAAGAGGTAGTGGAAGACTTAGAAGTTGATTACTTACTTTCCTTCTTGTTTTCTTGAGTCTTCTTCTCCTTCTTTGTGGTCTCCTTCTTCTTGCCTTTGAGTGATTTCATCATCAATCGAAGAGTAGAAATAAAACTCTGATATGAATTTGGAAGTCCATTAAGAAAAGTCTGCACAAGTGAACTATCAGGTAAGACTTCATCAGTAGAAATTAACTCCTCCAAATCATTGATCATTGCCAAAAAATTGATCCATGGAATCTCCTTCATTCATGTGCTCACTCTCCAACTGTTTTCAGAGGTAAGCAACACGACCCTCATTTCTTGCATGGTATAAAGTGTTAGTGTATCCCAAGAATCCTTTGCAATTTTTCAAGGGAAAATGTAAAGAAAAGTGACACATTCGACCAAATAGGAACTTGAAGAATATCATCATCTTCAACCCCATCTGCATCACCTTTAGTAACTGTATTTATATGTTTAATAGGAAATTTCTCAACACCCTGCATAATATTCCACAATCCTTTTGCAACCAATACAATATGTATCATATATGCTAATAATGGGTAACTAGTACCATCCAACCTATCCTCAATAGCCAACATACATAATACACCACTCCTTTCAACCATGGCTAGTGACTAGAATACCCTCATGCAAAAAAATTATTGTATTTCAAAAAGTTGAACAGAACTACCTTATCAAGCTCTGTTAGATTTACAGCAAACTTTGAGGTGCTTGTACTGGCGAACCAAAACCTATATATATATATATATGTTTGGCACAAAAGGACAAAATTACCTACACAAGGATTATGATAGTGCATTCGAAGGTTGAAATGAGCTCGGATTGGGATTTCAACACCACATAACAAAGCTATTTTGGACTCCGAATCGCTTTGAGTTTGCTCACCAATTTTCGTGCGAGTCTGAGACTGTGATAAGAGGGGTGTCGATGTTGCCCTAGGTGAAGTGACAACTTGCTGTAATACCAATTGTTGGAGTTTGAGGTTTACAGAAGCATGCAAATAACACAAGGAAGAAGAAGAAGCATGGAGCACAATACACAATATTGAATGTATTACTAAGAGAATATACAAAGATAAGTGACCCCTTTAGGGTTATAGAAATATATACAAGCCAGGGGAAAAAACCTCCTAAAGAGGGAAAAAAGTGCCTCGACGGTCCTAGTGTGTTCCCATATATTACTACCAAAATATATCAACAACTATAGATAATTCATGTGGATTGAAAAACTTGGATAATTATGCCATAAGATGAATCTCAGAATCCATACACATGGCCGATTGTGCTTATATATGCACATGCAAAATCAAGTGAACATGTTCGCAACTTTCAATCTTCTTCTATAAAAAGAGTTGGAAGGTAGAAAGCACTCCTATTACAAACCGAGGTCAACAATAGGATTAACTTGAATACTAAGCACATCATGTGAGATGATCTTGCAAGTAGATCATGTGAGATGATCATATGCACTTAGGGATGATTGTGTGCATTGGTGATTGACCCTTTGGGAAGTTGGACAAGAGGCATTCCATCCATCGTACTTATAGCCTTATGTATCCAACTAGATTGGGTCTACTCTTTTAAAAAAATTTTGATTAAATGTGTATGAATGTGACCTCGTAGTACATGCAAACAACCTCTTCATGGTGATTTTCTATGGAAAATATTATAATTAGGTGAATAATCATTAGTCTTAAGATCCTTTCTAGTTTTGGTAGAATCCAAATCTACTTGTAGGGTACAAAGCCTTTCTAAATTCATGTAATAATGAAATTTTGTTGGATTTAGTACATGCATACTCCAATAACAGGTGCGACAAGAAGGAGATGATGACTAATAGATTGTTAGATCATTTAATAAAAAATAAAACAATCTACTACAAAATAGAAAAACTTATAACATATTGTAGATGATGAAAAACTCGGAAAATTGTTAATCAATCATATTTTTTTGTTGATTGAGGAAGGATAACACATTCTTCCTATCTAAGTGATAGGAGATGAGTAGAACTCTACCTAATACCCATGGGCTTTAATTAAACTTAAGAGCTTATTTGGTGAGTTGAAACATAGCAACCAAAGTCTAATTTCAATAACTTATTCATGTGGCTTGAAAGTATCTATCCATGGACTCTAACCAAACTCTTACATATCTTTCTACATGATGGACTTGTCCATGAAAAAACTGGATGCACTCATTCAAGGTTGTGTTCCTTTCAAGTCAAATAAGTAAGTTGTCAGTAATCAATACATAAATCCAAAAGGATTAAATAAAGGTTTGAGTTGCTTGATAATAAAATCGAATTGTTTCTTCCTATAATGTAATATTTTAATATTCATATGAGTAAAATACTATTTATCGAAGGAATTTTGAGTCAAAAGAAATTATAGCTATGACTTGTCTTTAGTTCCTAAGTGTTTGAGTGCCATCTTCTAGATCAACATAGTCCAAGTATTTCTTAGTGTATGAATGTCATCTTTTATATCTACATAACATAATGAATGTTGGAGAATTCCTTTCCTATTCGTAGTGGAAAGTGTAGAAGACCTTCTCAGGATCAAGACTTTTGCCAGTAGCTGAACCTTCAAATGAAACCTGGTGCCAATTGAAAAATGCAATGAACTTGAAAGTTTGGTAACTCAAGCTAGACACCTATAGCTTTCAAATGAGCTATGAAACAATCAATTGGGAGTAGATTTGGGTTGGCAACTCTCTGCCTCAAAACAAGCTACATGTTCACTCAATTAAGCTAAAAACTGGACTTCACTAAAAACTGAATAACTCACAGAGCATAAAGAATTTTCTAAAACTGTTGAAGAGAAAGGAAGTACTCAAGATAGGTTTTCCAACGAATGTTTATAATCTAAAATTGGATACATATATTGAGAGATATGACTCTCACAAGTAGACTACCTAGAAATTGATATGCGGGTGGACATAGTCTATGAGAGTGAAGTGAATGAAATGACTCAAACCAAATGAACTAGCTACAAGGGGACTTCCACGCCTTCTTTCTCTATTATTGAGTGTCCTCCCTTGCCTCTTTTATAGCCAAGTGACCAAAAAATCTCATGATGAGTTTGAGAGCTCTTCTCCATAACTCTTCCACTACTTTGGACAACCACTACTCTTACAGTTCAGTTATTGGATTTGATTCTCTTTTGATTGATTCTCTTTTTGCCTCCACTACTTGCTAAAGTAAATGTTTCCATTTTTCATTTTTGTATTTTCCTTCTATTTGAAGAAAATCCTTTTTGCAAAAATATATACGATGTTACTTCTTTATTTTTAACACTCCCCCTCAAGCTCACATGTGAGCTTGCACCTTCAGCCATATCCTGCAAGTTGATTTCATCCTTGAACCTCTTTAACTTAGAAGCATCTAAGGACTTTGTAAACATGTCTGCAACCTGGTCATTAGTTGCAATGAACTTTATATCCACATCCTTGCTCAAAACTTTTTCTCGAACATAATGATAATGCACTTCTATGTGCTTGCTTCATGCATGAAACATTGGACTGTTTGTCAAGTGAATGCTTGACATGTTGTCACCATAAATTGGAATGGTCTCCACCTACACATCAAGATCAACTAAGAGCTTCTTAATCCACATAGCTTCACAAGTTGCAAAGGCTAATCCTCTATATTCAGCTTCTGTAGATGATAGTGCAATAGTAGGTTGCTTCTTCAAGCTCCATGTGATAGGTTTGGTACCTATCATGAATACATAACCTGAAGTGGATCTTCTATCTTCCTTTGAACCAGCCCAATCAGCATCACTGAAGCCCTTTACCTGCAATTCTTCATCATATCTATAAAACAAGGCATGATTGATTGTGTGCTTCACATATCTTAGCACTCGTTTGGCTGAATTTAAATGTTCACTTGTAGGAGCTTGTATAAATTGAGAAAGAACTCCAACACTATAACACAAATCTGGCCTTGTGATCGTAGCATATATCAATGAACCTATAATACTCTTGTATGTAGTTACATCATGTAACTTTTCTCCATCATTTGAGCATAGCTTCACATTTGTGTCCATAGGTTGAGTGAGTGGTTTGCATTCACTCATTCCAAATCTGAAAAGAACATCCAATAAGTACTTTCTTTGCATCAAGTAGATGCCATCTTTCCAATAGATTATCTCTATGCCTAAAAAGTATTTCAGCTCACCAAGATCTGAAATTTTAAACTCCTTATCGATTTTTCTTTTTATCTCTTGTATTCCTGTAACATTACTTCCTGTTATGATGAGATCATCAATATATATGCAAATATATACCTGCTTGCCTTCTTCTTTCTTCATGTAGAGAGAGGGATCTGTACTACTTGGACTATACCCACACCTTCTGAGGTACTCGAACAATCTTTGATTCCAAGCACGTGGTGCTTGCTTCAGCCCATACAAAGCTTTCTTCAATCTACAAACAAAATTTGGATGGTTTTTTGTCTTCAAATCCAATCGCTTGACTCATGTATACCTCTTCTTGAAGTTCACCATTGAGAAAAGCATTTTTTATGTCAAGTTGGTACAATGGCCATCTCCTTGTTGCACTCACTGCAATCAAGGTTCTAATTGTTCCCATATTTGCAACCGGGTCAAAAGTCTATTCATAGTCGATGCTGTGAGGTTGCTTGAATCCTTTTGCTACAAGTCTAGCTTTATACCTAGCTAGAGAACCATCAGCATTTCTCTTTATTTTAATCACCCATTTATTTGGAGCAATCTTCATACCTTCAGCCTTTGGAACTAGCTCCCATGTGTGATTGTCCTTGAGAGCTTTTATCTCTTCTTGCATAGCTTCTTGCCATTCTTTTTGTGTACATGATTCTTCATATACATCCGGTTCTTTGTCTTTGACCACCTGAGTCATATATGAAAAATGCTTTGCAATAAAACTATCATAGCTTAGCCTTTGAATTGGATATCTTGCTCTTGAAGACATCCTTTCATTTCCTTTTGAACATTGCTTCTTCAACCGATTCAACTTCAGCTTTGGTGTAATCACCTCTTCATACTCTTCTTCACTTGCATTTGAATCACTATTTTGGGTAGCACTTTCCACTTCAAATCTTCCATAACCTGATGTTGGTGATGAGGAATGACTCCTTAGTCTCCCCTGAAGGGGTTTGGAGTGCAGAACAAGAGGAGGAAGGAGGACATGGAATGAGAGAGAAGAGAGGAACGACGCGCGGATATGCGTGGGAGCCTCGAAACCCACATAATGATCTCCCTTGAGGCAATGCTCTATATATGATGTATATATATAAATATGGGGGTAAGGTCACATGACCCTTACATCCCCAACAATCTCCCACTTAAGGGTCAATGTGACCATAAGTGGTAACACATATACAAAGAATGATGTAGGACTATACAATAATGTACAGGAAGAGTCCGGATCTCTACCCATACCAAATCAGCCTACACCAACCGCCTCGAACAAGGTGTATCCATGCACCTCAAACTGCTCTAGACTCATATCAATAAGAGTCGAGCTCATATCTGACTGATGCAAGAACTCATGAAGTTCCTGCAAAGCTCCCACTCGCTCTATGCCTGTGCCAATCATCAAGCGACTAACAACTCCAAGTGCAAATGCTCCAATAGCAACTGCAATGCCTGGTCTCGAGCATAATAACTCGTACATCAGACTCTCGAATGCTGACGAAACCTGTGCTATCCTGGCTAGCCTAAGTATGCCAGCCATGCCTGTATCCAAGGCATCCAAAGCACCATCATCAAGACCAACATGTCCTGAAATATCTATGTCAACATCTGGCATGAGCGAATCCAAGAATGACTGCATAACTGCTGACTCCTCAACATATAAATCAGCCATGCTCACAACCAAGGATGTATCTAGCTGTGCATCATGAGAGCTAATATGCTCTACCATACACTGTATACCATGAGAGCAATCCTGCTCTATCACACCAAGTGTATGATCATGCTCCACATGAGCTAACTACACAACATCAATACCAAGGTCAAACTGATGATCACACTCTAACTGAGTATCATCACAATGCTCTACATGAGCATCCACATCATGCTCTAAAGCATCCAACTGATCATCCAAAGTATGCTCCATAAGAGCATCCATATGATCAATAAAATCATGCTCTATATAAGCATCATGAGCATCCAAAACATGCTCTACATATGCATCCATCTGAGCATCTGAATCCTACCATACATGTGCATCATGAATGTCAATAGACATATGTGTAGGTAGACAAAATGAGACATGACGAGTCTCACATCGCACATAAGGCTGAACTCCCACTGAGACGAGACTGTCTCTCACATGAAGTACTTGCAGTGGATACCTGTGCCCAATCCTGGCACCTCTGACAAGCATAAGCTGTCCCAACTGCAACTGAAAATGATGCTCACCAAGGAATGCATAACATCTGCTCTCCTGTAACTGGCTAACTGAAATCAAGCTCATAGGGAATGAAGGCACATGACGTACATGTCTAAGCATAAGTGATGCTCCACTAGGTAGCATAATGCATACATCTCCTGCACCCTCAATATCATATGTCGTACCATCAGGCATGTGCACACATCCACGACTCTCACCTGAGAATCGACAAAACCACTCACGATGTGGAGTAACATGAAAAGTGGCTAATGCATCAAGCAACCAAGCCATATGTGTGCTATCCAATGAACAAGAGGAATCATGAGATGAACTATAGGAGAAAGTGATATCACCATCACTAGCATAATCAACTACCATAGAATATCCTGAAACCACTACCTGACCTGCATCACGTGCATATCTCTGACGTCGTCGTCGCATCCGCCTGAAGCAACGTCGTCGAGTATGGCCATCACGGCCACAGTGCCAACATCGAAGTCGTCGATGTGATCTATGTCTCACATGAGTGAATGGACTCGCATACATATCATGTAGTCTCTGCCATAATGCACTACTCGTCTCCTCATACATAACAGACTCATATATAGAATCCACAAGCTGTAATCGGATAGTGGAGCTGGCCAATGCATCCATATCCATCCATACGTGATCGGGCATGTCACGAGGCCTCTGTGCATCTCTATGCACATACATGTGTAACCCTGCACGAACCAATGTATGCCACATCTGAGCTTTCCATCTCGGAAAGTCAGTACCATCGAATCGAGAAGACAGCATGCTGGCAATCCAAGACTAGCAATGTAATAAGAGACTAGAATAATACTCTATCCTCAATAGGATCATACCTGCATATCCATATGCATAATGCACATCATAAATGTCTCGCTGGAGAAGAAACCATGTGAACCACCTGTCACATAACCATGCATCTAGCATGCACATAAAAACACGAGCATAAGCCTGCTCACCAAGTCTCCAAAGTGATCAAGTAGATGTGAAAGAATCCTGGGAAAATTTCGACAGAGTATCCCGTGTAAACTGAGCAATCAAACAATATAACCAATATCAAAAGAACAATGAGTAATCTGTCACCACCTGTCACTGATGTAATCAAGGATAATGGAAAAAACATATGCCCATAAACTAATGGCAATACATGCCAATACAATGGCAATACAACTCCCACTCAAGAATAAATCCTGCAAGATGGTCCAATCTATCACAAATAACCTGTGACCAAGTCCAAGTGAATGGAGATAGTCAATGATCCAAAGCTATCGCACAAGCTTCAAGATCCACTAGAGCTCTCTTCTAGCATAAAAGCCGATGAAATTTCGGCAGCATCTCCTCTGTAAAATGGACTCTAGAACCAAAATAACCATGTGGGAATCACCATCCACATAAGCCAAGAATCACATTGGCAAATATATATCAATCAATGACCAAATGCTAATAATGGTGACAAACAAACGTGTAACTGAGGCTCCAATCTGGATCACGTACCTGCAAAGAAAACAAAGATACAAGTACCAACTAAGATCCAATGTCAAATCTCACAAAAGTATGTGCAACCGGAAAGTAAATTCGTAACCAAGTGGCATAAGCAAGATATAGACCACAATGCCACTATACATCCATGATCGAACTCATGATGACATAAACCTGAAAGAAGAGTATACCACAATGTCATCTTACATGCCAAACGCGTGACAAGATCATGCTCTACTCTCATATGGAGGAGCTACCACAATGATCATACATATGCAATGCCTTGAAGCTCTAAAAATAAGAGCTTGCACACAAAAAATTCTCTCTCGAAGAAGTTCCAAAGCAAATTCAACCTCCAAGTGCAATTAGGGTTCGTTTGATAAAAATCTGCTGCTCTGTGTTTTGCTGTTTCAGAGGTGATAACCTCTGAATCTGAACTTTTGGTCTTCAGCAAACTTGACGATCTGCTTCTTGGTTACGTAACGACATAAAGAACACCTCAATCGGAGGTGTGTAGCTCAAGATATGCTTAAGACAAGCACCTGCTGTCAATTTCACTATCACCTGCAACAGTACTGCTCTGTATTCTGCAATTTCGGCAAGTTAAAACTCAGAATCTGGATCTGAGTTCTTCTACAAAGTTGTAGCTATTTTTCCAAGCTACAAACAGCAAGTTGAATCATCGAATTCCGAGCTGTAGAACTCAAGTTATGACAAAAAGACCGAACTATTGTCCTACTCAATGTAGATTCACCTTCTACAATACTCTGCGTTTTTTGAATTTTCGGCACTTCAGAAGTCCGAACCAGGTTCTGCGCCCTTCTGTGAAGTTTTAGTTCTCTGTGTTAGCTACGCACAGAATTTTAAAACGCGTCAATCTGAGCTTCGTAGCTCGAGTTATGACCGAAATACTGAACAGCTATCAAGAAATGCCGACCTGTACTTCTACCTCTTCTCACCTAAGCTTCCATTGAAGCTTCTTGCACACCAGCCTTCAACATGCTCTGATACCAATGAAGGGGTTTGGAGTGCAGAACAAGAGGAGGAAGGAGGACATGGAATGAGAGAGAAGAGAGGAACGACGCGCGGATATGCGTGGGAGCCTCGAAACCCACATAATGATCTCCCTTGAGGTAATGCTCTATATATGATGTATATATATAAATATGGGGGTAAGGTCACATGACCCTTACATCCCCAACATCCCCTTCCATGTTGAGCTTTCTCCAAGTGATGTAGAAGCTTCTCGACCTGACATTTGAGTGCTTGTTTGCTGAAATTCTTTTTGGACAACACCATCATCTTTGCAATCTTGTTCAAGAATTTTCTCTTTCCCTTTGTCTCCAAACCATGGTCTTAGCTCATCAAATACCACATCTCGTGAGACTCCTAACTCCTTTGCCACCTTATTGTAGCACCTGTATCCCTTTTGCTCCGATGAATATCCAATGAACATACATTTTTTCTGACTTTGCCTCCATCTTTGTGCTTAGTTCTTGACGGATGTGAACATAACGCACACATCCAAAAACTTTGAGATATGTAAGGTCACGTTTCTTACCGGAATAAGCCTCCTTGGGAGTTAGATTATGCACTCCAACAGTTGTGTACTTGTTCATCAAATAAACAGCTGTACTAGTTGCTTCAGCCCAATAGTTTAGTGGCACCTTCATCTCATTGAGCATGCATCTTGCAACCTCTGTGATATGTCTATTTTTTCTTTCAGCTATTCCATTATTGGGAGAAATATTCTCCTCCTCCATCGGACGTCAAGGTCTTTATATAGTGTCTTGTTTCCTTTTCTAACTGTGCTTTAAATCTCTTTAACATGGAGAACGCATCTGATTTTTGTTTTATGTAAAACATCCATACTTTTCTTGAATGATCATCAATAAAACTGACAAAACATCTATTACCAGCCATTGATGGTTGTTGTGGTGGTCCCCATACATCCGTGTGTATCAAATCGAGGACATTCCTTGCCACATAAATGCTCTTCTTGAATGGTTGTCGAGTTTGCTTTCCTAGTTGGCATGCTTCACAAAAGTCATGTAGTCCAACATCATTGAATCTTGGAAGACCTCTTACCACTTCATGGTTGCTCATGTCCTTGAGCTTGGGAATGTTGATATGTCCAAACCTTTTGTGCCACAAATCGATTTCAGCAATCCTCTTGTTTCCAAACTGAATATACATCACCTTTCCATGTGGTTGTTGAATGTCCAAAGTGAACATCCTACCTTCTTTCTTTCCTTGAGCAATGACCTTGAATCCTTCTTTTGGATTCTTTATAAAGCAGCCTTTTTCATTGAAGATAACATGATATCCTTTCTCTACCATTTTTCCTACTGAAATTAAATTCTTTCCAATAGTAGGAACATGAAGAACATCAGCCAATACCTTCTTATCTCCAAGCTTGATATCTCCAACATGCTCAATTGCGTGTTGAGTTTCATCATCGGTCTCCACACATCCCTTTCCACTTGGAGCTTGTAGTGTTGTGAATAAATCTCCTTGGCATGTCATATGGTTGCTGCAACCTAAGTTTATGAACCATTTTTTATCATCACTTCTCGAGTTGTTGTACTCATGTTTCATGACAATCATGGTTTGCTTGTCTTCTTCACTTGATGTACTCGCATAGTTATTTTGGCTCCCTTGGTTGCCTCCATTCAACCTTCCATTCTTTTGCCAACAATCATTTGCATAATGTCCTAGTTTACCAGAATGATAACATGTTATACCTTTATGAGGATTATATGAACCTTGACCTCTTCCTCTATTTCTTCCTCGACCTCTTCCATGTGTGTTGTCATTTGAGTTGTCCTTGTTATCCTCCGAGTTGTGTTGGCTGAAATTTGTGTTGTTGTAGTTTCTTCCTCTTCCTCTCGAGCCTCCTCTTGAGTTCCTTCCTCTACCTCGTCCTGCATATAACATTTGACTATGGTTGTCCTTACCTTTGTTGCCTTCTCCTTGTTGAGCAACGTCTTCAACCACAAGATTTGGTATAATTTCGTCGAATGTTGGGAGAGGATCTCTATAAAGAACGTTTGTGATGTGGGCCTTCCATTTTTCTTCACTCCTAAAGCCATTGAGGGCTGTTTGGACGATGTCTTCCTGTTCTATCTTGCATCCAACTGATGCTAGCTGATCTTGAAGCTCCTTGATCCTCAATGTATACTCACTAATGCTTTGGTTTGATCTTTTTTTCATGTTGTTGAGCTTGTTCTTGAGTTGCATCCTCTCAGATCTTGTTAAGGTAGCATACACCTTCTCCAATGCTTCCCAAACTTCCTTGGCTGTTTCTAAGCTTTGCACATGACCAATCATAGGGTTAGAAATAACTTGTGAGATGAGGAACATCACCCTTCGATTCCTCTCTTCCCAATCAGCAAATTGTCTCCTTTGTGCTACAGTAATGTTGGGATCTTGAAGGTCCACCGGTTGTGGATAATCTCCAGTAACTAGACTCCATAAACCTTTACCTTTAAGGTAATTTGTCATTCTATACCTCCAAGATTGAAAATTGTCTTTGTCTAACTTCTCAACTTGTTGTCCTAAATCAGCCATTGAAAACTTCCAAGATTGAAGTTTACGTCAAGTATGTTGTGGTGCTCTTTCTTGACTTCACGAAGCTCCCCCTTGATTTGTAGCTTCTCGTTTGCTTCACTTTAGTTCCAATGCTTTTCCTCTTCAAACTCCAATGCTTTGATACCAATTGTTGGAGAATTCCTCTCCTATTCGCAGCAGAAAGTGTAGAAGACCTTCTCAGGATCAAGACTTTTGCGAACAGCTAAACCTTCAAATGAAAACTGGTACCAACTGAAAAATGCAATGAGCTTGAAACTTTGGTAACACAAACTAGACACCTACAGCTTTCAAATGAGCTATCAAACACTTAATGTGGAGTAGATTTGGGTTGGAAACTCTTTGCCTCAAAATAGGCTACCTGTTGACTCAGTTTAGCTGAAAACTTGACTTCACTAAACACTAAATAACTCAGAGAGAATAAAGCATTTGATAAAACTATTCTACACAGAGGATGTACTCAAGATGAGCTTTCGAACGAATGTTTAAACTTCAAAATTGGATACGTATATTGAGAGATATGACTCTCACAAGTAGACTACCTAGAAATTGATATGTGGCTAGACATAGTCTATGAGAGTGAAGTGAACGAAATGACTCAAACCAAATGAACTAGCTACAAGGGGACTTCCACGCCTGCTTCCTCTATTATTGAGTGTCCTCCCTTGCCTCTTTTATAGCCAAGTGACCAAAAAATCTCATGATCAGTTTGAGAGCTCTTCTCCATAACTCTTCTACTACTTTGGACAACCACTACTCTTAGAATTCAATTTTTGGATTTGATTCTCTTTTGATTGATTCTCTTTTGGCCTCCACTACTTGCTGAAGTAAATGCTTCCATTTTTCATTTTTGTATTTTCCTTCTATTTGAAGAAAATCCTTTTTGCAAAAATATATACGACCTCACTTCTTTATTTTTAACAATGAAAATAATACATTATAACTATCTTGAAAAGTTGAAGTCATTCAATACTAGTCTAGAAGGTGTTTATAAGTCAATCCCACTCATGGAAATGATGTTTATAACCATAGTATGTAGGTTAAAGAATATTTTAAAGGCACATTGTTCGCCTATTTAGTGTCCATAAAAGGATGTTTATAAGAAGATGAGTATGGTCACGAAATTTAAGAATGATAAAAATAACTATGGCTAAGGGATAATGACGTATGAAAAACAATGCACTGCCTAAGAAAGTACAAAAAAGAATAAAGATAAATTCCTTCCCAAAAAGAAATAATTTAGTATTAATTGCCTATATGGACTCAATCAATTAGTTGTTAAAAATGAGAGTCTCATGGAAGTAATCCATAGGCCACCTTTCAAATTTGAATCAAGCTTATAGATGGACCAAAAAGGAAGTTTGTACATGTTCATGGATTAGCCTGATAAGACAAATGACATGGGTATCATTGAAGATGCTCCTTAGAAAACTAACTCTAGTGGTGAAGAGGTGGTAACCATTCTTAGGGGAAAGTCATTGGTATTCAATGTGTTGAGAGGAGGTCATATTCCTCAAGATGATGACCTAAGAGAAATCTATTTGATTGAGATCTTGGATGGCATGATGCATGCATCCCCACCAGTCATGGGAACTCATGCAAACCCAATTACTACCTATGAATTTCATGATCCTTAGGATCTAGCTAGGGTCACCTACTTAGATCAATCTAAGAGGGGATATAAGGATTCTTTAGAGGTAGAGAAGCTAAAATTCAAGTACATGGGTCTGCTCCTGTTTCCTCTTAGACAAAAAGCATCTGCATTGGGTTATCCCAATGGAATTAAAAGGAACATGAGAATCTTTAGGAAGTTAAATTGAAACTGTTTCGATCCTTGATTGCAAGTGAACTTCACCATTCTAGTTACTACAATTACACCTAACCCAATCATGACGTGGAGCACAAAACATACCACCATTTCCATAAAGACCTCTTAGATGTCAACGAAAAGGTGTGCATCCTAATATCCAAGTAGTGTCTAGATCACTAGATGTGGGTAGTAGGATAACACCCTCTCAAGTAGCTAAATGTACAAAAAACTACTATGATGGATCAGGTGATCCATATGATCACATGACTGAATTCAAGAAAAGGCATTAGGAAAGAAGATGTTGATGAATTTTTGTCCAATATGAAAATTTTTTATTGAGCTTGGTGGGAACAACTTTAGCATGGCTCCAAACATTAAAAAACAAAAATTCACTGCTAATTTTCAATTAATGGATCAATTCATTGGTGATTTTTCTCAGAGGGAAGCATAACACATCCTGATCCATAGCTTCAATAAAGCAAGCCATGAATTAGCAAGGTTGGCAGCTAGGCAATTCAAACAATATGTGGATATATGTCCAGAAGTTAAAAGAATCTATCCATAGTTGATGATTTATTAAAACAATGCATAGACATTGAGGATAATTTATACAATGATTTTTAAGATTGCCTCGGCCCCATCAAGGTCTGAAGACTCTTCTAGTGTTACATCTTTCCACACTTAATTGGTGGATAAATAGGCCGAGTTAGTGGAAAAACAATAGGAGTGTAGAACCAATCTATTCCTAAGCAATACCCACCTCAACAATTATAGGTACATATGATGAGGAAGTGTTAACAATGTGTTGGAGACCATCCAACGCATGCATGTGCAAGGGGAGGACCTCTTAATCCACCTCAATATGAATATGGAAGAGCACCTATGCAAGGGCTGAACTACCACTCCTATGTCAAGTAGAGGTATAGGAATCCATACTTTTCTTGAATGAGTATCAATAAAACTAACAAAATATCTATTACCAGCCACTGATGGTTGCTGTGGTGGTCCCCATACATCCGTGTGTATCAAATCGAGGACATTCCTTGCCACATAGTTGCTCTTCTTGAATGGTTGTCGAGTTTGCTTTCCTATTGGCATGCTTCACAAAACTCATGTAGTCCAACATCATTGAATCTTGGAAGACCTCTTACCACTTCATGGTTGCTCATGTCCTTGAGCTTGGGAATGTTGATATGTCCAAACCTTTTGTGCCACAAATCGATTTCAGCAATCCTCTTATTTCCAAACTGAATATACATCACCTTTCCATGTGGTTGTTGAATGTCCAAAGTGAACATCCTACCTTCTTTCTTTCCTTGAGCAATGACCTTGAATCCTTCTTTTGGATTCTTTATAAGGCAGCCTTTTTTTCATTGAAGATAACATGATATCCTTTCTCTACCATTTTTCCTACTGAAATTAAATTTTTTCCAATAGTAGGAATATGAAGAACATCAGCCAATACCTTCTTATCTCCAAGCTTGATATCTCCAACATGCTCAATTGTGTGTTGAGTTTCATCATCGGTCTCCACACATCCCTTTCCACTTGGAGCTTGTAGCGTTGTGACTAAATCTCCTTGGCATGTCATATGGTTGTTGCAACCTAAGTCTATGAACCATTTTTGATCATCACTTCTCGAGTTTTTGTACTCATGCTTCATGGCAAGCATGGTTTGCTTGTCTTCTTCACTTGATGTACTCGCATAGTTATTTTGGCTCCTTTGGTTGCCTCCATTCAGCCTTCCATTCTTTTGCCAACAATCATTTGCATAATGTCCTAGTTTACCAGAATGATAACATGTTATACCTTTATGAGGATTATATGAACCTCGACCTCTTCCTCTATTTCTTCATCGACCTCTTCCATGTGTGTTCTCATTTGAGTTGTCCTTGTTATCCTCCGAGTTGTGTTGGCTGAAATTTGTGTTGTTGTAGCTTCTTCCTCTTCCTCTCGAGCCTCCTCTTGAGTTCCTTCCTCTACCTCGTCCTGCATATAACATTTGACTATGGTTGTCCTTACCTTTGTTGCCTTCTCCTTGTTGAGCAACGTTTTCAACCACAAGATTTGGTATAATTTCGTCGAATGTTGGGAGAGGATCTCTATAAAGAACGTTTGTGATGAGGGCCTTCCATTTTTCTTCACTCCTCAAGCCATTGAGGGCTGTTTGGACGATGTCTTCCTCTTCTATCTTGCATCCAACTGATGCTAGCTGATCTCGAAGCTCCTTGATCCTCAATGTATACTCACTAATGCTTTGGTTTGATCTTTGCTTCATGTTGTTGAGCTTGTTCTTGAGTTGCATCCTCCGAGACCTTGTTAAGGTAGCATACACCTTCTCCAATGCTTCCCAAACTTCCTTGGTTGTTTCTAAGCTTTGCACATGACCAATCATAGTGTTAGAAATAACTTGTGAGATGAGGAACATCACCCTTCGATTCCTCTCTTCCCAATCAACAAATTGTCTCCTTTGTGCTAGAGTAATGTTGGGATCTTGAAGGTCCACCGGTTGTGGATAATCTCCAGTAACTAGACTCCATAAACCTTTATCTTTAAGGTAATTTGTCATTCTATACCTCCGAGATTGAAAATTATCTTTGTCTAACTTCTCAACTTGTTGTCCTAAATCAGCCATTGAAAACTTCCAAGATTAAAGTTTACCTCAAGTATGTTGTGCTCTTTCTTGACTTCACCAAGCTCCCCCTTGACTTGTAGCTTCTCGTTTGCTTCACTTTAGTTCCTATGCTTTTCCTCTTCAAACTCCAATGCTTTGATACCAATCGTTGGAGAATTCCTCTCCTATTCGCAGCGCAAAGTGTAGAAGACCTTCTCAGGATCAAGACATTTACGAACAGCTAAACCTTCAAATGAAAACTGGTACCAACTGAAAAATGCAATGAGCTTGAAACTTTGGTAACACAAACTAGACAACTACAGATTTCAAATGAGCTATCAAGCACTCAATGTGGAGTAGATTTGGGTTGGAAACTCTTTGCCTCAAAACAGGCTACCTGTTCACTCAGTTAAGCTGAAAAGTGGACTTCACAAAACACTGAATAACTCACAGAGAATAAAGCATTTGATAAAACTATTCTAGATAGAGGACGTACTCAAGATGAGATTTCGAACGAATGTTTAAACTCTAAAATTGGATACATATATTGAGAGATATGACTCTCACAAGTAGACTACCTAGAAATTGATATGCGGCTGGACATAGTCTATGAGAGTGAAGTGAACGAAATGACTCAAACCAAATGAACTAGCTACAAGGGGACTTCCACGCCTGCTTCCTCTATTATTGAGTGTCCTCCCTTGCCTCTTTTATAGCCAAGTGACCAAAAAATCTCATGATCAGTTTGAGAGCTCTTCTCCATAACTCTTCTACTACTTTGGACAACCACTACTCTTACAATTCAATTTTTGGATCTGATTCTCTTTTGATTGATTCTCTTTTGGCCTCCACTACTTGCTGAAGTAAATGCTTCCATTTTTCATTTTTGTATTTTCCTTCTATTTGAAGAAAATCGTTTTTGCAAAAATATATACGACCTTACTTCTTTATTTTTAACAATGAAAACAATACATTATAACTATCTTGAAAAGTTGAAGTCATTCAATACTAGTCTAGAGGGTGTTTATAAGTCAATCCCACTCATGGAAATGATATTCATTACCATAGTATGTAGGTTAAAGAATATTTTAAAGGCACATTGTTCACCTGTTTAGTGTCCATAAAAGGATGTTTATAAGAAGATGAGTATGGTCACGAAATTTAAGAATGATAAAAGTAACTATGGCTAAGGGATAATGACGTATGAAAAACAATGCACTGCCTAAGGTACAAAAAAAGAATAAAGATAAATTCCTTCCGAAAAAGAAATAATTTAGTATTAAAAGCCTATATGGACTCAATCAATTAGTTGTTAAAAATGAGAGTCTCAAGAAGCATGGAAGTAATCCATAGGCCACCTTTCAAATTTGAATCAATCTTATAGATGGACAAAAAAGGAAGTTTGTGCATGTTCATGGATTAGCCTGATAAGACAAATGACATGGGTATCATTGAAGATGCTCCTTAGAAAACTAACTCTAGTGGTGAAGAGGTGGTAACCATTCTTAGGGGAAAGTCATTGGTATTCAATGTCTTGAGAGGAGGTCATATTCCTCAAGATGATGACCTAAGAGAAATCTATTTGATTGAGGTCTTGGATGGCATGATGCATGCATCCCCACCATCATGGGAACTCATGCAAACCCAATTACTACCTATGAATTTCATGATCCTTAGGATCTAGCTAGGGTCACCTACTTAGATCAATCTAAGAGGGGATATAAGGATTCTTTAGAGGTAGAGAAGCTAAAATTCAAGTACATGGGTCTGATCTTGTTTCCTCTTAAACAAAAAGCATCTGCATTGGGTTATCCCAATGGAACTAAAAGGAACATGAGAATCTTTAGGAAGTTAAATTGAAATTGTTTCGATCCTTGATTGCAAGTGAAATTCACCATTCTAGTTACTACAATTACACCTAACCCAATCTCGTGATGTGGAGCACAGAACATACCACCATTTCCATAAAGACCTCTTAGATGTCAACGAAAAGGTGTGCATCCTAATATCCAAGTAGTGTCTAGATCACTAGATGTGGGTAGTAGGATAACACCCTCTCAAGTTGCTAAATGTACAAAAGAATACTATGATGGATCAGGTGATCCATATGATCACATGATTGAATTCAAGAAAAGGCATTAGGAAAGAAGAAGTTGATGAATTTTTGTCCAATATGAAAATTTTGAATTGAACTTGGTGGGAACAACTTTAGCATGGCTCCAAACATTAAAAAACAAAAATTCACTACTATTGTTCAATTAATGGATCAATTCATTCGTGAATTTTCTCAGAGGGAAGTTAGGCATAACACATCCTCTTTGATCCATAGCTTCAAATAAGCAAGCCATGAATTAGCAAGGTTGGCAGCTAGGCAATTCAAACAATATGTGGATAGATGTCCAGAAGTTGAAAGAATCTATCCATAGTTGATGATTTATTAAAACAGTGCATAGACATTGAGGATAATTTATACAATGATTTTTAAGATTGCCTCGACCCCATCAAGGTCTGAAGACTCTTCTAGTGTTACATCTTCCCACACTTAATTGGTGGATAAATAGGCCGAGTTAGTGGATAAACAATAGGAGTGTAGAACCAATCTAAACAATGTGTTGGAGACCATCCAACGCATGCATGTGCAAGGGGAGGACCTCTTAATCCACCTCAATATGAATATGGAAGACCACCTATGCAAGGGCTGAACTACCACTCCTATGTCAAGTAGAGGTATAGGAATCAAAGTACTAATAATTTCCCTTATAAAAATCAACAAGTAGGGCAACCTTAACCATACCAACATAGGCTATATGCCTATCCTCCAAGGGATCAATCTAAGGAGGTTCCAATATATCCTCTATATCAAGGGCCTCCACCAACTTAAAGAAATTATGAATCACGAGGATATCCATAATCACAACTTCTATTGGGGAAACATCTTCCACACCCTCAAAATGTGGTTCCAATTAAGTATAGTAAATTAGAGGAAAATGTGGAGAGAGTTGTCATGGTAGTGACTCCTACTAGCAATGAGTCTACAAGCCAATTTATGACAAAAAATCTATGGATTATTACTATTATGAGAAGACTCTTGTTGAATATGAAGCCTCCTATGAGCAACAATACTATGATTATGATGGCTTATCAGATTCTTATGGATTGGAGTATGTAAATGATATGTATATTGCTCATAGAGCTTCTATTCTTGCATGCCAATTGGTAAGACCACTTACTTAAAAAGGACCATCTTATTGATGCAGAGGAGACCACTTCATTAGAGAATGATCAATGCCTAAGCCACCACCACATAAACCTTGGGAAGGGTATTGCATAGAAGAATGTATGGTCCTAGTGAATGTGTAATGAGATCCTAATCAAAGAAAGAAGATACTCAAGTGAGCCCTAGTGAGAGTGACACTTCAAGAATTAAGAGCCATAATTTAAGAAATCATTTGCCTATGATAATAAAAGATTTAGTTGACCATTCAGAGTCAATCAAGAGAAATAAGGCTTAAAAGTGGAAGAATCAAAGAGAAAGTATGAGGACTAAATGGGAAAAAAGATTTTAGGAAGGAGAGGAAGATTTTCAAATAAAAAAACAACACCCTCAACCTGAGGAGAACATTAAGACAATTGAGAGAGAAGCTATAATGAAATAGAAAAACAATGTTGAACCATGCAAGTTCAATTGTAATTGATCCTATTCTTGAAGATTTAGATATGTTATTAGAAGAATATCAACCAAGAATAATGACAAAATCAAGTCTTGAAAAACATGACAAGTGTTATCCAGAGGAGACTTGGAGAAAGAGAGATTAGAGATATGCAAGAGATTAATTAAAATTTCTGAAGCTATGCTAGAAAAACCACCAACTCCCTTTCAAGAAACTAGAATTTCTAATGAAGAATTCTAGGAATGTCTGCAAGCTAGAAAACTAGATGCACTTCTAGAAGAAGAGCCTATCACCAGTAGCCATGAACTCGGGAAAGAATCTACGGGTAGTGAAATCAACTCTTTGCTCCCTAAAGTAGAAGAATCTTGGCCACAAGATCTCTAACCTAAGGCCCAAGAGTCTAGGTGAAAGAAGAAAGAGGTACGAAAACCTCCTTTTATGAAATTTAATACTTCTCATCTTTGGGAAAAGTTTGCTATTCAAATGAAAAGCTTCATTTCCCTTGAAGAGACTAGGTTTGCTTAGGAAGTACAACCAAAAATAAATGTTCCAACGGACAAAGTTGGAGATTTTTGAGAAGGGGATGAGAGAAATACGTGTTTCCTTGTTGTCTTCATTCGATACATGACTAAAGAAATCTGACACATGTGTAGGATTAGGCATTGAAACTAAGGAAATTTAGGAGAAATGGGGCAAACATGCTTTAAGATAAACTAGGTTAAAGCTACAATTGGTAGATGGTCATGTAGAATGCCCATTAGGTATATTGAAATATGATACTTTCACAACATGTGGTGTAGACTTCGACCTATACTTTGGTTGTATGCCAATTCGGCTAGGAAGAAAGAAATGAGATGATCTTGGGGACTCTTCATGCATGAGTTGAAGGTGGTATAAGATTGGGGAAAATATTCTTTGTATCTCCAGCACTAGGGAACTATAGCCAAAATACAACTCCATCAATTCTTGTATAGAGATATCCCCCTCTCCAATGGAATCCAATCCACAAGGAAGAATATGATAGTTCTATTTGTAGTGTGGGATCAAGTTCAATATTGGATGCATGATGATACACACTTGTGGATCTGTAAGGCATCTAAGATAAATGAGAAGAGGCTTTAAAGTATGATGCCAATTCCTCATGAAGACAGGTCGATAGAGGATCCAACCTGTTTGCCTCAAATATACCCACATGAAGCCTTTGAACCACATGGGCGGATGGAAACAATAACCACATTATATGTGTGCATGAACGAACAAGTCACTATATGGATAGAGTGCATAGATGGAGATAGATATGACATAAGTTTAGTCATGGTGATGATGTGGGAAACAGATTATGATATTGAAAAATCTTATGAAGATTATGAGAGTAAAAGGATCATAATGGAACCAAATTTTGATTGAAAGAGGCTTATCTAGAAGAAGTGGGTGCAAGTCATTATGGTGAGTACTCTGACATGCTCAATATAGAGGAAGGCCCCATGGATCAAGGTTCGAATGTAGAATTGATGGAAGAAGGAATGCAAACCAAAGAGAATTTTTAAGCTCTAGAGAACTTTAAAAGATATGAAGTAGAGGAAGAATGATAGTAGATTCAAATGCCTAAGAGAGAGGCTAAAGATGAATTAGCATATGATAACAAGGAGTTAACAAAGAAGTTACTAATGACCAAGGAGGATAGATGTACCTTCAGTAACTAATGACCAAGGAGGATAGATGTACCTTCATTGGAAAATATGTGTCACAAGAAGCTGTGAGTATTTCTCTTGAATAGAAACCATGAGGACATCATAGCCTTGAGTGTTGTAGAATTCACAGATGTGTTGCTCATTGGCTGATTGCAAGGTGTTGCCAAAATATACATCGAATTATAAGGTTCAAACACTTCATCATTAAATATTGTAGGTATGTATGCGAATGATCTTGCCAATGGCTTGTGTATACCTTACCTTCCTTTGTCTCTTCTCTCAACTTCTTGTATGAAAGCTTTGCATACCCATAAATTTGTATTTTCATGTATCCAAGAGGCATCTTCTAAATGCACATTGTGTACAATGGCTATCTCTTCATACTAGTGAAAGCCATTCAATTGTAATGGAGCAATATCCCTAAAAGAAAAGTCTTTTAGATTCATCCACACATTAAGAGTACTATTCCTTCCAAAATTCAAGAGGATGCTCTACATGTCCATCTGCTAATTGTAATTTGATATAAGTGGGCCTCACAAAAAGCAAAACCCATTGCTCTCAAAGCTATTTAGTATCTCTGTCAACTCCCCTTGCTCTTGAGTCTTGTATTTCCCATGTAGTTGGGAAGAGTGTGTAGACTCATGGAGTCTTCTTGATGAAAAACATGGGGTTTGGGAATCATTATAACAAGATACTTTTGGATGCTTGTCTTCTTGTCCCATGATTATCTTAGAGATAGGTGGGTTGGTCTATTGCGATTACTTTCATCTGGTTGCATGAACTCATTCCAAGAGTTCTTGAGCCCAAGCTTCATCCATATCTAGTATAGTCTTTTAAGAGTTTCCTGATGTGGTCCAATATAAGGTTGAGGTGGATCTTTGTGTACCCCTCATTGTGTAAATTCCTAAAACTCAGGTTCTACAATCTTGGTATTGGGTACTATCATGGCTACTTATTCTGAGCAACCTCTATTGCTTTCATGCACAAGGTTAAATGTTCTCGTTCTAGATCTTCTCTATGATAGCATTCTTCATGATGATCTAAGTTGGGTCCTATGGTTATTATCACTTGATATGCTTTTAAGAACATACATAGGTCTTGAGGCATATGATCTTCTAGAGCCAATCTTGCTTGTTGCTTTTTTTTATTCCTCCTAGGTTTTTCTAGATTTGACCACACTTGCATCCATGATTGTACATAATTTGGAGAGATTCATCGAGTAATTTATTCTCCTCTTATTCCTTTTGCATATTCCCCTATAATTGGCTCATTCTTTTTCCAAATTTCTTCTTGAGTTTCTCTTTTATAGCTTTTCAATCTTTTGTTGTTTTTTTTAGTGGCCTCTCACTCTTAGTGTTGTTTTATACGATTCTAGGGTTTTGTTCTTCTTGATTCTCATCAGATGGCTTGAAGTTTTTGAGCTCCATATGGACTTCGTGATGTTGGGCTTGAGCTCTAATCATAGCTTGCAATGGTATTTAAGGTTCTTGGCATTTGTAGGTAGGTCCTTCTATCTCTATGATGCTAATCTAAGTGGTCTTTCCTTTCTTCAGATTTGGAAAATACTTGAAGCAATGCTCTTTTCCATAGTCTAGGAAAAATCAACGCTTAATGCTAGTACTAGGTTGATAATTTTACATATGACAAGAATCATAGATGAAGTGGTTTTTTTTACATGTTTTACAAGTCCCTCTCATTAGTGGCACTCAATTTCTCTCATAGGAGGTCTAACAAAGTGTACCACACATTATAGTAATTTTCCTCTTGTCCTTGATTCCAATAAGAATCTTGACCATAGTATGGAGCATCATAAGACTCAAGGTATACCACACCTAGATCAAAGCAAAAATATCATTGTACATATCTCAAATTTTGTTAAAAGTAGAAATCTAGAAAACTTGTCAATCTCCCTCTTTTGGTGCTCGGATCTAGAGTAGAATCTCTCTTCACACCTCTTTTATGTTCCATATTCTTATTTTTTCTGCTCTAGGGTAGAGCCACTTTGCAAAGGGCACTTGTACATTGGTTGGATGTTCAAAACACCTGTTTGCACAAAGAAGATCCTTCTTCGATTGGTTCGGGCTACTTCTAGAGTCATGTCACTCTTGGAAATTAGGAGCCATCTAGTTTAAAGCAAAAACCAGCACCAACTATGAATAACTATGCCTATGGGGTCGAGAAGAAATCCCACCTATGAATTCTAGAAGCAACCAACCATGAACAATCATGCCTACGATTTTTGAAAGCAAGTGCCGACTAGGCCAAACTAGTGGCCACCCAAATTAGTGTTACGTGCCCATGAGTATTCAGACAATGTAGAAGCATTCAAGAGAGGGACATTAACTGCAGCTGACATTCACGCTGCCAACATATGGTCACCATCTATAACGCCATTCTGGGAGCATGAATTGAAGATCCCAGTATCACTCATGCATGTGAATGGATAGATCAGGTAATCAAAGCCATTATGATGTAGTGTGGCAAAGACAGGCACTACTAGTATTTAAGGAGGCCTTTGGAAGAGGTAAGAGATAGAGAGATATATCAGAGGGAAGGCTTCTGGGAGGTACACAGAGGAAAGATATGCATAGAGGTACACATGCAAACATACTAAAAATGAGACACTAGAGAGGCACAAGGGAAGCATTCATGAGAATATAGGAGTGCAATAGGGAGGACTTGTACACATTACTGGTGGATGAAGGTTCAATACACAGTGAATAGGATAGTTCCTCGCATGATGCATCACAAGAAACACGCAATAGATGCATGAAAATTTAGAAATTGTAGGGCAAGGAAGATGTAAGGTGCAAAATTTAAGGTAGAGATAATCAGGAAGTTAATTTAGAGGACAAAATGAAACATAGCTAGAGGCAGAAGGTTTGGGAAAGATGGGGAAGGTGAAGGATAGCGGTGGAGGAGAGAAGGTGAAGATTGTGAGCTAGGATAGTTGATGTTTCTGATAGGATTAGAGGAGCTACCAATGGTGTCAAGGAGGAAGATGATTGTGTGGGTAGTGGGGGATGAGTATTGATTGAGTATCATTGCAACGACTACGACACCTATGCTAGAGGAACAATGGTAGGAGAAGCTCAAGTAGCAACATCTGATGGAAAATGGCAATCCGTGGAGTCTGGCCTTCAAGGTGAGGGTTGTTGTGGTTGGAAACTCTTGAAGGTCTATGTGTAGAGTATAAGTTTATCATCACAGAATGTTGGGAGGTCGAGGATTGGTGAGGTGGTGATTCTTGTAGTAGGGCAGGTGAGAGGGAGCCGGCGTATGATCGACCAAGGAAGGTTTGATTGTTGGAGTTAGACGTCTATGGAAGCACGTGAATAGCACAAGGAAGAAGAAGAAGCTTGGAGCACAACACACAATACTAAATGTATTACTAGAGAATGTACAAAGATAACTAGCCCATTAGGGCAATAGGCGTATATACAAGGCCGTGGGAAAAAAACCTCCTAAAGAGGAAAAAAAGTACCTCGGTGGTCCTAGAGTGTTCACACACATCACTACCTAAATATATCAACAAATCCCCCCTAAGAGTGATGCAGTGAACAAGTAGCTGACACTCATGTACAAGGAAGTGCCAAGCTATGTGGAAATCACTCCACAAAAGGAAGTAAGCCCAAAGCTTTGTGGAAAGCTTCAAACTTCTCCCTAGGCAGAGCCTTCGTGAAAGGGGCAATGTTCTCCTGCGTGGGCACATATACCAAGCTGATCTCCCTAGCAGAGAACCTCTCCCTGACATAATGATAATGCACCTCAATGTGCTTAGTGGGAGCATGGAACACACGGTTCCTCGCAACTGCCAATGCGCTCTAACTATCAGTGAAGATGGTGGTGGCAGAAGACTGACCAACACCCAAATCAGCCATAAGGCATCTGAGCCACACACACTCAACAGTCACTGTGAAAGCTGCCCTATACTCATCCTCACAACTGGAAGTGGCCACAGTAGGCTGCTTCTTGCTCAACCAAGATATACCTGAGCGTGCTCGTCTGTGAGACAGCAAACTGAATGTCTGGCCAAGTAATGCATAAGTAAATCAGGAATCCAATAGCCTGCTGATAGAGGACAACATCAAATGCATCTCCAGCATCATGAAACATTTGTGCTTTGTCAAATGAAATAGGCTCATTCCATCACAGGGACTAGATGCAGCCATAGCATAGCAATCTCATGCAAAAGAGGCACTATGAGACCCTGATCGAGTACGATATGATAGAGGTGCATCTAATTTGTTGTCACGCAAAGTCTACATAATCCATTTTGGCATAGTTTTTGCCTCCTCAATGTCTGCTCTTTCATCAACAACTGCATCATGTAAATTTGTATGAGAAATGGGATGATCTGCATCATCACATGAAACCTACAAAGGGTGAGAAGTTGCCTCATTAGGACTAGCACTAGACTATCCACCTATAAAAAGAGGCAACAAAGTATCATACATGTCTTTGGAGCTAATAGATGTCTCCTTAGTACATGAAAGCAATGGCTGAATAGCATCTTCCACAAAAACAACATCACAGCTAACCAGAATACGTTTAGCCTATGGATGATATAGAAGATAGCCTTTACTTTCAGAACTGTACCCAACAAGAATACATTTTATTGCTTTATCATCCAATTTTCTGTGATGTTGTTCATGCACTAATGCATATGCCAAACAACCAAAAACACGCACATGAGCAAATGGCTTGCAATCATGCCTAGCCTCATATGGAGTGATAAACTGCAGTGCTTTAGTGGGACACTTGTTAAGTACATATGTTGCACTCATGACAGCCTCAAGCCAGAAACTATGTGGTAAACCCTGACTCTTGACCATACACCTCGCCATCTCCATGAGTGACCTGTTCTTTCATTCAGCAACTCCATTCTCTTGAGGTGTATATGGCACTGTACACTGGTGTTTTATCCCACGTTCAGCCAGAAATGCATTAAAATCAGAAGACATATATTCCCCCCCTCGATCAGAATGGAGGGTGCCCATTTTACATGCTGATAGATTTTCAACCAAAACCAAAAATTGTTTGAAGCACATCACGAACACTTCGGACTTTGCCTTCAATGGATATACCCATGCATGCGTGGAAAAATCATCGATGAAATTCATCAAGTAAAGATAATTTCCAAAAGAAGATGTCTGCATAGGACCACAGACATCACTATGTACAAGTTGCAATTTCTGAGTAGCCCAAACTGAACCATCTTTTGGAAAGGAGGAACACTGCATTTTGCCCAAAATACAGCCTTCACAAACATGTTCTCCAGGTGCCTCAAGTGTGGGCAAAGAGGACGCCATTTCAGATTTCTATAGGCGTAGCAAACTAGCAAAATTAAGATGACCAAAGCATGCATGCCAAAGCTTTGCATCTGACATAGCCTGAGAATCATGTATTGCACATGCCAAATCATTTACAGATCTTTCACAGTCTATGAGCTTATACAGCCCATGACATAAAATGCCAAAAGCAATAATCGCATCGCCATTTGACATATCATGAACTATACATCTGTCATCAAAAAATTTCACAACCAAGCCAATCTTGGCTAATGCAAAAACTGATAACAGATTTTTCTTGATCCCTGGCACAAACAAAGCATCTGACAAAGTGAAAGAACTACCATTAACAATAGTCAAAATGATCTTACCAACTCCCATAATAGGATTAGAGGAGTTGTTGGCGCATGTAACAATATTCCCTGTAGGGGCAGGCTCGAGTGAAGAGAAGAAACTACACTGCGAGGTAATATGTTTGGTCACCCCAATGTCAAGGTAACAAACATCTGAGTCTACTGCAAACATGCACTGCCCATGAGAAGATGGGTCAAACTTGCAAACAGTAGTAAACGCCCATTCTTCTTCCTGCACAAGATTAACAGACTCCGTTTTTGGTGTAGAGGCTTCTGCAACAACCATTCAAGCCTCTTTCTTCTTTGCCTCTTTAGCAGCCAATTTTGGACAATTCTTTATGATATGATTATTTCCTTCATAGTACTTGTAAAACAATTTCTTCTTTTCTGATTTCTTTTCATCTTTGTCTTCCCTCTTTGATTGTGTAGAATTAGCAGATTTCTGCTTACTAATTGAAGAGCTCCATTTTCCTTTGCTCTTCTCACTAGCCAGAAAAGCTTGATCTGCAACATGCATAATGGACCTCTTCTGCCTGGACTGATCTTCCTGCAATAGAACAGAGACTAACTCCTCAAATGACAAGGCATTTGGATTGTCCTTCATCATCAACCGAAGAGTAGAAGCAAAACTCTAATATGAATCAGGAAGACCATTCAAAACGGTCTGCACAAGTGAGCTATCTGGTATAACCTCATTAGCAAAAATCAAATGTTCCTTCAAGTCTTTGATCTTTGTTAGAAAACTGTCCATATTTTAACCTTCATTCATGTGCTCACTCTCCAACTGTTTTCAGAGGTAAGCAACACGAGCCTCATTCCTAGCTTGGTACAATGTGGTAAGTGTATCCCAAGCATCCTTAGCTGTTCTGCAAGAGAAAATGTGAGGAATAATGGCATGTTTGATAGACAAAGCTATCAAAGCATGTGCTTGGGAATCTCTACCATCCCAACAAATTTGCTCTATAACAGGTGCAACAAAAACCACAACACGAATAGGAATATGCAGAATACCATCATCTTTGACACCTTCTGCATCAGCTTCAGTAACTGTAGTTGTAACAATTGCAGGTGTGATAGGACATTTTTCAACACCTTGCACAATGTTCCACAGTCCTTTTGCAACCAATACATGTCGCATCATATAAGCCCACAATGGGTAGTTGGTACCATCCAACTTATCCTCAATAGCCAACATACAAAATACATCACTACTTTCAGCCATGGTCGATGACTAAAATACCTTGATGTAGAAAATTGATTGTATCTCAAAAAGTTGAATAGAATTGCCCAGAGGAGTTTTGCTAAACCTATAGTAGACTTTGAGACACTTATACTGGCGAACCAAAACAGTTATATACCTTTGGCACAAAAAGATGAAATAGCCTACACAAGCACTATGATAGTGCATTTGGAGGCAGAAACGAGCTCAGATCGCGATTTTGGCACCACAAAGAGAAGCAGTTTTGATCTCTGAAACACTCTAAGTATGCTCATCGAATTTCGTGCGAATCTGAGACTACAACCAAAGAGGTGTAGACGAGGCCCTAAATGAAGCGCCGACCTGATACCAATTGTTGGAGTTAGATGTCTGTGAAAGCACACGAATAACACAAGGAAGAAGAAGAAGCTTGGAGCACAACACACAATACTGAATGTATTACTAGAGAATGTACAAAGATAAGTAGCCCATCAAGGCAATAGGCCTATATACAAGCTGGGGGGAAAAAAACTCCTAAAGAGGGAAAAAAGCGCCCCGATGGTCCTAGAGTGTTCACACACATCACTACCTAAATATATCAACATCAATGGGCTTCCGCTTCTACTCCATGGGCTCAAAGAGAGAGAAAAACTTATTCCTTCTTTACGGCCCTGTAGTGGTTCTTCCAGTGGTGGGAAGGACACCAAGGCTGAGAGGTGTTGGTATTTAAGACATCACATCCAACCTGATATAGGCATCTCTATTACTTGACTAACATTGGTCGAGGCATGTGTATTACTTATTAGTCTACTTGGGTTTAGCAAACGGTGAAACTTCTATAAGTGTAAGCTTGGGCAAAAGGTTTTCCTCAGTTTGAAGCTTGGTACATATTTGTTGTTCTTCTAGTTTTGGTTCCTTTGGTTTGGTCCTGTATGAATTCGAGTGTACTATCTAATACACTACGAAGTAATTCATGTTTTCAATCGAAAAGCAAAGGAGAGTCTAAGTAGTCCACAATCACGGTTGGCACGTTGTGACCTTGGTCTCCTCATAGAGTGTCGGCCTTCGTAGACCCGCCAGGGCTATACATCTTGTCACAAGGGTACAGGTACCGAAAGTTCAATTTTACTTCACCATTGGCCTTATCATGAAACTTAGCACACTTTAAACACAAGAAATACTGCAAAAAGCTTACTTTTAACTCAATCTACATAAAAAGTGACAATTATCAAGAACTTTTATGAAATCTTTGATTTTATCAATCTTTTGATAATAACTCTTGGATTCCATTAATATGGAAGGGGCTAGGGTCTTAGCATGCTCCTCGGATTGAAAATTTAAGTTTTTGAGGTTGTTGATCCTTCATGCTATGATGATTGGAGAGGACAACTCCAAAGCACAACAAACAACAATACACATACATAATCATAGAGATTGGTGCATGTGTATGCGCATAGAGATCCACTAATCAAAATATTTCATACAAAAGCTCACAAGGGTGTTACCTTTATAATTCAAGCATTGTGTGAGATAGCGAGACTATAGGTTCACTTCAATGACTTTGTGAAGTTAGTGGACATGAACAATACATTGACAACAATGGATGGTAGCTCAAGAACATGATGAAAATTCAAGTATACGTATAGTTATCTAAATTACAATTCTTGGAGGTGATGTAGGACTACAATGGCTATGAGATAAGCACAATGGCCACTCTACAAGTGAGTGAAAGCTCTTCCATATCCAGTGACTTCTTCACTAGAGTGTATATAAGCTTTTCTCCTTGATTTTAGTAGATATTTGTTGATCTACCAATCAATTTTTCGCTACTCATTTGAATTTTGAATTCAAATACGACTCATGGTTTTTTTGCCTCCCATCAATTCTACTTTGATTCTCAACTTTTCATCATAAAGGACTTTTACAATAGATAAAAATATAGTGATATTTACCCTTAGGAATGATCTAGGGATATGTGTACACACACACATTGTTTCTCATAGTCAAATTTAATACACAAATATGGTCAAGTACTTAGGCTTTCAATATGTACCAACATCTACCCCTTAAGACTAAGATGGTTGAGTCTTCAGTCCTTTGCTATCTCCTAAAGTCCAATCATTGATTTGAATGTGTTTAGCTTCACTCCATCCAAAGCTTTAGTCATCATGTTTGTAGGCTATTGTTGAGTTGAGACACATGAAAGCTCAATCTCCTTGCTTCTAATATTCTCCCTAGCATAGTGATAATGGATCTCAATGTGTTTGGTCCTTGCATGATAAAGAGGCTTTGCTACAAGATACAAAGAACTCATGTTATCAACAATTATGTAAGGAGTGAATGACTTCATCCCTAGCTCAACATATAGTGTCTTAATCCACATAGCTTCTTGAGCTGCATTTTCCAATCCTCTATACTCATATTTTTTGGATGAGAGAACAACAATAGGTCTCTTCTTTGATGACCAAGAAATGTGTTTACAACCTAAAACTGAAAGATATCCAAAGGTATTGCTCCTATTATCTCTTGATCCTATTCGAGATTTAGGTCTACGAAAGCACATGAACAGTAGAAGGAATTAGAAGAAGCATGGATCACAACACAACACAAAATTTATTCCAAAGTGAACGTAAAAAGATAAGTGAACTATTAGGTTATAGGTATATATAGAAGTCAGGGGAAAAAACCTCCTAAGAGGACCAAAAAGTGCCCTGATAGTTCTAAGTGTGTTTGCACACATCAGTACCAAAATACATTAGAAAATATCCCCAGGGAGTAATGTGGTGAACAGTAAGTTGGCCCTCATGCATAAGGAAGTGCAACCTATGTGTAAAGAAATCAATCCACAAAAGGAAGTAAGTGTAAAGCTTTGTGAAAAGCTTCAAACTTCTCCCTAGGCAGAGCCTTTTTCAAAAGGTTTGCAACATCATCCCATGTGGGCACATTAGCCAAAATGATCTCTCCAAGAGAGAACCTCTTCCTGACATAATCATAGTGCACCTCAATGTGCTTTGTGCAAGCATGGAACACAGGGTTCCTTGCAACTATCAATGCACTCTAATTGTCAATGAAAATGGTGGTGGCAAAAGATTGACCAACACCCAAATCAACCAAAGGCATTTGAGCCACACACACTCAAAAATCATTGTGAAAGTTACCCTATAATCATCCTCACAACTATAAATGGACACAATAGGCTGCTTCTTTCTCAACCAAGATACACATGAGCTACCAAGCATGAGGCAAAAACCATTGGTGGACACACAAGTGTCATGGCAACTAGCCTAGTCTGAGTCAGAAAAAGCATGTAAATCTAACAATAATGATGCCCCCTTGGAATAAAGCAATACAAGTAGTTGGCTACCACTAAAGTAGTGAAAGATGCACTTAATCCCCTGCCAATGCTTGACATTTGGGTAATGCATAAAAATGTTCATCTGATAGAAAACAAATTAAACATCAAGCTAAGTTATGCATAAGTAAATCAATCATCAAATAGCCAACTGATATAGAAAAAAATCAAATGCATCTCTACCATCATGAAGACTCAACCATAAACCTGTTTCCATAGGAGTGGTAATAGCTTTGTAATCTTCAAGGCCAAAAATGTCGCAATAATGTGTCAATATATCTTGTTTGAAACAAAGCTATTCCCCCATCAAATTGCATAGAATAAATGCCCAAATAATGATGCAAATGCCTCAAATCTAACATTCCAAAAGAGTTATGCAAATCAGCCTTAAATTCAAAAATACATTTCTCATTAGGACCATTGAGTAGCATGTCGTCAACATATACTAGGATAATCAAAGTACATCTTTGCATGCCTAACATATAAGGTGCTCTTAGTTGGGCTATTCTCAAAACCATGTGCAATCAAGTAGGCATGTATTGTTTCATACCAAGCACGTGCTGCTTGCTTCAAACCATATAACGTCTTTTTCACCCTAGACACTTTGTTTTCATGCCCTTTATACACAAAACCACGGGTTGAAATACATACACTTCTTCATGTAAGTCACCAATTTAAATGTGGTTTTAATGTCCAACTGATGTACATTCTGACAATGATGAGCTACATGTGCAAAAATGCTATGAACTTTGGTCATTCGACATGTGGGAGCAAAGGTCTCATCAAAATAAATGCCTCTATCTTCAGCATAACCTTCAACAACAAGCCTTGCCTTATACCTATTGACTGTTCCATTAGGCTTATGTTTTGTCTTGTATACCCATTTAGTGCCACTGGCCTTTTTGCTTAAGGACAAATCACATAAAGACCAAACACCATTCTTCATGATAGAAAAATATTCTAATTGGATAGAAGCTATCCAATTTTTGAAATTTTGTGTTTCATTGAAAAAACATGCTCATTGTCATCATGGAGACTAGAGGCAGCCATTGCATAGCAATGTGATGCAAACAAAGCATTATGAGAGCCTAAACGAGTACAATATGATAGAGCTGCATCTAATTTGCTATCTCTCAAAGTTTTCACCAACCATTTAGGCAAAGATTTTTCCTCCTCTATATCAACCCCCTCATCAAAAATTGCATTATGTAAAACTACATTAGAAACGGAATGATCTACATCATCAAGTGGAACCTATAAAAGCTAAGAAACTACCATATTTGGACCAGCACTTGACTGTCCACTGTAAAAAGAGGAAGTAAAATGTTATACACATCCTTGGGGCTAACTGATGTCTCCCTAGTACACAAAAGTAATGGCTGAATTGGATCTTCCACAAAAACATCATCATGGCTAAGCAAAATGCATTTAATATATGGATCATACAGAGGATAGCCTTTGCTTTTTAGAATTGTACCCAACAAGAATACATTTTACTACTTTATCATTCAATTTCCTATGGTTGCTTAGGCACTAGTGCATATGCCAGAGAAGTAGAGGCACACAAATGAGAAACAAGTGGCTTGTGATCATGGCAAGCCTCATATTGAGTGATCAATTGCAATGCTTTGGTGGGACACCTCTTTAGAGCATATTTTGCACACATAACAGCCTCAAACCATAGCTATGTAGTAAAGCCTGACTATTGACCATACACCTCATCATCTCCATGAGGGACATGTTCTTTCTTTTAGCAACTCCATTTCGTTCAGGTGTCTACAACATTGTACACTGATGTTTTATAACACACTCAGCCAAAATTGCATTAAAATTAAAAGACATGTATTCCCTCCTCTAGATCAAAATAGTGGGTGACCAATTTACATGCTCACAAATTTTTAGCCAAAAACAAAAAATATTTGAAGCACATTAACACTTTGGACTTTGCCTTCAATGGATACACCCATGCATGCCTAGGCCATGGAATGGAAGATTGCATGGGAATTTTAGTCTAGCAAATTCATCGAGTGCATCCAAGAAAGGTAAAGAAAAGATTTTTAATGGTAGTAAAGCATCTATAGGTTTTGAAGACATTGATGGAGATTCAAGCGATTCAGAAAAGAGACTTGATGAGGATCTTCGATTGCCCTCTCTGAAGACTCCAAAGGTAAGAAAGGCACATGCATATTATACAAGGAAAAGTGACCCATGACCAAGAAGATCTAAGAGGATGCGGAATTCAGTGCAATGATTGAAGTATCATAGTTACATGGCTCTTCATTGTGCCTAGATGATAAAGGTAATACAAGATGTTGAACCTTCTTGTTTTGAAGATACAATTGGAAATGTAGGTTGGTAGAAAGCTATGGACAAGCAGATGGCTGCACTTTATGGAAATGAAACATGGAAGCTAGTTCCATTGTCGCAAGGAAAGAAAACCATAGGCTACAAGTGAGTTTATAAGGTAAAGCACAATGTTGATGGTAGCATAAGAAAGTATAAAGCAAGATTCGTATCAAAAGGATATGCACAAACATATGGCATTGATTATGAGAAAACATTGATTCATGTAGCTAAAATGTTTACTCTCAAAGCACTTGTTGCATTAGCTACAAAAAAGCATGGACTTTGCATCAGATGGATGCGAAGAATGCTTTCTTACATGGTGAGTTGTAGGAAGAAGTATAAATGGACTAGCCACAAGGATATGAGGATTCAAAGCACCCAAAATATGTTTGCAGGTTGCAAAAGGCTTTGTGCGGACTTAAATAAGTCCCTCATGCTTGGCATGCAAGGATTGTTGATTATTTAATCACCATTGGATTTTCTATGTGTGATGTAGATGATTCTGAATTATATGCAAGGAAAAGTGATGATGGCATCACCATTGTGGCTATTTATGTTGATGGATTGATTGTGGGAGGTGATAATGAAGAAATCATTAAAGGGTAAATCAACTCCTCATGCAAGAATTTCACATGAAATATCTTGACGTGTTGTCCTATTTCCTTGGCATTGAGTTCATACATACAAAAATAGCTACAAGGATGTCACAAAGGCAATATGCATTCAGTATGCTGCAAAAGTATGGCATGGCTGATTTTAAGCCTATTTCTATGCCATTAGATCAAAATTTCCAGTTGGATACTACATTAGGTGAAGCATTGCAAGATGCTACTATGTACAAGAAAACTGTGGAAAATTTGATATATCTCATAATTAGGCCTGATCTAAGATATATTGTTGGACTTGAAAGTCAATTTATGCATGTTCCCAAGAAGCCACATTTAAATGCTCTGAGATGCACTCTACATTATGTGAGAGCTACTTTGGATTATGCCTTGTTTTATGAAGTTGTTGCATGTTTGCAGGTTCATGCATACACTGATGCAGATTGGGTTGGTAATTTTCGAGATAGAAGATCTACTAGTAGTTTTCTATTCTCGCTTGGGAGTGCATTTATTCCATGGAGCAACAAGAAGGAACCCACTGTTTATTTCTTAAGTACAGAGGCTAAGTATAGAGGTGCTACAATGGAAGCATCTCAAGCATAATGGCTAGAGATCCTACTTGCAGATTTTGGTGTGGAGGTCCAAAACCCTATCACCATCTATTTTGATAATCTTGGCAGCATACAGTTAGTAGAAAACCCTATTTTTCATGCTTGAACAAAGCATATCGAGGTATATTATCATTTCATCTAGAAAAAGGTATTATTAGGTGATATTGAGCGTGTTTGTGTGAGGACAGATGAGCATGTTGCTGATATTTTCACTAAAGAACTTGGAGCTGAGAAGTTGAAAAAGTCCTAGAAGATGCTTGGATTACAAGACATGACATTGAGCTTGAGGGGGCCTCTTGAGATATCAAGCTCAACATGTGATGATCCAAGATTAAACGTATTACTTTTTCATTTCTCTGACACGTATAGTGGTCATGCCCATATATGTCAAGGGTACATTGAGATTTACTGGATTTATCTATCGAGAGTGATGGCGTGTTTGTCTCTTGCTAGCTCCCTCATTTGTGGACATTAGGATTTTTCGTATGTACTATTCTTTATATATTGCACTAGTTGTATTTTTCTATTAGCTCATTCTTGTATATTCCTTTTTATGTAATAGTATGAAGATGAGAGGATCTTTGTAAAATCATGATCTAGACCAATCTATTTTTTTCTTCGACACTATAGTAAACTCTCTAAGCCTCCAAATGACACATACATATGACCATAATGCTTTGGAGGATTGATCTCAAATGTTTGATTCAAGAAAAACTACTTCCATCTCGACCACAAAGAAAAAACCTTCTATTTATGGAAGAAAGCACTTAGAAAAATGCTTTGTGCTCCTAACCTGTTATGAATTTTGCAAAACTCCTTCTGCTCAACCTTAAATTGGAAGGTGTTTGAGACAATCCAAGTTACCTCACAAATTTATAGTGACTAAAGAGTGATCAATATACTTAAGAATGCATAGTTTTTATCATGACATTTAAGGAAACAAATAGTACACATATACAGTCAATGAGATTGATGCATATCTCTGCAAACAGAGCTCCAATTATCAAAATATTAGATACATTAGCTCAAACGGGTGTTCTCTTTATGATTCAATCATTGATTGAGACAATGGCACTATAGGTTCACTTCAATGACTCTATGAAATCGACCAATTGGAACAATACACTAACAAGAATGGGCAATAGCTCAAGAAGATGATGAAACTTCAAGTATATGCATAGATATGTGGAGCACAATGCTTGGCTGTGTTGGAGGACTACAATGGCTATGTGATAAGTACAATGTTCACTCTAGAAGTGAGTGAGAGCTATGTTTTATCTCATGACATATTAATTGGAGTATATATAGGCCTTTCACCTTTTTCTAGTAGATAGATCTTGATTCTACCAAAAGATTCTAGTCACTCTTTAGCTACTCATTTGAATTTTGATATTAAATGTGGCTCATAGGTTTGTGGGCTCCTTCACACCTACTTTGATTATCGACTTTGAATCATAATAATAATTTCGCAAAAGATAAAAATACAGTAAGACTTATCCTTACGAATAATCTAAGGATGTGTACACACACATTGCTTCTCATAGAAAAATGTAATTCATAAATATGATCAAGTAATTAGGCTTGCCATATGTGCCAACAGTTATAATTTGCAATATGTGAGACAACATCATGTATAACAACCAAGGCCATATTCATGTACGCCTTGTCTTTACCATGAAACTAGAAACACTGGCAATATTATCAAGGGCCTAGGCCCCAAATGGGTTAACAAGATCCTAATCCACCATAACCTCTCCTAGGGAAAAAACCCTCCACCATAGAATGTTGTTGTTGTGAAAACAACTTGAAAATGAACAAAGAATGGGCAATTATGCCCATATCATCTCCACCACCTCTAGACGTGCAAGAACATGCCTATGAGCATCTTTGAGGAGATCAACACTAATATGAGAAAGCATCTTCCTAATAAGTTTTGGATGGAAGCGGTCATGTGTGCAAACTATGTGTTGAATCGCTGCCCTACAAAAGCATTGAGAGTCATCACTCTTTATGACGCTTGGAATGGTCGTAAGCCTATGGTTAGTCATATGCGTGTGTTTGGTTGTTTGGCATATGCTCTTGTGCCATCACAACAACGTCACAAACTTGATGACAAGGCAAAGAAATTTATATTTGTTGGTTATAGTGCTGAAAGTAAGGGATATCGTTTGTATCATCAATTCGAACACAATTATTGTGAGTCGAGATGTGGTATTTGCTGAAAATTCAGTTTTCCCTCTACTTGAATGCAAAAAACAGCCAACAGTTAGCTCACAATATGTGTTCTATACACTCATGCCTTTGTTCTAAAATGGTGCGCTTGACTATGGCCATATAGACCAGCCAATTGAGTCTCAAACAGCTGAAAAATTCCAGCCAAAAAGGGCACAAAATGCAGAGAATTTCCAGCCAAACATGGCTGAAAATTTTCGGCCAAAAATTATCAAAACCTGCTAGAAATTTCCAGCCACATATGGCTAAACATTTGCATCAAAATATGGCTGAAAATGAACTTGAAATTCAGCCCACACATGATGTACATGTTGAAGATGTATTACATAATGAACGCATGTCTATCAAGAGTGCACAATCTATGCCAAAGTGGCTGAAACAAACTTTGCAGGACAACAAATTGAGTGCACCTTTACTTGGTAGAACAAGATCAAGCTCTCACCATGCATCAAGTAATTTTGTGGATTATTATCTTATTGCTACAGCATGTAATGAAGAGCCACTTTCTTTTGAAGATGCATGTGACGATCCACAATGGATGAGTGCTATGCAATCAAAAATGGATTCCATACATAGGAATGGTACTTGGGAGTTATGTGAATTGCCAAAAGGAAAGAATGCCATTGGTACAAAGTGATTGCTACAAAGCTAGATTGGTTGCCAAAGGATATGCGCAACAATATGGCATTGACTATGAGGAAACTTTTGCACCTACTTCACACATGACTACCATTCATACCGTGGTTGCATTGGCTACCCATCGAGGCTGGAAAGTGCATCAGTTGGACATAAAAATAGCCTTCTTGAATGGTGATTTGCAAGAAGAGGTTTATGTGAAGCAACCTCCTGGATTTGCTATGAAAGGGAAAGAGCATATGGTTTGTCACTTGCATAAAGCCTTGTATGGTCTCAAGCAAGCTCCATGTGCATGGTATGACAAAATCCATAAGCACTTGATTGCTCTTGGATTCACATGTAGTCTGATTGAAAGCACACTCTATGTACGCAAAAATGGGGCTGATCTTATAGTGCTTGTTCTTTATGTCGATGACATACTCTTGGCTGGATCATGTCATGCAAAACTTGACATTCTTATGGCTGATTTGCAGCATACTTTTGATGTTACTTATCTTGGTCTTTTGAGCTACTATCTTGGCATCCAATTTGTATCTGTTGAGGGGAATTGTTATGCATCAAGCAAAGTATGTTGAAAAACTACTTCAGAGTTTTGACTTTGAGGATTGCAAGCTAGTTTCCACACCAGTTGAGACGGAATTCAGGTTCTCAGTTGAGGATTCTAGTGATGCATTTGATACTTCTCTTTATTAGCAAGTTGTGGGATGTCTTATATATGCATGCAACACAAGGCCAGATATACAATATGCAGTTTCCCAGTTGAGTCGATTCATGCATAGCCCTGGCACTAAGCATTGGCAAGCGGTGAAACGTGTGTTTAGATATCTCAAAGGCACTTTTGAGCTTAGGTCTCTTTTATGGCAGAGATATTCAGCCATGCTTGCATGCTTTTAAAGATAGTGATTGGGCTGGTTGGTATGATACTCGCGTGTCCACTAGTGGTAATTTCTTTTTCCTTGGAGACTCATGCATATCTTGGTTGAGTAAGAAGCAACCTACAGTGGCGACATCAAGTTGTGAAGCTGAGTACAGGGCAGTTTTCATAGCTATAGTGGAGTGTATATGGCTGAGATGCCTATTGATGGATCTTTGCATGGAGATTGATGCTGCTATGCATATTCTCACTGATAGTTTGAGTGCTTTGCTGTTGCACGAAACCCAATGTTTCATGCACGGACCAAACATATTGAGGTGCATTATCACTATGTGAGAGAGCACCTTCACGCAGGAGATATTGATTTGGTATATGTGCGTACACAAGATAATGTGGCATACATATTCACCAAAGCTCTTCCACGGGAAAAGTTTGAAGCTTTTCGCAAAGCTTTAGGCTTATTACCTTGTGGAGGCTGATCTGTCACTCCCTGTATGTGTTCACATCATTCGCTCCAGGGGGGTTCGTTACACTTATGTGTTCCTCGAGTAGCTTTGATGTGAACCTTTTCCCTATACATGGGCACTTTTTACTCTAGTGCTGGCTAGAGGTTTTTTCCCCATGTTACCACATACTTGATACTCTCATATGTGGTGGTACTTTGTACTTAGGGATATTATTCAGCTCTTACTTCATTTAAGTTCATTTTCAATAGAGAGAGCTATTCCAACCATTGTCTTGTCCATGTGCCTTTGTTGCGTTTGTGCTCCTTAAAGATCTATAAAGATTTAGATATTCAACTAATTCTACTTCAAGACCTTCAACTTAAATTGATGAACTGGCTAAGAAAGTAGCCCATAAACTAGGTGTCTCAAGAAAACACACCCCTAAAATGGTCTTAGTAAAATGATGTTACAATTGTGGAGGAAACCATAGGTCCAATGTGTGTCAAATCATGATTTAACCCCAAGAGAACCCTGATATCCAATACTACATAATAGAGAGAAGGTACACTAATCATACGGTGCAAGATTTACAAAATTAGAAACAACCATACCAATAGCCAAGGAGATACATAATCCATACCCAAAACTACCCTAATTTAGGCCCCAATAATCCTATCAATCTCCATACCAAGCTCACCAAAGACCTCAGTCGATGCTAGGCCAACAACGTCCACCCTTGCTAATGTCATCCAAATCAAGTATGCATCGGTGGAGGATAAGCAGAGCACTAGTGCTAGCACCATCATTGATTTCTAAAAATGACCCCAATGCTCAGATATTTGATTCGACACACGTAGATAGCCCATCAACCTACTACATGGATTCACCAAAGCATACTGAGATCTTTCCTTACAAAACTTCTAGTGAACCAAGTTAGGAGCAAGATTATTCAAACATAATGTACACCAATCCTAACCCTAGACCCCAACTCTCATAGATGAGACCTCAAGTTCCTAGAGGGCTATATAGATGTCAATGAGATCATTTCATTCATGAGTGTCTGCTTCCTCCCTCTGGACCATTCCAATTAGGGACCATCCAAGGCTTTTGCCCAAAGTGTGGAAAGCAGCACCTCTTAAGGGATTGCCCAAAAAACATGGCCAATATACTGAAGATTATGCCGATCAAGGTTATTGGGTTGATTGCGGATTCTAGTGAAGTGCGACAACCATAGCCCCTGTCCAAATAATAACTAGGTTGCAGGTGCTACGACAAACTCCAGGCTTAGGTCAAGAGAAGAATTCAAAATCCAGTGAGAATGAGGGCATAGCTAATAAAAGAATGAGAGCTTGGAAGGATAGCCATGAAAGGATGAAGAGACAATGGATGAAAAAGAAGAGTGAGTTAGAAGAGAGGTTAAAGGAAACAAAAGCCAAATTGATAGAGATTGCTTCCCACATGTACTCTCAAACCCCACCATCCTCATCACACCCGAACCACCCCACTATACCACCTCCACCCCGAGCAAGATCAGTCCTAGTAGATCCCACTTCTGAAGATTTAGAAATTATGTTCAATGCATATCAGGATAGAATACAAGAAGAGAAAAATGTGGCAAATTTAGAGAGGTGTTATCTTATAGCCAACTTAGAAATCGGAAGGACCAAGCTTTGTGCAAAATTTTTGCACTGGCTTAGACCATTTTTGAGGTGAGCTTCCTTTTCAATTGCACTAACTTAGCCAAGATCCAATTGCATATTGAGAGGTTGCTAGAGAGATTGGAGAGGATGATAGCCAAACCTAGGAAGTCAACTACATCAAAGGAAAGTAATGGTCAAAGTGAAAGGCTAAGCATGCCCCCAAGGTAGCTTACTCGCTTAACTCCATAGACATGGGAATCTTCTCTTTTGTAAATCGGTATTCTCAAGAATGATTAAAAGAGATTCAAGAGGAGAAATGGGCCAAGGAGAGTAACAACCCTCCTCCCATTTAGATAGTGGATGATATCTATGATCAATTCACACCAGAAATTCCCTCTATCTATGGGGAGCAAGAAGATGCCTGGAATCCAATTCCCTACATGATAACTACCTCAATTCACAAGCCCATGGGAGTCTAAATCTATTCACATGAGAGTCCCCCATGATTATGGTGTGAAATGCAGAATCAATTCTACCTAGGAACATGGACAAGTGAAGAACACTAAGATACAGTGTCACCTCACCTTAGAGGAACTATTGAAAGTAAAACCTGAACTGTGGAAGCACATAGCGAAAAAAGTGCCACCATTCTCAGATAACGACACATGAGACACTGCAAAGATACCCTTGGACAGGATTGAAGACATGAGGGAAGAGGAAGAAGTAAATACCTTTCTCCCTATTACTTATCAAGGATATACCATCAAAGCACTTTTAGACTCAAGAGTTGGAGTTGCCATTGCTACCACCTCCTTATGGAAGCATCGGAGAAAGCCAAGACTCAATCCAACAAGGATGAAAGTGCAAATGGAAGATGGTGACATTGAGAAGCCTTTAGGACTACTAGAAGGAATAACTCTCACCACATGTGGTATAGACTTTGAGAATACATTCGCCATATTTGACTTTGGCAAGAACCATGTCTATGAGATGATTTTAGGCAGACCTTTCATGTGATAGTTACAAATAGTACAAGATTCGGGAACCAATTCCTTGTATATACAACATATAAGTTTCACAACTAAAGTCAATCTCAAGGACTACTCCCATAGAGATGTACTTCCCTTGCAATGGAACCCAATCCATAGAATATTGGATGAAACAAAGTCAGTGCATTCCATAGGATCTGACCCCTCATGGATGCATGAAGACACCCATTTATCATGGATGTGTAAAGTTGTAGTGGAGGAAGAGAAAAGAGCAACCTTTAGAGATGTAGGAGCTAAGGAGAACCCTTGATTAGTTTGAGACTCAACCTATGCACCCATGGTGTTTCCAGCTGGAGAGTTTGAACCCCATCCTTATGGAACCTTTTTGTGCCTCAGAGGAAGAGTATTGTTGCAGAGTAAAGAAGAGCAGAGATACAGAGAAAAAGAAGGGCCCCAAAATTTTTTCAATGCAAAAACTTTATTTTTGTAACATAGTCACTTTGTAATATATTTTCCGATGTAAATGCACTAGACGAGTCATCTAGATGCATACCCATAGATATTTGTATCATTACCTTTGTAAATTAGTAGGGAATTAGTCTTTTAGTCAATAAAGTGCCGGCCTCTTGTGTGAAAGGACCATTGTCAGGGCACAAGTATATAAGTCATTTTGTGACTCTTTATAAAGACTTTTTGCCATTGTGAGAATGAAGAGCACACAATTTCGAATTTGTGTCTTCTCCTCTCTATATCTTCTTCCTTGTGAGCTTGCATGCATGTATGTGACTTAAAAAGAGTGCTTTGAAGTGTTGTCTATCCATGGTAGTGCTTGTTTGCTATTGGTAATGTGTGTGAGAAGTCTAGGAAGTGCTGAAGAGTAGGTAGGTCATTCCCACAGCTCAGTACTTTGCTCATAGCTTGAAGTAGAAGTGTCAAAATCAAGTGAAAAGGCAACCATTGGATGCATCTTCTCAAGAGCTTCGAAATGAACCCCTATTTCGAGTTTGAAGCTGAGAGAAAAGCTCGATTTATTGATGGTTTACTATTGGTTGTTGCTCTAAGTGTCAGGATACCATAGCCAACCATGAAAGCTTGAATGTGATAGTTTATACTTGTTTGCACCTTGTTAGTTCACATTTGCATTGACCGTCATTTGAATGCATGTCCTCATACACTCGGCTAGGTTATGATACTTCTTGGATTGATAATTAAAGCATGAATCCCCACTATATGCACTTTTAGGGGATTGAGGTACAATCTCTTTCTCTTCCAGTCCCTAAGTTGATACTTAGGTACACATGTTTTTTGGCACAGTTGACGAGGATTGTCGAATCAAATCAAGGCATTCGTGTGATGGTGAAAGTTCTTAGCATTGAAGTGAGTACAAGAGTTGTGAATTTCTCTTCTTTTGTAAGTCACTTTCATCCGCACTTACTACTTCTCACTTTTGGAGTGTGTGTAGTGAGTTGTTAGTTTAGAGAAGTGAGTTAGAGAGAGAGTTAGGATAGGTAGGTAGGTACAATTTTCAAGTTCTTTTTCTTTCATCCCTTTTCAACTTTTGTACCCTATAGAGGCTTAAAAGCCAAAAGGAAGCCATTTTGAAATTAGTTGTTTCTTAGCAAGTATCATGAGTGCGTAGACAACAAGTGTCGCGGAGCTAATATCGAGGCTTTTGAAGTTAGAAATAGCAGGTGTCGATTGAAAGGAGATTGAGGAATCTTGGTGGGGTGACTTGATCAAGTCTTTGTGCTAAAATTTCCATTTAAATCAAGGGAAATAGGAAGACGACATGTGATAGATGTCATGAGGGAGATATCGAGGGTCGAAGTGAGAATTTCTATGATTCGGGCACTTAGAGAGGGGGAGATAGGCACTAAGACCACATACATTAATATGGATTGTTAAAATATTTGCTGATGTGTGAAAAGATTCAGGTGTCATGATCTGCCAAGGTCGAGTGTCGCAACTTCCAAGTGTCGTGACCTCCCAAGGTTGAGTGTCGCAATATCTTTTGCTAACCGAGTGTCACGATACCCAAGGTTGATCAAGTGCCACGACATCCAGGCATCGTGAGTCAAGTATCACGATACTCAACAGCAAGTGTCGCGATACTCGGCAAGTATCGAGTGCCATCTGAACAGTAAGTGTCATGATACTAGATACTCAGCAATTGTCGAGTGTCGTCTGAACAGCAAGTCTCACAATACTCCGAGTGTTTCGAGTGTCATTTGAACAACAAGTGTCGTGTGTCGTGCTAGTGAATTTAAGTGATATCTCATCCAGGAGACTTCAAAATTAAGAAAAAAATACATACAGATCTACAGATTTTGAGGAGAGTACTTGGAGCCAAGGTCTATCCAGACTCAAATAGAGCTATTAGTGAATGAACTTGAGATCGGGAAGAGTCCTAAGAAGCCGAAGGAGTGTGGTATCATCTGTAGGAAGTGTAGCCGAGCCTAGTATTCATTCCCATTATTCTGAAACCTCAAGTGAGTCTGAAGAAGGAACCATTATGGCCTTAGAGGACATGCACAGCTCTATACCAATAGCAGGCCTAATGTCTATCATTGAGGGAGAGTACAGAACCTCCTTAGAATATGTGAACACCAATCAACATGACCTACCCATCTACATAGACGGATTGAACAGATCAGTGGCTAGGCTGAAGAAAGCCAGAGACGCTCACATAGTGCCTAGACCAACAGGCAAGTACGTGGGAGGATTCTATACGAATAAAAGATGGATTTTGTATGCAGTCACAGAGCATCCAAAAAGCATCAACGAGCAACAGGAAGAAGGTAATGCCCAGAAACGTAATGAAGAGGGACAAGAAGAACAGGTGTCAACCCCTAGAGGGAAGTCCATTGTAATTAGGGTTTGGAGAGGAGACCTGATTCCCCAAGATGACTCCTTAATGGATGACTACATGGTAAATGGAATGGATCATTTACTTAAAACCAACTCTTCATTATGGGAAGAAATGACCAACCTAGCCACCTTCTATGAGTTACAAGATCCCAAAAACCCCTCTCACGTTACATACTTGGACAAGAATCAGAGAAGATATTGGCCCATGACTGAATTGGAGAGAGTTAGGCTGAAATATCAGAAAATTTTTGTATTCCCACCTAGGGATCAATCCACTACGTTGAAAAATCCCCAAGGAACTCACCAACATTCATCTTATTAGCATTCAGGGCAGACACAACAACAGAGCATTCCGGTTAGACCCCAAGTCCAGTTTGCTACACCTGGTGATAATCCCAATTATCGATCCCCTGCAAATGCAAAACCAAGAAATAGGATTCATGTTCCTGAGAGACCACCAGTAGGAAGAGATCCAGGCATACCAATAGGACGACCAATTTTCCCTGTAATGCCAAGACCGCATGAACCTAGAAGAAAACTAAGACCAATTCAAGTTGCCAAATGCATGAGATGCCACTATGATGGTTCTGGTGATCCATATAATCACATTGCTGAATTCAAGCAAGTGGTGAGAGCTGAACAAGTAGAAGACTTCTTGATCCAATATGAATCATTTGGCCTAACCCTTATAGACACGACCTTAGCATGGTTCGAACCCTTGGATCCGAATAATTTTCAAAACATGGAACAAGTATATCAGGAATTGATTGAGGAATTCACCAAGACTGGAATAAAAAACAACTCTTCATCATTAATCCATAGTTTCAAATAGTCACCTATGGAAACAGTGAGGTTAGCAGCGAGACGATTCAAGCAATATGTGGATAGATGTCCTGTAGAAGAGAGGCCCACTCAAAATAAAATCGTCTCATTATTCTTGGAAGGATTGGTGAATGAGTCATTGAGATCATTAGTATATGTGAAGAGAGTCCAAAGTTTACAAGAATGTATGAAGGAGTGTATCAATCTAGAGGATAATCTAGCGGAAGACTTGAAAATACCTCAAGGAAGTGCTAAGAGTGAGGATAGTGTTAGCAGTACTTCCAATCCCAGGAACAATGTAGAAGAGATAACCGATTTAGTGGCTAAGAAGGTAAATGTTCAAGGACAGAGAAATTATCCCAACAACCCTATGAGAGTGCCTATGCTTAGGAGATGCTTTCACTATGGAGCTGACCACCCTTCTCACATGTGCAATAGGGGAGTAGTCCCACCACCTCCTTATGCCTATAACAGACCACCCACCCAAGGTCCAACTCATTACTGTAGCATATAGCAAAGGTACACAAATCATAGTATGGAGAATTGTCCTTACAATCGACAACCGAAACCTACACAACCACCATTTAGGCCTTATGGATACTCCTAGAGAGATCAAGGAGGAGAAGCCTATAGATATCCCTCATACCAGCAACAAGCACCTGCTCCATGGTCGTATGAATATCAAGAATACAATCAACCTCAACGAGTGCTAGGACAACAACCACCTCACCCTCAGCATGTTGTCCTAGTGAAAATTGCTCAAATTGAAGAGAATCCTGAAAGAGCAATAGTACCAGCCAACCCATTGACTAGTACTAAGACTTATGATCAATCTTATGACCTTAGTCAGAGAAGTTATTCCACCTATGAAAATACTATGACTGAGTATGGACAATACTATGGATCATATACATATGGATCAGATGGTTATGACCGCTCTAACGGATATGATCAGGACTATGTGTCATTAATGTACTGCTCCTAGAGCTCCAGTACCACCGCAACCAATGAATAGACCACCTGCACCTAGAGTTCATAGGACAAGATGTCTTGTCGGAGGAAGAACATGAATTAATACAACTTATAAGAGAGTATCAAGATGTCTTTGCATGGATTTATAAGTACTTAAAAGGTGTAGATACTTCTATTTGTGCTCATAGACTCCCTATGACAACAGAAGCCAAGCCCTCCAAAGAAAGATCATATGCCTATAATGATGTTTATTTGGCAAAAATTAAGGATGATATAGATAAATTATTGGATGCGGGCTTCATTTATGAAATTGAACATATGGAATGGGTATCACCTTTAGTGGTAGTACAAAAAAAGAATGGCAAATTAAGGGTATGCATTAACCTTAAAAAGGTAAATGCGGCGACCATATGGGATAGTTACCCATTACCCATCATAGATCATTTGTTGGAAAGGGTTGTAGGTAAGGAAGTCTATAGCTTTCTTGATGGCTTCTTAGGATATAATCAGGTAGCCATTGCTCTTGAAGACCAACATAAGACAGCCTTTGCAATCGAATGGGGAGTCTATGCATAGGGTTATGCCTTTTGGTCTAACTAATGCCCTAGCCACTTTCCAAAGATTGATGTGCCATGTGTTCAAGGAATTCTTGAGAAAAAGTATGGAGGTATACATGGATGATTTATGTACCTATTCAACTATAAGATCAGAACACATCCCATAACTAAGAAAAATATTTGCCAAATGTCGTCAGTATAGAGTATGCCTTAATCCGAACTAAGAAAAATATTTGCCAAATGTCGTCAGTATAGAGTATGTCTTAATCCAAAAAAATGTGTCTTCATGGTTCGGCAAGGAAAGATCTTAGGGCACATTGTCTCTAAGAATGTAATTTCCACTGATGAAGACAAAATCAAAGTAATTCTAGATTTTCCAAGACTAAAGACCACTAAAGAAGTACAAGCATTTATGGGACATTGTGGATATTATCATAGATTCATTCACATGTATGTCATAATTGGGAGGCCTCTTTATGGATTGCTAACTCAGTTTACTTGGACAGAAGACTGTGAATAGGTGTTCAATGAACTAAAGAGTTGATTGATCTCAACTCCAATTTTAAAAGTACCAGATTGGAATAAACCATTTCATATTCATGTGGATGCCTCCAAGTTTTCCATTGGTTGCATCTTAGCACAGCCAGCAGATACCGAAAAGTTAGATCACCCTATAGCCTATGCTAGTAGACAATTAAACCAAGCATAACATAATTATACCACTATGGAATGAGAAGGCTTAGGAATGGTATACGTAGAGACACTACTTATTGGCAAACAAATTCAAATTTTTTTTATTGATCATCAAGATCTATTGTATCTAGTCAATAAGCCATGTAATACCGGACGACTAATATGATGGTTTCTATTGTTAATGGAATTTGATTTTGAAGTAGTAGTCTAAAAAGGAAACACACACATCCGCGCTGATCACCTATCTAGGATGACACATGGAGAACCTCCCAGAAGAGTGCCAGATGATTTGCCGGATACTTATCTTTTCAACCTGGAAGTATCTCCATGATGGGCTGAAAAATTGATTCCCCTACTCACACATGGACCTCAACATAAGATCAATTTAGACAAGAGCCAGGAGTTATGGAAAACTAAAAATCTCCATGTCATAGCTGGAAGCTTATACCACCAAGAGTCAAGTGGATTACTTATGAGGTGTAGAGGAAGACGAGCAAGAAATATGGCTTCAAAAAGCACACATGATTCAATGGAAAACCCATCGAAGTATTAATGGAACCTAGGAAGAGCTTAAGAGATTAGGCATATATTGGCCAACCATGCAGAGGGATGCACATAATTATGTCTCTACATGCCCCATTTGTCAAGAAAGGGCACCTTAAGAGAAATCTACTCTATGTTACTCTATAGTAGCACCTAGATGGAGTATGCCCCTAGTGAAATTCTTAAAAACACAAGAGTACCCAGAAGGAGCTAGTTTGGAAAGAAAATGTGCCCTTGAAGAACAAAGCAAAGGCTATGTACTCGTAGGTAAACACCTTTTCAAGAGAGGAAGGGATAACCAATTAAGAATGTGCATCCATGAAGATGAGTATATTCCAGTCTTGGAAATGGCGCATACAAGAGCTGCAGTAGGACAATTTTCTACAGATAAAACTACAAAAATGATTCTCTTTGCTGGATTGTGGTGGCCAACTCTATATCGAGATGGAGCCATATATGTCAAAAGATGTGATACTTGTCAACGAACAAAGTATCCTATTAGAAGAGATGAAATGCCATTAAGACCTATGATAAGTGATAGAGCATTTACCAAATAGGGAATAGATTTTGTAGGACCTATTAGCCTAGGAGCAAAAGGTTCCCATGCAGAATACATAATTGTAGCAATGGACTACTTGACCAAATGGGTAGAAGCCAAGGTAACTAAGAAGAATGATGCAAGGACCATGGCTAAGTTTCTCTTTGAGAACATATTCACTAGATTTGGATTGCCAATAGAAATCCTGAGTGATAGAGGCACACACTTCCTCAATGAAGTGATAGAAGCCTTAATGAATGAATTCCTAGTGATTCACAAGAAATCAGCTCCCTATCATCCACAAGCCAATGAACAGGCTGAAAGTTCAAACAAGATCTTGTGTACAGTTCTCACAAAGATTGGTAACAATGGAAGATCTGATTGGGACAAGCAGTTACATCACGCTTTATGGGCATTCTGAGTAGCATACAAAATAGCTATAGGGACTAACCCTTTTAATCTAGTGTACGGCCAGAATGCAATTTTGCCAATTGATTTCCTAGTTCCTACTCTTAGAGTAGCATCAACCTATGAATGGACTAGACATGAGTTATCTAGTCAATTGGACAAAATCGAGAAGCTACATGAAACTAGATTACAAGTGTTGGCAGGCATTTATGTTACAAAAAGGTGACAAAAGGCATACTTTGATGCTTATATTAAGGATAAAAATTTGAAGGAAGATTTATTCCTAGTATATATACTTTAAAACAACATGAAAAGAAGCTGCAAAAAGGATGATATGGCCCCTTGGTGATCAATCGCATATCAACTAGTGGAGCCATCAATTTAGCAACCCTAGATGGAGAATTACTACCAAACTATATAAGTGGCTATCGAGTGAAGAAGCATTTAGAGCCATTAACAGAGGAAATGCTGCCAAGACTTCTAGCAGCAAGAAATAGACGAGAAGAAGACAAAAAAAATACGCAAGGAAGCATGACAAGAAGCCCTAGAACGAATAAGGAAACAGAAGGAATGGATGAGAGAGAGGGATGAAAGATATCGACTAGGAGAGGAGCCCATCCCAATGGCTAATTTTAGAGTCTCAAAAAACCTAGGACATCAAGTGAGGCAACCATATTTGAACCTAGGAGTGGGAATAGAGGAGTACCACTTGGTGGATGCCCTCATTGACACAGGAGAAGCTATCAGTTGCATCAGATCCTCTTTGACTCATAAGGTCAAAGCCCAATTACATTCAACCGAAGCACACATGATTGGAATAGGAGGTAAGGTTACTGAATGCATAGGTGAGATTACCTTATCATTGCACCTAGGAAATAACACGATGCAACAAAAACTATTAGTGTGCCATGATCAAGATTTATTAGAAGAACTTGTGTTAGGCCCAGATTGGATATATGAATATGAGGTAACTATCCAACTAGCCTTGGGCTACATATTAGCCAAGATAGGGCATCGCAAAGTATTCAATTTGTTAGAAGAATGACGTATCAAAGCCACTTGTCTAGCTCTAAGAGATCAATTAATCATGCATGACGATGATTGTACATCTACCTCTACTGTGGAACCCCCACCTCCAAGCACTTCACCTGTGTTTACACGAATTCTTAATCTCACACCCCCTCATCATCCATTGGACCTTTCTACTAACATCGTTTCCATGGAGAGACCTAGTGAGGAATTGAGCACAAGAGCTACTAGTCAGAGTAATCAACCCAAACCTGTCCACATTAGAATATGTCCCATTCAACGAAGCAGACAGGCATGGATTCGAAAAGATCAAGTAGTAGCATATCACCAAAAACAAAGCCATCACCCATAAGAGAACCAACAATAGGTCAAGACTTCAAGCCAAGCTGGATCCCGAGGTCTACAGAAGATTGTCCAATTATGGATCCCAAAGAAACTGATTGCTGCTCAACCCTTTAGAACGCAAATATGGATTCCAAAATCAACTGTGCCAACGAAGAAATCTAAACTAAAAACACCAGTACAAAAGAAAGGATCCATCCGAAATAAAGTCAAAGGATCAAGAAATACGCGATGACTCAAAATTGTAGAAACAAAAGTACTCAACAAAAGCAACTCAAAGATATGAATGGCTAGCAAAGAAGAATCACAAAACGACAGCTACACAGAGCACAACAGGAGACAAAGATGCCTCAAGAACAACAAAATAAAGTTGAGTTGGATACCCAAATTGCGATCATCATCTACAAACCCGCCAGCAACTTCTTCTTGCACACATCTTGAGTTCCATACACCTCGAATGTGCATAATAGGTCCACATTATGAGGCCATGCATTCGACACATAATTCTTCATATACTTATTAGTGATGCACATTTCCCTCCAAGGGAATAGGAGAGCACTTGTACAATAACCTTAAGGAAAATAATTAAGTTTCGACTACTCACTAACATTTTTGTTTTCTTTCAGTAAAAAAATAAGAGAAAAAAAATATATAAATGGAAAAAAAATCTGAGGTACTACCTTTCTCACACCCATGGGGGAAGGACAACACAAGTCACTCGGAGAACTGTTTGATTCATGGAGATTAGTTGGAAATAAGTCATGCAACCACTTCTACACTGCTTGTGGTGTGCTTTAAGTGCAGATGGCATCATTTGATTCAGAAGCTACACAAGAAGAAGAGGTCTTGCTTCTTCCTTTGGAATCAATTATGAAGGCAAGAGGTCATTGGTTCCATGAAGACCAAGTGGTGGTAGACCTCATCTTTTTGGCCACAATTAAGATTATGGACAGAGACCATCAGTTTCCATTCGTATCGCAGGATTTTCAAACTCTACAACATAGATTACCAAGCATTACAGAAGTATAGACAAGGGCAGGAATTGACGCATTTTTATGACTTCCAATTTATTTACCAGATTTTCAACGATCTACTTAGGTAATGAACACGCTACAAGAAGCAGTGGATATGCCCTCAGTACGAGAAGCTACAGTTTTGAATAAAACTGGAGAATGGAAACATGTTCGATTTACACATGAGCTCATCAACAAAGCTTTTGGATGGAATCAAGAGGGACTGACAAATCTCAAACATGAAGAAATCTTACCGTTCAAGGACATCAATACAAACAGTCTAGACCTTTGCAAAAAAAGGGTAAAAAAGAACACAACCCATCACAAGCTGCCCTATACAAGGAATTGGGCTTGATGTCTCAAGTCCTAATGAGGAATCTATTCATGAACATGACACATTGGACACACATATAAGGACAGAGATGAATGATGAAGAATGGATGGAGATTCATCAAATCCAAACCACCCCTGACAATCAAAACCCACAAGTACAAAATCAGGAAGCACCATCTAAAGAAAGGCACATCATCCGATTGAACACACAATCCAAGATCAGTGTATAAGAAGCATCCACACCAAAAACAAATGTGGTACCACCCATCAAGGAGGAGTTGCAAAGGAACCTCAAAAAAGAGGTGCTATCACAACAAACTCCGACTAAAACTGTGATTGAAATTCCGGATGATACGCCACAACGGAAGGGAGTAATTCAAGAGGCTGAGCCAACGATGCAGCTACATATTCGGCATCCACACCAAACAACACTACATGTGGCACAAGGAAAAGATGTTACCACAGGTGAAGAACCTAGTATACCTAAAACATGGTTAAACATGGATGTAGCTCAATTAAAGCGAGTAATGAAGCAAATGATACAAACAATGATGGATATGCAACAACAAATGCTCAAAACGGATGCAGACTATGACAAGGCTATGAGAGAGAGAAGCCAATTCCACGTGATGAGTGAAAACTTGTCTGCACAATTAATTCAAGTTCAACAGGCACTCTCAGCCAAGGAATCAAAAGTTAAAGAAGTCATGGAACAATGCACCATGCTAACATGGGAGAACCAAAAGATCCAAGATCAACTCACAGAGCTACAAAAAAAATATGAAGCTAGCGAAGCGGAGAAGGCAAGAATTGCTAGAAGTGAGCTGCTTGAAACTAAGATCAGGGTATACATGGAAGAAACAGACAATTTACGAAATAGAAATAAAGAACTTATGAATGCCATACTGTGCAACCAACCTATAGAAGCACGAGAAACAACCACAAGCGACACAAAAGCATTGGAAGACTAGATTGTGAAGTATGAAGCTCAGCTGAAACAAGAGCAAACAATCAGAGAGGAATGGGAAAGGAAGTATATGATTGACACTAACGAACTCAAACAACGATGGAAATCAACTGAAGACAAACTTCTTGTGGTATATAATGAAGATGCGGACCGATAGCCATCATGAGAAATGAATTTTTGATGGCCAAAGAAGCACTAACAAAGGCCCACAATGAGATCAAAGAAAAAGAAGAACTCATTGCACAATTAGAAGCTCAAATAAAACAACAGGCAACAATCAAGACACCAATAGAGCCACAACAAGGGAATCCTACTAACAAGGTAGAGGCATGTCCTCTATCTCCCCCGATCTATCATTCACCAATAAGAGAGCAAATGGTGGAACCTAGTGATGATCATCCAATGCCGTATATTGCAAAAATAGGTCAGAAGGAATGGGCACTATTGGTGTCTCAGTTGACGAAAAATTTTGAAAACGAAGTAGTCAAAGTAATGAAAGAAGCAAAAATCAAAGGCAAAGACTTGGAACAGATCATCAAGCCGTTCAACATACCTTATGGGCTGTTGAAAGAGCAGACACATCCTTATATAAGGTAGATTTAATTTACACAAAAAGATCCAGATGACCAGCTAAACTTCAAGACAAATACATTCACTTATACTCAAGAAGAATTTGAAGCAGCACAACCATTATTGAGAAGAAAGTTTTTGGAAAAGAATCCAACATTACGAGTGCATTGGCAAGCCGCACCATATTTATTTTAGGTGAATCCTTCTTTTTGCTCGATGCCACGTCGACGTGATGTACATGAATTTTTGGATTTACAAAGCATTGGTAAGCTCAATAAGCAATGGTTGAATTATCCTTTGCTTCCAAGTCCACCACACAACTACTTACCGACTAAAGAATACATGGTGAGATCCATCAAGTTTTGGCTAAACTGTTATGCGACAATAACTGATCTCACAATAAAGATGACCAATAAAATCCTTAGTATGATACTCACAGTACTCAAAGTTTTTAAGCATGCAAAATATACATTTTTGAATTTCATCGATGTTAACCAAGGCACAAATATCCTCATTTTTGATCTATTGATTATGCCTAGTCACCCTACAATTATGGCATATTATTCCCGACTTATGTTTTTGCAAAGTCCATACATGCAAAATTTTGAGGAAGCATTTTTTACAAGATTTTTTGAGATTGACTTCGAAATTTTCTTGAAGATGTCAACTAATCTGAATGCCAGACTTGTGGCATATGAATTAAGCTTCTTGTTGATATATTTAGGTAGTGATGTGTGTGAACACACTAGGACCGCCGGGGCACTTTTTTCCCTCTTTAGGAGGTTTTTTTTCCCCCGGCTTGTATATATGATTTTTGCCCTAATGGGCTACTTATCTTTGTACATTCTCTAGTAATACATTCAGTATTGTGTGTTTGTGCTCCAAGCTTCTTCTTCTTCCTTGTGCTGTTTGCGTGCTTCTGCAGACGTCTAACTCCAACAGTTGGTATCAGAGCAGGTCGTCGCTTCATCTAGGGTGCCGTCGACACTCCTCTGTTTGCAGTCTCAGATTCACACAAAATTTGGTGAGCATACTCAGGGTGTTTCAAAGATCAAAACCGCTTCGCTCTGTGGTGCTGAAATCACGATCTGAGCTCGTTTCGGCCTCCTAACGCACTATCGCAGCGCTTGTGCAGGCTATTTCATCTTTTTGTGCCAAAGGTATATACCAGTTTCTGTTCGCCAGTATAAGCGTCTCGAAGTCTACTACAAGTCTAGCAGAATTCGTTGGGGCAGTTCTGTTCAACTTTTTGAGATACAGTCAATTTTCTGCATCAAGGTATTTTAGTCACCTACCATGGCTAAAAGCAATGATGTATTCCGTATGTTGGCTGTTGAGGATAAGTTGGATGGTACCAACTACCCATTATGAGCTTATATGATGCGACATGTTTTGGTTGCAAAAGGATTGTGGAACATTGTGCAGGGTGTTGAAAGACGTCCTGTTACACCTGTAACGACAGGTATTGCAAATACAGGTGCTGGAGCTGATGAAGATGGTGTCAAAGATGATATTCCGTAGATTCCTGTTCATGCTGCTATTTCTGTTGCACCTACTGTAGAGCAAATTTGTTGGGATGGCAGAGATGCCCAGGCACATGCATTGATAGCTTTGTCTGTCAAACGTGCCATTAGTCCTCAATATTCGCTCTTGCAGAACAGCTAGGGATGCTTGGGATACACTTACCACATTGTATCAAGCTAGGAATGAGGCTCGTGTTGCTTACCTCCGAAAACAGTTGGAGAGTGAGCACATGAATGAAGGTGATTCTATGGATAGTTTCCTAACGAAGATCAAAGATTTGAAGGAACAGGTGATTTCTGTTGATGAGGTTATACCAGATATAGCTCACTTGTGCAGACCGTTCTGAATGGTCTTCCTGATTCATATAAGAGTTTTGCTTCTACTCTTCGGTTGATGATGAAAGGCAATTCAAATGCCTTATCATTTGAGGAGTTAGTCTCTGTTCTGTTGCAGGAAGATCAGTCCAGGCAGAACAGGTCCATTATGCATGTTCCAGATCAAGCTTTTCTGGCTAGTCAGAAGGGCAAAGGAAAATGGAGCTCTTCTACTAGTAAGCAGAAATGTGCAAATGCTGCACATTCGAAGAACCAGGATAAAGATGAGAAGAAATCAGAAAAGCAAAAGTTGTTTTGCAAGTACTATAAAGGGAATGATCATATCATAAAGAACTGTCCAAAACTGGTTGCAAAAGAGGCAAAGAAAAAGGAGGCTGGAATAGTTGTTGCAGAAGCCTCTACACCAAAAACAGAGTCTGCTAATCTTGTGTAGGAAGAAGAATGGGCGTTTACTACTGTTTGCAGTTTTGACCCATCTTCTCATGAGCAGTGCATGTCTATAGTGGACTCAGATGTTTGGTACTTTGACAGTGGGGTGACCAAACATATTACCTCGCAATGCAGTTTCTTCTCTTCACTCGAGCCTGCCCCTACAGGGAATACTATCACATGCGCCAACAACTCCTCTTATCCTGTCATGAGAGTTGGTAAGATCATTCTGACTACTGCTTATGGTAGTTCTTTCACCTTGTCAGATGCTTTATTTGTGCCAGGGATCAAGAAGAATCTGTTATGCGTTTTTGCATTAGCCAAGATTGGCTTGGTTGTGAAATTTGTTGATGATAGGTGTACAGTTCATGATCTATCAAATGGCGATGTGATTATTGCTTCTGGCATTTTATGTCGTGGGCTGTATAAGCTCATAGACTATGAAAGATCTGTGAATGATTCGGCATGTGTAGTTCATGATTCTCAGGCTATGTGAGATGCAAAGCTTTGGCATGCATGCTTTGGTCATCTCAATTTTGCTAGTTTGGTACGCCTGCAGAAATCTGATATGGTGTCTTCTTTGCCCAAGCTTGAGGCACCTGGAAAACATATATGTGAAGGCTGTATTTTGGGCAAAATGCAGCGTTCCTCCTTTCCAAAAGATGGTTCAGTTCGGGCTACGCAGAAATTGCAGCTTGTACATAGTGATGTCTGTGGTCCTATGCAGACACCCTCTTTTGGGAATTACCTTTACTTCGTGACTTTCATTGATGATTTTTCCAGGCATGATGGGTATATCCACTCAAAGCAAAGTTTGAAGTGTTCATGTGCTCTAAACAGTTTTTGGTTTTGGCTAAAAATCTGTCAGCATGTAAAATGGGCACCCTCCGTTTTGATCGAGGGGGGGAATATATGTCTTCTGATTTTAATGCATTTCTGGCTGAACGTGGGATAAAACACCAATGTAGAGTGTCGTATACACCTCAACAGAATGGAGTTGCTGAACGAAAGAACAGGTCACTCATGGAGATGGCGAGGTGCATGGTCAAGAGCCAGGATTTACCACATAGTTTCTGGCTTGAGGCTGTCATGTGTGCAGCATATGTACTGAACCAGTGTCCCACTAAAGCGCTGCATTCTATCACTCCATATGAGGCTTGGCATGACCGCAAGCCATCTGTTGCTCATCTGCGTGTTTTTGGTTGTTTGGCATATGCATTAGTGCCTGAACAACATCGCAGAAAATTGGATGATAAGGCAGTAAAATGTATTTTTGTTGGGTACAATTCTGAAAGTAAAGGCTATCTTCTGTATCATCCACAGACTAAACACATTCTTGTTAGCCGTGATGTTGTCTTTGTGGAAGATGCTATTCAGCCATTGCTTTCATGTACTAAGGAGACATCTGTTAGCTCCAAAGACATGTATGATACTTTGATGCCTCTTTTTATAGGTGGACAGTCTAGTGCTGGTCCTAATGAGGCAACTTCTCAGCCTTTGCAGGTTTCATATGATGATGCAGATCATTCTATTTCTGATGCAAATTTACATGATGCACTTGTTGATGAGAGAGCTGATATTGAGTAGGCAAAAACTATGCCAAAATGGCTGGTGCAGACTTTGCGTGACAGCAAATTAGATGCACCTTTGTCATATCGTACTCGTTCAGGCTCTCATAGTGCATCCTTTGCATCAGATTGCTATGTTATGGCTGCGTCTAGTCTCTGTGATGAGAATGAGCCTGTTTCTTTTGATGAAGCACAGAATTCAGAAAATTGGATGGCTGCTATGCAATCTGAATATGATGCTATAATGAAGAATGGTACATGGTCTTTATGTGACTTGCCTCCTGGCAAGAAGGCTATTGGCACTAAGTGGGTATACAAGCTGAAGCGTAAACCTGATGGTACAGTTGACAGGTATAAGGCTAGGCTTGTTGCAAAGGGTTATGCGCAGGAAAGAGGCATTGATTTTGATGAGACCTTTGCACCTACATGCCGTATGACTACTGTTCGGGGCATTTGTGCACGTGCAACCCATCATGGTTGGAATGTACATCAGTTGGACATTAAAAGAGCATTTCTGAATGGTGACTTGCATGAAGAAGTGTATGTTTTTCAGCCCCGTGGCTTTGTGCAGAAAGGGCGTGAAAACCAGGTGTGTAGGTTAAAGAAGGCATTATATGGTTTAAAGCAAGCACCACGTGCTTGGTATGAGAAGATACATGCCTATCTGGTTGCACATGGTTTTGAGAACAATCCAACTGAAAGCACCTTATATGTTAAGCGTGCTAATGATGTGCTTCTGATCATTGTTGTCTATGTTGATGACATGCTGCTCACTGGTCCTATTGAGAAGCATATTGCTGATTTCAAGGCTGATTTGCATGCCTCATTTGAGATGTCTGTGTTGGGGCTTCACTCACTAATTAGGCATGGATATATGAAGATATATGAAGACATATGAAGACATATGGTGGAGGAAAGAAGAAGTGAAGAAAAGACTTACAGAAAATCAAGCCTAAGTGAAGGGACAATTTCACTATTGTAAATTAGTACAAAATTAGAGTCTAGATTTGTATTTGATCTTCAGAACTTACGAATTCAAGTCTAGAAGAATGTAAACCATAGGTATATAAGTTAATTTGAGTCAGAAACATGTATGAGAGAACTCAATTTTGTAATCTGAGTGAGTAGAGAAAAGTCGTGTCTTTTCTGAGAGAGATGGTGAGAGAAAACTTCTGAGTCTGAGAGAGTTTTCCATGGCTGTGAGCAAAATTAGGCCAAGCCATTTTATACACATCTTCTCTGATAATCAACACATGTTTGTGTAGAAGGATTGAGTCTAATTCCTCTTGTACATTGAGTTCTAAGTCATTTCATATGACTGTGTAAGGTAGTTGACAGTTACGATTTTTCTGGCGCACATTTGACTGATCTTCTGAAGGACAGATCTCGAAGCATGGTGTAAAGTTTTTGGTAAGTGATAGCTCGTTGGAAAGCTATTATCCTCAACTACATTTGGTCAAAAGATCTTTGAGAAACGGGACGCGTACTCAGAGAAATCAGCTTAAGAGTGGAGGTATGTCAAATCGATGAAGTAAACTTTCAGTTTTCAGACATAGTGGAAAAGTTGAAGCTAAATCAGAAGATTTTGAAGTTATTACTTGAAAGTTTTGGTTATTATGTGTTGCTTAACATTAGCAAGAACATTCTTTAGCAAGTGATCAAAAGATTTTGCAAAGATTGAGCTATTACAGGTCAGATTGAAGGATTGAAGAAAAGGCACAGATTTCTGTGAAGTGAAATTTTGATTTTCACTAAATTTAGAGATGAATGCTTACAATGTGAGTTTTGCTAAGCTAATGATGGTTATGGAGGTCTTCTAATACCACATTAGTTTGGTTCTTGTGGTGTTTTACACACCAACAAGTGGTATCAGAGCAGATAAGGTCCTCGAGAATAAAGGAATAGCAGATACAAGAAGAATTGAAGAGTTCTTTATCAAAGAAGGAGGAAGCTGAGGTGTTCAACAACCAAAAGTCATCAGGAGATTGTTTCAAAGTTTCTCCCAAGGGTAAAGGTCTACAAAAGGTATCATTCTTTAACCTTACACTTACAGGTTGAAGCAGAAGCAAGGATACCATGGCAGATCATGTGTCCATTGACAAATTGGACAGAGATAACTATCCTGCTTGGGTAATGAGGATGGAGGCCTTACTTATGAGTAAGGATCTAATGGTATATGTGACAGGTGAAGAGGAGAAGCCTAAATTTGAAGATGAAAGTCATCCAAGGAAGGAAGAGCTAGAAGCTTTGAAGTTATGGCAGAAAAGAGATGCAAGTGCAAGAGCTTATATATACAACACTATTACAGATCATTTGTTGCCACACATCAGAGGTTTAGAAACAGCTGAAGATATTTGGAATGCTTTGGAAGACCACTTCCAAAACACTACTAAAGCTAGGAAAGCTAGCTTATGGTCAGAGTTCACCACATTCAAGAAAAAGCAAAATCAGAGCATTAGTGATTATGTCACTAAGATGAAAGACTTGGCAGATAGCCTTGGATCTATTGATGAGGATATTGAAGATCATAGGTTGATAGCTCAATTACTTGCAGGATTAAGAGGTGATGAGAGATGGAAGCCTTTTGTACTTTCAACAGAACTCTCATTAAACCATTATGTGCCAGAATTGAATCAATTACTTGGATTGATGCTCACATTTGAGCAAGACTTGAAGTCAGATGGAGACAAAGGTCAAAGTTCTGCAATGTATGTGAAGAACAAAAAGAAAGGAGATAAAGGCAAAGCAAAGGATGAAGAAGAGTCAACAACTCAAGCAAATTATGCAAGAGGAAGAGGTTTTGGCAGAGGTAAAGGTCGAGGAAATGGAAGAGGTAGAGGTAATCAGAACAATAATAAGAAGACATGTTGGATTTGTGGATTGAGCAATCATCTAGCATATGATTGTTGGCACAATCAACAAGGAGCAAGTCAAAATCAGAACAACAATGGCAGAGGAAGAGGTGGAAGGTTTCAGAATCAATTTCAAAGAGGAAGACAGAATTCAAGAGGAAGTTATGGAAGAGGTGGTGGTAGAAATTGGAATCAGAACCAATCATACAATACCACATATTATAATTATGCAAATGATACACAGAATGACAACCATACAACATTGATGATGAATTCAATAAGTTCATCAGAGAAGGAGGATCTCAAGGTATTTTATATTGATTCTGGTTGTTCAAATCATTTGTCAGGTAATATAGAATTATTGTCAGAATTGGAAGAAGGCAATTCAAGTCATACAGTACAAACAGGTGATAATACAAAACATAATGTGCATTCAATTGGAAAAGTGAAGTGCAGGAGTGGAGCTGATTTATTAACAAATGTTTTGTATGTTCCAACAATACCGAAGAATCTGATTAGTGTTGGACAAATAGTGGAAAAAGGTTTTCAAGTCAGATTTACAAATGAAGGGGTATTTGTTGAAGATCCAGAGGATGAATACAAACCCATTGTTTGTGGTAAGAAGGAAGGTAGACTTTTTACTCTCAAAGTACAAGGAAATGTTGGTCAAGCCCTAATCACACATGGTGATGAAGTAATTACAGAGTTAGATCTTTGGCATAAAAGATTGGGACATTTCAATGAAAGAGGAATCAAAACTATGGTGGAGAACCAATCTGTATTGGGACTACCAAATGTGAAGAATCAACATATGATATACAAGTGTGAAGCTTGTCAGATGGGAAAAGCTCATAGACAACCATTTCAGAAGAAAGGTTTCAAGCATGATGGTTTGCTTGAACTCATACATACAGATGTATGGGGGCCAACAAAAGAAGGTTCAATAAATGGATCTAGGTATTATGTTTTGTTTATTGATGATGCTACAAGATGGATAACTCTTTATGTTCTAAAGGAAAGATCAGAAGTCTTTGGAGCCTTCAAACATTTTCATGCTTATGCAGAAAGAGTTACAGGTCAACAACTCAAGAGGCTAAGGTCTGATGGAGGGGGAGAATACTTCTCCCAAGAGTTTAATGACTATCTTTGGAATGCAGGTATCAAAAGAGAGATAACTTGCAGGTATACACCTCAACATAATGGGGTGGCAGAAAGGAGAAATAGAACATTGGTTGAATTTGCAAGAGCAATGCTAAAGGAAAAGAATTGTCCTAATTATCTTTGGGCTGAGGCTGTAAATACAGCCACATACCTTGTGAATAGGCTACCATGTGGAGCTTTGAATGGTATGACCCCCTATGAAGCTTGGTGGGGTAAGAAACCAACACTTGACCATTGTAAAGTGTTTGGGTCAATTGCCTATGCTTATGTGCCATCACAACTCAGACATAAGCTTGAACCAAAGGCAGAAAAATATGTGTTTATTGGGTATGATGAAAAGCAAATGGGTTATAGACTATGGAGTCCTCTGACTAAACATTTTATTGTTTCCAGAGATGTAACTTTTGATGAACAGAAGAGTTGGTATGCAGATAAAGATTGTGACCTTGAAACATTTGAAGAAGAGATAAGAAGGAGTGCAAGAGGTAAATCACATATGCAGATAGATGGAGATGAAGAGCATATGCAAGCAAGCACATCAAGAGTTGGATCATATAGAAGAAATGAAGATGGGCCAATATTTGATGAAGAAGTACATCCAGATATACATGAAGAGTGTGAACCAAGAAGGTCAACCAGAATAAGGAAGCAACCTACAAGGTATTCCTATGATACTTCTTATTTGACTCAGAAAAATTATGCTTACATGGTTAAGGAAGATGAAGAACCTCAAGGCTATGATGAAGCAAAGGGTAAAAGACAATGGGAAGTAGCAATGAAGGAAGAGCTTGATGCTCTTGAAGAGAACAAAACTTGGGAACTTGTCCCAAAGCCTAATGGTAAGAAAGTGATTGGAAATAAATGGGTTTACAAAGTTAAGAAGCATGCAGATGGAACTATAGCCAGATACAAAGCCAGATTGGTGGTTAAAGGCTATGCTCAAACTTTTGGCATAGATTATGATGAGACATTCAGTCCTGTAGCAAAGATGTCAACCATAAGGACAATCATTGCCATTGCAGCATCAAGAGGATGGACATTGAGTCAATTGGACATTAAGAATGCATTTTTGAATGGATATATATCAGATGAGGTTTACATGGAGCAACCTCAAGGGTTTGCAGATCATAAGTTTCCAAATTATGTTTGCAGGTTAAGAAGAGCACTTTATGGTTTGAAGCAAGCTCCAAGAGCTTGGAATTATAGACTTGTAAAGTATCTTAATGATCTTGGATATCAAAGTTCAAAGGCAGATGCAAGTTTACTTATCAAAAGAACAGATGAAGGTATGATCTACATTTGTATATATGTAGATGACATTATAATTACAGGTACCTCAAATGAAGGAATCAAGGAGGTGAAGAAGCTACTTGAGAAGGAATTCAAGATAAGTGATCTAGGAAAATTGTCATATTTTCTTGGAATGGAAATCACTTATGCAGAGCATGGTATTTATGTATCACAAGAAAGGTATCTCTTGAATCTTCTAAAGAAGTTTAACATGGAGAATTGCAGAGAGGCATCTACACCATTAGAAGTCAATCACAAACTCAGTAGATATGATGGTGCAGAATTCAAAGACATGAGGAAGTATCAATCTTTAGTGGGAAGTTTGATTTATGCAACTCTAACAAGGCCTGATCTTAGTTATGCAGTTGGTGTTCTTTCTCAATTCATGCATTGTCCAAAGGATCCACATTGGATTGCAGGTCAAAGAGTCCTTAGATATATAAAAGGGACTTTGAAAGAAGGATTGTATTATCCTTTTACATCAGATATAAGGTTGAGAGCCTATAGTGATTCAGATTGGGCAGGAAGTCAAGATGATAGAAGATCTACCCATGGTTATATGATATACATTGGAGATAAGCTTGTGAGTTGGTGTTCAAAGAAACAAAACACAGTGGCCTTATCATCAACAGAAGCTGAATACAAAGGACTTGTGGAAGCAGCAAAAGAAGTCATATGGATGCAGACTTTATTCAAAAGCTTGGGAATTGATCAAGGTATACCCATCATTCATGGAGATAACATGAGTTCATTATATCTTGCAGCAAATCCTGTATTTCATGCAAGGACAAAGCACATAGAAATACAGTATCATTTTCTCAGAGAAAAGGTAATGGAGAAAGAAATTGAAGTGGTGTACACTTCTACAAAAGATCAGATTGCAGATATTATGACAAAAAGCTTGGATGGAGTGAAGACAAGTAAGTTCAAGGAGATGGCAGGAATAAAAGAGAAGAAGATTATGTGAAGAAGTCAAAGCATGCTAATTAGTGATTGAGGGGGAGCTGTTGGGGCTTCACTCACTAATTAGGCATGGATATATGAAGATATATGAAGACATATGAAGACATATGGTGGAGGAAAGAAGAAGTGAAGAAAAGACTTACAGAAAATCAAGCCTAAGTGAAGGGACAATTTCACTATTGTAAATTAGTACAAAATTAGAGTCTAGATTTGTATTTGATCTTCAGAACTTACGAATTCAAGTCTAGAAGAATGTAAACCATAGGTATATAAGTTAATTTGAGTCAAAAACATGTATGAGAGAACTCAATTTTGTAATCTGAGTGAGTAGAGAAAAGTCGTGTCTTTTCTGAGAGAGATGGTGAGAGAAAACTTCTGAGTCTGAGAGAGTTTTCCATGGCTGTGAGCAAAATTAGGCCAAGCCATTTTATACACATCTTCTCTGATAATCAACACATGTTTGTGTAGAAGGATTGAGTCTAATTCCTCTTGTACATTGAGTTCTAAGTCATTTCATATGACTGTGTAAGGTAGTTGACAGTTACGATTTCTCTGGCGCACATTTGACTGATCTTCTGAAGGACAGATCTCGAAGCATGGTGTAAAGTTTTTGGTAAGTGATAGCTCGTTGGAAAGCTATTATCCTCAACTACATTTGGTCAAAAGATCTTTGAGAAACGGGACGCGTACTCAGAGAAATCAGCTTAAGAGTGGAGGTATGTCAAATCGATGAAGTAAACTTTCAGTTTTCAGACATAGTGGAAAAGTTGAAGCTAAATCAGAAGATTTTGAAGTTATTACTTGAAAGTTTTGGTTATTATGTGTTGCTTAACATTAGCAAGAACATTCTTTAGCAAGTGATCAAAAGATTTTGCAAAGATTGAGCTATTACATGTCAGATTGAAGGATTGAAGAAAAGGCGCAGATTTCTGTGAAGTGAAATTTTGATTTTCACTAAATTTAGAGATGAATGCTTACAATGTGAGTTTTGCTAAGCTAATGATGGTTATGGAGATCTTCTAATACCACATTAGTTTGGTTCTTGTGGTGTTTTACACACCAACAGTCTGATTTGGGGCATTTGCATCACTATTTGGGCATTCAGTTTATGCAAGTTGATGGTGGAATGGCTTTGTGTCAAACGAAATATATTGACACATTATTGCAGCGTTTTGGCCTTGAAGACTGTAAGCCTATTACCACTCCTATGGAGACAGGTTTAGGATTGAGTCTTCATGATGCTGGAGATGCATTTGATGATGTTCTCTATCAGTAGGCTATTGGATGCTTGATTTACTTATGCATTACTCGGCCATATATTCAGTTTGTTGTCTCACAGATGAGCAGGTTTATGCATTGCCCAGGAGTCACGCATTGGAAGGCGGTTAAGCGCATCTTTCGCTACTTGAGTGGTACTCGGCTACTTGGGTTGTTTTATCCCAAGGGTTGCTATGACACTCGTGTGTCCACCAGTGGTTTTTTATTCATGCTTGGTAGCTCATGTATATCTTGGTTGAGAAAGAAGCAGCCTACTGTGGCCACTTCTAGTTGTGAGGCTAAGTATAGGACAGCTTTCACAGCGACTGTTGAGTGTGTGGCGCTGAGACGCCTTATGGCTGATGGCCAATCTTCTGCCACCACCATCTTCACTGACAATCAGAGCGCATTGGCAGTTGCGAGGAACCCTGTGTTCCATGCTCGCACTAAGCACATTGAGGTGCATTTGGGTGATGGCCAATCTTCTGCCACCACCATCTTCACTGACAATCAGAGCACATTGGCAGTTGTGAGGAACCCTTTGTTCCATGCTCGCACTAAGCACATTGAGGTGCATTATCACTATGTCAGGGAGAGGTTCTCTGCTGGGGAGATCAGCTTGGCATATGTGCCCACGCAGGAGAACATTGCAGACCTTTTCACGAAGGCTCTGCCTAGGGAGAAGTTTGAAGCTTTCCGCAAAGCTTTAGGCTTACTTCCTTTTGTGGAGTGATTTCCACATAGCTTGGCACTTCCTTATACATGAGTTCCAGCTCCTTGTTCACCGCATCACTCCCAGGGGGGATTTGTTGATATATTTAGGTAGTGATGTGTGTGAACACACTAGGACCGTCGGGGCACTTTTTTCCCTCTTTAGGAGGTTTTTTTCCCCCGACTTGTATATACGCGTTTTGCCCTAATGGGCTACTTATCTTTATACATTCTCTAGTAATACATTCAGTATTGTGTGTTTGTGCTCCAAGCTTCTTCTTCTTCCTTGTGCTGTTCGCGTGCTTCTGCAGACGTCTAACTCCAACACTTCTTTGTAGACCATCAACAGGCACCACATGACAGTGTAAAAGCAGAACAATGGAAGCAACTCATGATATGTGAAGCCAATATGCTTAATGAAATAGAGAAAAAGGTATATAAGACGTACTCCTACCGAATTCCAAAGCCTATCAGGGACAACAGAGTTCAGGAGGGGGTAGTGTTGAAGGAGAGTCAAGCAAAAGGAAAAAACGAAGAAAACCAAGAAAGAAGCTTCACTAAACAGAATATGTCTGAAGACATATCTTTACAGGAAGCCTCGCAGGGGCACACAACACCCATCTCTGCACATAGCCCCGCAGGGGCATACAATAGTGGGAAGTACACAACAGGCAAGGAGGGATCAAGGCCAATAATTATCCATGAAGAAGTGCAAGAAGATATCCGGCAGATCTAGAGCCCCAGGAAGGTGCTTCAACCTCTTGATCTTTGGGAGGTCCAGATCGAAGGATGAAAATCCAGACCTTCATACCTTCCACTGGTTGCGTGCGTGGTAACCCAACTTAACATAGCAACCCAGATTCAAAGAGGCGATTAGAAAATTAGACTATAAATTAATTGTAGTTTATTTCCAAGGGTTGTGAGCGGTGAAAAGAAAAGAACAGGCTAAAAAATGCATCAGGTCCCAGAGGATGTGAAAGAAGATTCAAGAACAGGGCCTTTAGAACGTAATGCTAGCCTGAAAAGGAGGCAAGGCTAACCAAGTGATGCATGCGGTGGAAAGAAGTAAACAAGTTGTAGACAAGAAGCAAAGCCTGTCAAGGGATGACTGAGACAAAGAGGGGGAGAGTGTTGTAGAGTAAAGAAGAGTAGAGATACAAAGAAAAAGAAGGGCCCCATAATTTTTCCGATGCGGACACTTTATTTTTGTAACATAGTCACTTTGTAATATATTTTCCGATGTAAATGCACTAGAGGAGTCCTCTAGATGCATACCCATAGATATTTGTATCATTACTTTTGTAAATTAGTAGGGAATTAGTCTTTTGTTCAATAAAGTGCCGATCTCTTCTGTGAAAGGAACATTTTCAGGGCACAAGTATATAAGTCATTTTGTGACTCTTTGTAAAGACTTTTTACCATTGTGGGAATGAAGAGCACAGAATTTCGAATTTGTGTCTTCTCCTCTCTATATCTTATTCCTTGTGAGTTTGCATGCATGTATGTGACTTGAAAAGAGTGCTTTGAAGTGTTGTCTATCCATGGTAGTGCTTGTTTGCTATTGGTAATGTGTGTGCAAAGTGTAGGAAGTGTTAAAGCATAGGTAGGTCATTCCTGTGGCTCAGTATTTTTCTCATAGCTTGAAGTAGAAGTGTCAAAATCAAGTGAAAATTGGATGCGTCTTCTCAAGGGCTTTGAAACAAACCCGCTATTTGCTATATTTTGAGTTCGGAGCTGAGAGAAAAGCTCGATTTACTGTTGGCTTCTGCTCTAAGTGTCGCGACACCATAGCCAACAATGAAATCTTGAATGTGATAGTTTATACTTTTTTGCACCTTGTTAGTTCACATTTGCATTGACCATCATTTGAATGCATGTCCTCATACACTCGGCTAGGTTATGATACTTCTTGGATTAATAATTAAAGCATGAATCCCCACTATATGCACTTGTAAGGGATTGAGGTGCAGTCTCTTTCTCCTCAAGTCCCTAAGTCGATACTTAGGTACACAAGTACGTTTACCTAATAGAAGCTAAGATGCAGGAACATGGACAACATGAATGAGAAAAGAATTTGATAAGAACAAAGAACAACCAAAATGAGAAAAATAAAGGAAAGAGACATATCACCATGCAGGTAGAAGAAGATCCATTGTTTGAAGTTCCAAAAAAACTTTAAAGAATACGAGATAGAAGATCGAAAAGTCATGATATGAATGGCTAACAAAGAAGCACTCATAGGAATAGCATAAAAAAATAAAGAGAAAGCCAAGAAAATCCTAGTGAGTGTAGAATATGGTGAAGAAATATGTACATACATAGGGCATGATTTGACCGAAGAAGAAGAACAAGAGGTAACTAGAATACTTAGAGAATATAGAGATGTCTTTGCATGGAGCTATAAGGACTTGAAAGGAGTAGATTTAGATACTTGTGAACATCAAATTTCCATGTCCTTAGATGTCAAATCTAAACAGAAACCTTACACTTAGAATGATAATTACATAGCAAAAATCAAAGAATAAATTGATTGCATGATCTGTGCATAGAGTCAAAAGCTTGTTTCTAGAAACATCCTCACCCATAGTTAAAAATGCTTTAAAGAAAGGAAATACCTCATTCTTTGCTTTCATAAGATACACTTATGTATGGAAAGTAGCATCATTGATGAAGGTAAAAAAATATATACATGTTTCCCAAAAGATGAACTCTTGATGGGACCACATGCATCACTATGAACAAGCTACAATTTTCTTGTACTGTGTGTATGAATATCTTTTGGAAAAGAATTTTAATGCATTTTTCCAAGAATGCAAGCTTCACATGCATGCTTTTCAATGGTCTCAAGTGTTGGAAAACCAATAACCATGTCCTTGTTTTGCAAGTAAAGCATACTATTGAGGTTCAAGTGACCAAAATGAGCATACCAAAGCTCCATTTCAGCCATAGAAGAAGTATGAGCAAGCAAGGCATTCGAGGGATCCCTCTTATATTTATCCAATTGATATAAACCATTGCATAATGTACTGGACATCATGATAATATTACCATTGTTGAAATCATGAACCATACACTTATCATCAACAAAGTGCTCATGAAGTGTAGCTTTCGCAATCAAAGGAATTGGAATTAGGTTTTTCTCGATAATGATTACATACAATGCATTTTTCAAGAGAATCAGACCTCCATTTGTAGCCACAAGCTTAATTTCCTAATCCAATGATAAGATAAGAGGCATTGTTTGGACACATCACATGTCCTCCTTTGGGTTCATCTTTCAAAGTTGCAAAAAACATTTCGCATGAAGTTATGTGCTTTGAAGCATCACTATCAAAGAACCAATTCAACTCAGCCTCACTCACAACCATACATTTAGAATGCAATGATGCATCATAATTTTTCTTCGCTACTAAAAATCACTCTTTTATGCTTCGGAGTCAATTCGCATCGTTGAAAGTGTGCATGCCATGACATGAAACACCAAAAATTGAGGCGTTGAACCTACACTGATACCACTGTTTGGGTGTGTGTAGAAGTGTGAGAGACACACAAGAAGCACACACAAGGAGCACAAATGCAATAAAAAACATGGAGAAGATGGATGGATGGGATAGCTCTCTCTATTGACGATGAGCAAAACTCAAGTAAGAGCTTAATAATATCCCTAAGTACTAAGTACCACCACATATGAGTGTACCATGTATGTGGTAACATGGGGACAAAATCTCTATCCAACACTACAGTAAAAAGTGTCCATGTATAGGGAAAAGATTCGCATCAAAGCTACTCAAGGAACACATAAGTGTAACAACTATAACCATCAAGAAAAGAATACATTCCTCCTCTATCAACATTCTCCGATAGAGAATCCAAAAATAAGAGAGGAAAGGGATCTAGAAATGTGGTGGTGTTAATATTTTGTGTATTCCATACAAATACAAAGCTATTTATACTTCTTCCACACCACCAAAATGTTAGACACCCATTCAAGGTGCTCAATAGGAATGATGAACCTTGTTTTTGGAAGTCAATCAAGTTCATATTTAACTTGCTTAGCATTCATACAATAAAATTGTTGTAAAATGGGAATGGCATTTGCTTACAAATTAATTGGATGATGATAAATATAAGGGTCACATATCTATACAATCCCAATTGAAAATATACATAAAATCCTTAAGAAATAATTAAATGCTGCTTACACTCAAGAGGAAGGGAGGCCTAGATCTTCACCAATTCGGATACATCATTTGAGATGAGATTAAGAGTTTCCACTATTTTTCAAGAACATACTAAGAAATATCTTTAGGAACATTCATTTGAGTACTATAAACAAGAGCTTGTTGATAGCAAGAAATAATAGTAGAAACATCAATCAAAACAATTTGAAAATAAGTCTTGACTCATATCCAATAATTGAGTTTCTTCATCATCTATCACTCCTTCAATCATTGACAATAGTTTAATTAGCTTAGGTAACTATGAGGAATGTTAAGTAGTAACCACATCTAATGGTAGCATATACGAAATTCCATGCTTGTGATAAAATAAAGATTGTTTGGCTCGATTCACAATAGCTTTCACCTCTTTCAACCATGGGAAAACAACCTTAAGTAGTAACGAGATCTAATGGTAGCACATAAGAAAGTCCATGCTTCTTAAAAATTAAAGATTGTTTGGCTCGATATGGATTGGAATATCATGAATAAATCCTTCAAGTTGCATTTGATATTTATGTGACATTTGAATAAAAAATGGGGTTGACTTCACTTGGTTCCAACAAAAGTACTTACAAATACTACTTAAAAATAGAAAATATAGCAATGTTGACACCAAAACCACGGTCAATGAGGACTTGCTTAATAAGTTGTGACTTATACCAAAGAGTTGCTAAGGGAACTTCATAGTCCACTAGAGATGCTTCTAAGTAAGCGATGGTAGACTTTAGTTTAGTAATTGAACTACTCTATAAGTAATGATTCCTCACATTGGCTTTAAAGCATTGGACTAACTCCAAAAGTTCACCAAGTTTTAGTTATATCATAGAACTCAATAGAGATTGCCATAACTTATAAAAAAGAACAAAATCAATAGTGGGGGGGAGAGGGTAGAAGTTCAAAAACCTCATGTAATTATATGAGCACTAACTCAATGATAGGGCATTGAGAAATGGGAGGCACTTTACCTTTGAGAAATGGGAGCAGCGAAAAAAATAAGACCACCCCCCCTTACTCAAAAGTATATAAATATGGGCGAAATGCTCTAACTATATCATACTATATCTCTAAATATTTTGGCAAATTTTGATGATAAGTTTCATTTGAAATATAAAATTCTGGCAAATTTCAATGATGAATCCGATTTGAAATATAAAAATTTAGGTGAATTTTTTTATAATGTTCCTTGAAATTACATAATTTTTTATGTATTTGATTCCTTTAAAACTTTCCTTTCCTATAGTGTATCATGGAACCGTTGAACTTTATTCAAAAAGTTTTAAGATGGTCAATTATTCAATAATCATGGTGTCTTCATTATGCATGGTCACTTATCTATTGGTGGGGACTTTGATGGAAAGAAGTATGTTTTCCATCATCCTTTCTTGCTCAATATTGATCTCCTAGAGGAAAAGTTCTTCAAAAATACCTCGATTGTTCCTACACAGCTTTTAACCTCAAAATTTGCCCATGGAATGCTATTTTGGTGCAGATGTATCTAATCTTGTATTCATGAGTCTATTCAGCCTTCATTATGGATCTAATGTTCCCTTGTTTTACCTTTATTATGGATATTCGACTACCCAATGTAGAGGGGAGGTCCTCCTTGATTTGTAAGCCTTAGAAAACGTATGCATTCTTGACTTTTCCATTTGAAGCACGTGTAGAATATGCAAGTTTTTTATTATCTAATGAAAAGAGGAAAAGTGAGATGTGTTAAGATGTGTGTAATACATTTATGACGCTGCATGCACTTTAGAGTTTGGCTTCTTTCGAGTTGGGTTTCATTGTTGTGTCCCTACCTTTCCCTTGTCTCCCTTCCCTCAATTCTTTTCTTGTTCTTTATTACACATGGAAGACTTCTTTATTTTTCATCAAACTACAGCACCATAGCCTAATTTATTGGGTACATCAAAAATTCATAAAGTAGTTTTTTTCTTCGTTTCATTGAGAATAGTTTCAGTCCTAAACTTACACAAATAGTGAAGCACTTCATATAAGTTTCTAGGAATCTACAATTCTCACCAAAGCTACCTTTAGATTTAAAGTCAACAAGAAACGTTTTTTTTTGTTGTAGCATATAACCTCAACAAAAATACATTATAGAGCATGGGTGATGTTTGATTACTATCTAACGAGGTACGATCTAAGTTGCTTCATTGAATAGGAGATATACACCAATCACCTGCACCCCTATGGTCCAATTAAGTCATCCTAATGCATCCTAATACTCTACACCTAAGATTATCCCCTGAAAGAAATGGTGAGCTTCATCTTCATTCAATCAACCTTTTTCCACAATATGGTCAAAAAGCTCCCTAGAGTGCAAATATTACATTTCAACGCAGATGTCTAACTCTCTATAACTTCATAGAGCCAGATGATATGAACCCGAGCCAAAGTATCACCTGAAGATACCTTTATCCGAGGCCCCAAGTTCAGATTTAGTTATCCAGGTTCTTTCACTCAAATGCTCCTCTGCTGAAGCAGAGCAATGCTTGGTTTCACTATATCATTGTAAAACCTCCTTTTCTTCAAAGCATGAGCACATCTCTATCGTAATCACACACATCAATATGCCAACTTTGATGACTCTCTCATGATTAAAAGAACTTGAGATTTTCGGGCTAGATATCTGACCATCCAACTGAACAAACATCAAATCTTTGAAGTGCCTAGATTTTTGTGTTTATGAAACTTGACTAATTTCTTGGAGTATAAGCTTTTACTGCTCGCTTCTACTGATTTGTAATCAACTATCTTCATTCAGCTCCAGAAGATCAGTAGTTAAATGATCGTTATCTATATTGGCATGTGACAGATTCTCTTTCATTGTCACCAGTGCCTGTAGCCTTAGACCTGCTCTGTCCTTTATGTGCTTCATAGTTTGCAACATCTGTGGGTAGCTCAAATCGACACACTGGACATGAGCTGTGCTCTGCAAGCCATGATAGTATGCAATCAAGATGATAGATGTGATTGCAGGGAAATTCAAACTTCACAGTTGGGAGTGTCCCATACCTATTTTGATAGTCCTCGGATAGCATCTAAATCATTCTGTCCATATTCAATCCCATAAAGTAGTCTCTCACATGGTTACATGTCTGAACAAGATGAATCTCGAAACAATAGCCTATCGATCATGGTACAACTAGAAACATCAAAGATAACATACCTGTTGAGCACCTAAAGTACCCTCCAGCATGCAAATAATAGTTGAAATGAGACTGACGAATCATGTTGAGGTCCTTTGTGCTACAAAATTGCTACAGTCCTTTTTCGGTAAAGCTGTTGCTCATATCTTGAGAGTGTTCAAGGGTTCCTTATAAATTTTGTGCACGTACTACCAATACAATGCTTTGAGCATGTGTTCCCCTACCTAAAACCATTTTTCAGCCAATGCAAGTTTGTAGATAGATGTAACAACAACTATAGAGACAATATCTAAGATACAGAATCAAGCCAAGGTAAAGATGCAATGCAACTAAATTCTTGTTGCAGATGAAGTAAACATCACTCTCATAACTAGAGGTTTTACACCATGAATCAATGCTAGAAGTAGCCAATCGATGTTGGAGGGATCCAATCAGAGAAAGCTATTCATGGATGAGCAAAAGAAGCTTCGTGTGAAGTTGGGACATGCAATAGTGACTGAAACGAAACAAGCAGATTAGTGAGAGTATCTGTTTGAAAAACTGGACGTGTATTATGAATCTTCAAGAGATCTATGTCATGAGAGCATATCATCTCTCTTCTCCACTTCATACAACCCTATCTTTGTAGGAAGAAAAAGTTGTTCAAGCAAAGGAACAGAAAGACCTACAAAAACATATCAATAACTAATAATAGACTAAAGGTTTTCCTTGTATGATTGATATCTCGAATCGTCCTTGTTGTAGAATGGTCATTTTCTACCTGCACCTAATTCCCAAAAGGGAAATCGATCCCTCTGTTGCATTGTGTATTGCCCACACAAGTCTTGATCACCATACACTGGGATTATCATGGAGCTGCTCAAAAGCATCTTTTGCTGTTGCCTTCGTAATTCCCTCCTCTCTCTCAACCATATAATTTTCCCTTTCCCTCTTCAATCCACCATGTAAACCCCATGAAATCTATCCTTCCCAATTACTCACAAATAACAAATACAGATCTCTCTTTCCCTTTAATACATCTCCTTGTCTATTTGAATATGAGTTTGTTGCCCTTCTACATCATGCCCTTGAACCTTAGAACCATCAGCAAAATGATACTAAAGACACAATAGCTAAGAACCAATGAAAAGCTGAAAATGTTGTGTAGCCATTGCATACATTCTCTAGGAACTTCATACATTATAGCATAGAAAAAGCAACAAAAAAAATTATCTCTTATCTCATGGCCTCCATCTATCTTGGTCTACCATGCCCTATCAACCATCCATCTCTTAGAATGGTTATATGAGAAATAAGACCAACCCCTCTTGGATGAATGCCTTCATTGTTCCTTCGTGGTCCTCCTCTGAACTAGGTGCCCTTATGTTAACTGTTGTCCCTAGAATAGATAATGTTACTGCTCTCCTTCTGCTCCATAAATATCCTCTACTGATGATTACATATTCTTTGATCCCACACTCCTTCAGCTACCATCTCGTCCTAGTGCCAAAAAATGAGATAACATTCTTTTTATTGCCACTATCATTGCCCTTGATATATCTCCTTGGTTCCCCTCACAAGAATGAGCAGCCCCTCTTTGACCGTAAGCAGCTCCTCATGTCAAGAGTTGAGTATTACTTCCTGTCAGAAGATAATATATGGATAGGTTAGCACTGAAGTAACAAACAAAAACAGAAAAATGTGCATAGTATTTGCATAGAACAATGATTGAAGGATGGAAAATGAAGGCTATAACATAGAATAGATAATGTTACTGCTCTCCTTCTGCTCCATAAATCTCCTCTACTGATGATTACATATTCTTTGATCCCCACACCCAGCTCGTGTGGTCCTAGTGTCAAAAATGAGATAACATTCTTTTTATTGCCACTATCATTGCCACACCCAGCTCGTGTGGTCCTAGTGCCAAAACATGAGATAACATTCTTTTTATTGCCACTATCATTGCCCTTGATATATCTCCTTGGTTCCCCTCACAAGAATGAGTAGCCCCCCTTTGACCTTAAGCAGCTCCTCATGTCAATAGTTGAGCATTACTTCCTGTCAGAAGATAATCTATGGATAGGTTAGCACTGAAGTAACAAATAACAACAGAAAAAAGTGCATAGTATTTGCATAGAACAATGATTGAAGGATGGAAAATAAAGGCTATAACCTACTGAAAGTCGCATGCAGCATTGTTTAAAATGTTGTCATGAGTCATGAACCAACGCATAGTCTATCTGTGGCAGTCGAACATTCTTCAAATAAAACGTTCCTAATTTGAATTTATGAAGAATTGGATCTGTTATATTTAAGATCTGCAGAACGTTGATTTGAGTCTTTGCATATGTTGTTTTGATCGTGATACCTCGAATTCTCGAACCTGTATCAGATGCCTAATATCCCCCTTTTCCCCTAAAAGAGAACTGGAGGCTGCATTAGGCATCATCCCTGTGGTGAACATTTCATAAACTTGCTCCTGCAATTCCTTGCATAGAGATGATTGGTATACTCCCGAGAGCAAAAGAGCCATAACTATCACATTAACTTCCACATTGTCACTGACTGTGTCCAGGGTCATAATCAAAGGATTGAATCCATTTAAACCAGGCTTCAATAATGCATCATTGTAAAAATAATGCATCCATTGTAGAAATAATGCGTCCATTGCAAATAACGCATCCATTGCATAAATAATGCACCCATTGTAGAAATAATGCGTCCATTGCAAATAATGCATCCATTGCGGAAGCCAAAACTCTTAGCCGTAACTCTGTTGACAACAACAAATGTACATTGTTGCACCATGTGACATATTGTTGGAGGTGAGCGTAGATCTCTCTCACAAGCGCACACACACAAAGCTACATATGAACAGATGTAACATCTTACCTTCGAGGCATGTGCGATTCCTACAACGTAGATACATAGCTTGTAACATCTTACCTTCGAGGCATGTGCGATTCCTACAACGTAGATACATAGCTCGAAGCAATGATCGCGAAGCAGACGTCAAAGCTAACACGCTACTTTCGTATGTATGTCAAAAGATGCCCATATTGGTGACTAGGGTTTATAAATAATTGGGCTATTTTTTTGTTCAACGATTTATCTAAATATAAATTTTCTAACTTTATATTCCATTAAATTCGCCTTTGGGCTAATATTTGCCCTTAATTTTTTCCCTGAATGGGAGGCACTTTAGGTAAAATTGGAGGTAAGTCAAAAGCCCATTGCACTGTTTGTCCAAATGCTTGTTGGCACTGATGAAGGGAAGGAACATCCCTGAACTCAAAAGGATCCAAACTTTTATTAGATTGTGCCTGCACATGGAAGTGCAAGATCTAAGAGGAAATCAATACCTTTTGAGGGAATTTTGGTGATGCTTCAAGAAATCTTTAGGAACTATCCAAGATAGCTCAGGGAAAACTTGGGGTCCTTTGGTACTAAATCAAATGACTCTCAAAGAGCTCAAAAGACAACATTGGCACTTGGATGATCAATGCCACCTCGACATTGTTGGTCATACTCCTAGGCATTTGTGCATTGCCTTCTAACATGTCCTTCTTTCACACAAAATCAACAACATGGAGGACGTAAGTAGAAGTAATCTACTTGTTGGTAATAACCATGTTGAGAGTAATGAGTTCAATTATATCTTACTCATCCACCTTGATATTTAAAACCATGATAAGGACATAATTAGAGGAGGGAGCATCATCAACAAGGGCGACTGAATGAAGTACAATAATTGGGATATGATATTGATTTCGATAATTATATTGATGATTCGAAGTCACATGATCGTGAGTATCGAAAATTGCATAATGGAGTTGATTTAATGTGTAATTGTTGCCTATCCAACGTTGTGGCACTTAGTGCAATGTAAGGTTTGCAACATATCTTTAAGTTTTAGTTTGACCATCCTAGATTTCATCAAGGTATCTTCTATGTCATAAGGAGAATGGATGCTAGGAAGGAATTGGAAATTTTCTTCAATTATTTTTGTATATGTAATGAGATCATCTAAATCAATTTATTTAGCTAACGTACTACTAACTTGAGTACGTAATGTGTCAGTTAAACCATTAACAAACCATCAAGTGAGTAAAATATTAGGAAATATTCTTTTTATCTGCTTAAATATGCTACAAAACAACATAGTATACTATTGTACACAATCAGTAGGTTTTTCTTTCCATACTACAAATAATTAAAAATTTGAGAAATGTCCTTGGCCTTCCTAAAATGATGTATGAAAGCACTTTTGATAGCTTCAAATGTGGTAAAGCAACTAGCGTCACGTTCTAAGAGACATTTAGTAGCATCACCTATCAAAATAGCTTGGAACATGGGGATTTTATGTAATTCATCTTTTGTACCATCTAATAAAGATAAATTCATGTATGAAAGCACTTTTGATAGCTTCAAATGTGGTAAAGCAACTAGCGTCACGTTCTAAGAGACATTTAGTAGCATCACCTATCAAAATAGCTTGGAACATGGGGATTTTATGTAATTCATCTTTTGTACCATCTAATAAAAATGCATATCAAGATCTTCTATGACATCACCATTGAACTTGATGTAGACGATCGTAGTAGCTTGTGGATTGAAGAAAAACATTTATTTTGGTATCTCTTGTAAAATTTTACCATGCAAACTAGAAGGAGAATTGGAAAATCACTTGATGAGCTAGAGTTTAGAGCAAAAGGATTTACTTAGTCATCTATTGCATGCTTTTGGGACTTGTAATCGTCCAATTGAACCCTCAATGTTTGACATTTGTACTACAATGAATGTTTTTGTAATATCTAGGTCAAGTTAAGTGTTGTGATACTTGAATCCCCAAGTATCTATGTTACTTGTCAAGTATCACCTAGACCTCATATATATCACGTCATTTGGTAGACATTATGAGACGTAGAGAAAAATCACAATGCCCATCAAGTATCAGGACATTGGTTAAGTATCATGGCATATTTAAGCAACACAATATTTGGTGAGTAACATGACATTTGGGGAGAGTATCATGAGTCCAAATATCATGATACTTGGTCAAACATCATAAGTGTCAAAGTATGGCAACACATAACTAGTGTTGCCGAAATTCCTAGTACTTTTTGTACTTTTTTAGTGGTTTGACGTCTATTTAAATATCATGACATCGCCTTGATACCTAGAGAGTATCACAAATACCTATGAGGTATCACATCTCCCAAGTGTAATGATATCCACCAATTTTCATAAAAGATTGAGTATTGCTAACACTTATAAATATTCAATTATTGTGGATTTCAAGTATCATGATACTTATTGAGTTTAATTAACTTGGGATCTAGTGATACTTATTAAGTATCAGGATACTTCCCAAACAATGACCAACTTTCTCAAGCTATTCATTTAGAACATTCTATCAAACAAGGATGCCCCTTGGCTCCTCTTCTCTTTGCAATTGTTGTCGATGGTCTCAACTGCCTAGTTAAACATCACACATGCTTAGGTCTTATTAAACACCTCTTTCTTCACCTCAATCAAGAACATATGATTATGAGACTCTTTGCCTCTAACTTAAATGCTTTTGTGCATAATGAGCATGCCAACATTGATATCTTTTGGTGTTGCTGAAATACATTTTCTAAGGTATCGAGATCCAAAATAAACCACTCTAAAACTCCTTTCAAGGCTATTATTGGGCAGCCACCTCAAATTTTGATTCACTATGGCTTTCAGTTGATCCGATCTTGGAAGGATTTCATCACTCTGACTAGCATTCAAAAAAAAAAACAGTTGATCCAATCTTGGAAGGATTTCATCACTCTTACTAGGATTTCATCACTCTGACTAGCGTTCAAAGTGGTCATCTCTAAACTCTAAAAATAATTTTTGATATGAATTGTTGAATTGACTAATCTCTCTCTTTAGTGCATGTAGGTTGAAGAAGTTAAACATTGAAAAATATGTAGATTATGCCTTGAATATTGTGTAGGCATGTCATTAAGAGATTTTATGGATGGAAAGCTGCCAAATTTACATGGGTATAAAGCTAGCATTATTGTCTGGAAAATCATTTGACAACAATTTTTCTAGAGGTGAGGCTCAAAAAGTTTCTAGAGATGAGAGGATATGATGGAGATCCATGAAAGAAACTTTGTGCATTGTTGGCATTTTGGTTATGAACAAATTGTAGAGCTCCTTGAGAGAATTTTAGAGCAGTTTGACTGGCAAAGAGTCACAGATGAGTAACTCATAATTGGCTTGAAATAGGATGGCTAGAGTGTCCTTAGAGTGACTCATTACTATCGAGGTGACCCTGACACATGAGCAAAAAAAGTGAAATCCTAGAACTACAGAGGGTCGAACAGGGTAGTTGATGCGTGATCTAACGGTAGATGCAGAGGGGGACCGAAAGAGAGAAAGAAAATGCCTTGTCTACAGATATAGTGGGATGTGCACACAGAGGCAGATGGAATCTAGAGAGAGAGACATAGAAGCAGAGAGAGAGAGAGAGAAGCAGAGAGAGAGGGTGTCTTTTTCCCTCCTCTCCAAACTATCATATAGGTGATATCCATGACAGAGGTAGAGAGAGAGAGAGAGAAAGAGATCTTAGTCTTCTCCCCCCAATCCCTAGACTTCCTATCTACATTGGTTGATCACGCATAAGCAAAATTCTCTTTGAGGAAAAGAAACAAAGAGAGAGAGAGATAGAGATAGATAGAGAGAGAGAGAACATAGAGATGTTCCCCCTCCTCTTGGGTTCCTGATACAATGAGAGAATTGTTAGATTTTGCTTCTAAATAGTATGGCTATACATACAACTTCGTCCTTGACAAAAATGGAGAAGATATTATATGTATAGACCACATAAGAGGTTTTAGAGAAAGTCTTATGTACTTTATGAATGATAGAGTTGTAGCATTGATGTGCACGAATATGAGCATGCACCATGTATGTGTGCATACTAACTTGTTGTGCGTAGGCATGTCTTAATGTATCTTTAAATGTGCCCATGGAATGTGCATGTCTATATATTTGTCCACCAAGACCAAGATGGATAATCCAGTTACTCAATGCATTGGTTCACTTAATGGAGCAAACAATGGTTACGTAGGAACAAATGATGAATTATTTACATTTTGCGGATGTATGAGAGTGTGCATACATGAGAAAGCATGCATGCATGTGCCTGTGAGATGTGCATATATACATGAGAATGATGTGAGCATGCATGTGACTAAATATGTGCATAAGTGCATGTGTATGTGAGATGAATGCATGTGCATGAGTGTATGTGAAGGTTTTTGCATATGCATGAGTATAGAGTGTTTATATGCATGAGAGATGGATGCATGCATGAGAAGTGAAGTGTGCATGTATGCATGAGGGGTAAACGTGTACATGTATGCATGTGAGAGCATGCACATGAGTGATGTAAGCATGTGCATCACTGATATGTGCATGTACCATGCATAAGCGTGAATGCATGAGCATGCATGAGTGCATATATGTGAGCATGTATGAGCATAAGTGTATGCATGTATGTGTGGATGCATGTATGCATAAGTGACTCATTACTATCGACGTGACCTTGACACATGAGCAAAAAAAGTGAAATCCTGGAACCGCAGAGGGTCGAACAGGACAATTGATGCGCGATCTAACAGTAGATGCAGAGGGGGACCAAAAGAGAGAAAGAAAACGCATTGTCTAGAGATATAAGGGGATGTGCACACAGAGCGAGATGGACTCTAGAGAGAGAGAGAGGGGGAGAGAGAGATAGAGAGAAGCAGAGAGAGAGGGTGTCTTTTTCCCTCATCTCCAAACTGTTGTATAGGTGCTATCCATGACAGAGGTAGATTGAGAAAGAGAGAGAGAGAGAGCGCTTAGTCTTCTCTCCCAATCTCTAGACTTTCTGTCTACATTGGTTGATCATGCATAAGCAAAATTCTCTCTGAGGAAAAGAAACAAAGAAAGAGAGAGAGAGAGAGAGAGAGAGAGAGAGAGAGAGAGAACATAGAGATGTTCCCCCCTCCTCTTGGGTTCCTGAGACAATCAGAGAATTGTTAGATTTTGTTTCTAAATGTTTTGGCTATACATATAGCTTCGTCCTTGACAAAAATGGACAAGATATTATATCTATAGACCACATATGAGGTTTTATAGAAAGTCTTATGTACTTTATGAATGATAGAGTTTTAGTATTGATGTGCACGAATATGAGCATGCACCATGTATGTGTGCATACTAACTTGATGTGCGTAGGCATGTCTTAATGTATCTTTAAATGTGCCCATAGAATGCAGGTACATGTGCATGTCTATATATTTTTCCACCAGGACAAGATGGATAATACAATTACTCAATGCATTGGTTCACTTAATGGAGCAAAAAATGGTTAAGTAGGAATAAATGATGAATTATTTACATTTTGCGATGTATGAGAGTGTGCATACATGAGAAAGCGTGCATGCATGTTCCTATGAGATGTGCATATATACATGAGAATGATGTGAGCATGCATGTGAATAAATATGTGCATAAATGCATGTGTATGTGAAATGAATGCATGTGCATGAGTGTATGTGAAGTTTTTTGCATATGCATGAGTATAGAGTGCTTATATGCATGAGAGATGGATGCATGCATGAGAAGTGAAGTGTGCATGTATGCATGTGAGAGCATGCACATGAGTGATGTAAGCATGTGCATCAGTGATATGTGCATGTAACATTCATAAGCGTGAATGCATGAGCATGCATGAGTGCATATATGTGAGCATGTATGAGCATAAGTGTATGCATGTATGTGTGGATGCATGTATGCATAAGTATATGCATGTGAGCATAAGTGTATGAGTGTGATTATGTAAGAGTGTATGTGCATATAAAGTGCATCTAAGAGTAAATGCATATGCATGAGTATAGAATGTGTATATGTCAGTAGAAGTGCATATGTATGCATGTTAGATATGTGCATGTATGCATGTGAGTAATATATGCATGTGCATAAGTGTGCATGAATGCATGTTTATGAATAAAGTTGAATGCATGCTTATGAATAAAGTTGAGTGCATGTTTATGAATAAAGTTGAATGCATGTTTATGAGTGATGAAAGAATGCATTTTTGTGTGAGATGAATGCATGTGCATGCGCGTGAGTGCATGTGCATAAATATAAAGGCATGAGTACATGAATATGCTTGAATATATGCATGCATGTGAAAAAATGTATGTATGCATGTATGGGTGTGTGCATACATGTAAGAGAAATGAATGTAAATATGCAAGTGAATTTTATATATGAAAGATGTATTGAAAAATAATAAAGACGTGTGTGTTTCTTTTGCTTTTATGAATAAACTTATTGGTTTTTTTTATATGTTTTTTGCAGAGCATAGAAGAGTACTTGATCTTGACGAACATTATGAATGGAAAGATGAAAAGTGATGCAGTAGACATTGATTGAAGGTGCACTCTCTCAATCTTTCTATGTAGATTATTCTCGCAGATGAAATTTAAATCAAGTTGCCCTAGAACTTGAAACTTTTACTTAAATTTCCATAATTTGTATAGGGTTATTTTGTCTTAGAACTTGAGATTGTCTTAGAACTCTTACTTATATCTGCCTACTTTGTATAGGGTTAGTTTGGTTATATTAGTTTTCATTTCTTCTTTATGCTACCACTTCATCTAAAAAAGTTTTACATGTAGTCTAATGATGTTTACCATATGCATAGACCACTAGAATATAATCAAACACTTCACACATCAATGTTTCTACAATTTAATTGCTAAAGTGCACTAAAAAACACCTTGTGTGTAGTGAGACAGTGGGATCATTGCAAAACCAGAATTGATCCACCCGGTGGTCTTCATTCATGCCTCGACATCCTTGGTGAACCCGATGTGAAGCATGAAAATTGTGTGCTTAGGGTTGTTGGTTGTGATTTAGTGTTGACTAAAAATTCAATCCTTGCATTTCTCTTACTTGTAGTCATGTGGAGAAAGATCGCCTTGCTATCTCAAATCCTTTTCCCTAGTTGTTGAGGGTTGTTCCCTCGGGAACTGAGTGCCTCCATGGGAAGAGAAGCATTGAAAAATGAGGACCCTCAACACTTCTTTCCCTCCCATCGACATAAAAGAAGTTCTTCATTGCACAACTCACTTCTAGTTTTTTTGTACTTAGGTCTTATTTATGAAAAATTTGTAAATAAAATATCATCGTGCACATTTAAACCTCTACTATAGTAAACTTAAGGTAAAAATTTTTCAACTTCTTTCAATTTGACATAAACACAAAAAGATACGTCACTTGCATTTGCATTGTTTTCCATAAAATACATAAAAATATTTGTTCTCATTTTACTTGCATTAGGAAAGATAATCATTGTATGTAAGTCTCTTTTATTTATATAATTAAATAAAAAGAATGCTTTGCACTTTGCATGAGAAATCACTTCATCTGCACTAGAAACATCCACAAGGCACCTGGGAAAAGATATGAGTTGACAGATGATTGGAAAATTGTTAAACATGAAATAGAGGCCATTTCTCAAATGAGACATTGTCAATCCGTACTATATGAAAAACGAATTTCTACTCAACTTAGAGAGCAACCTAAAATAGGGCAGTCTAACATGCCAGCACCTAGAACTACGGCTATGGCAAATGTTGCAGTTGCCCCTAAGATTCTAGTTGAATTTCAACTCGATATTTTGTGCAAGAAAATGGAGAGCGTAATGAATATGCAAGCATCTCTTTTGAAAGAGGTCGCACATTTAAATAACAAAGTATTTTCCATGAGCTTGCATGAGGCGGAGGCCAGTAGTAGTGGATTGGGACGAGCAAATATGGCTCCGCCAATGTAGCCTGTTATGCCACAATTCACTCCTTGTCCTCCTCAACCAATCTATAAGCAAGCTCCTCCTACTCAGTCAACTGCTTAGCCAGTTTTCAAAGGAATATTGAAAAATGAGGAACTAGTAGTAAACGATGTGTCTAGTGTGACATTCAAGACCATGCTACTTATGCATGTGATGAATTAAAGCAAGCTAAAGATAGTAAGATTGTAGTTGAAATTGATAAAAAATTATGTGATTTTAGAACGGAACCTTTGGCCGTCAATTGGGGCAAAGGAGGTATGATGAATTATATGAAAAATTAACTATCTCCAATGCATATGCTAGTACCTCTGCAACTAGATTAGAGCTTTTAGAGGAAGGGGCACAATCAGCCGCAAGTCAAGGTCCCTATTCCATTGAGGCATTGGTAAGAGCTAGGGACAATATCATGTATAAAACTGCATGGAAATCTCCTATTGACCAATCCTCTATATATTCTCACATTTCCAATGTCCAAGTGAAATGGAGATCAGATGACATGCAAGAGGAGGTATATGAGGGAGATAGAAGATTAACAAAAAGGCAGACAAGGAAAAATGAAAAGAAAAATGCAAATAATGAAAAGAAAGTGCAATTCAAATATATTGTGACCCTAACTAAGAAGAAAAAAAGAAATTTAATATTAAAGAAGGTAAAAACCATTAAATGAGAATACCCAAGTACAAGAAAATCAAAATGCCCCAACTAAGGAAGAAAAAAGAAAAAAAACTATTAAAGAGGGAAAGAAACCTCTAAATGAGAATAATCAAACCAATGCAAATGATCAAAAAGATGAAAAGAAACAAGGGGAGGTAAAAGGGAAAAAGAAAGTGAGAAAGACTTCGCGAGCAATTATGATCTCGGAGCTTGGAAAGAAAAATGATGCTAGCGAGATTCTGAATGATATAGTATTAAAAAGCCAAGTTACTATGTCCCTTGAGCACATGTTTTCTATTGTAAAAGACAAGTTCAAGGATAGTTTTATAAGACTTATAAGAAGAAAATGGTTTCCATTGCTCAAGAAGAGGACATGTAGGATGTTTTTGAGGAAACCCATGCGATGAATGAAGTTGTCATGTTGATTGATAGCAATAATGATGATGAGGACGATATTGGGACAAGAAGTGTAAATAGACATCTTCTTGGTCCAATTCTTCCTGATGATGAGATGACTAAAGATGAAAGCCAATTTGATACGACTTTCTTGGCACAAGGAACTCTAGAAGTTGAAATTCAGATTAGCGATGAAAAGGATTCATGTTTAGATCTAGCCGTGATTGATTTAGGCTCAAAAATAAACGTAATATCAAAGAAATTCTTTGATAAATTTAGTTGTCCCATTGACAAAGATTTGTTGGAGTTTGACGTCTGCGGAAGCACGCGAACAACACAAGGAAGAAGAAGAAGCTTGGAGCACAACACACAATACTGAATGTATTACTAGAGAATGTACAAAGATAAGTAGCCCATTAGGGCAATAGGCATATATACAAGCCGGGGGAAAAAAACCTCCTAAAGAGGGAAAAAAGTGCCCCGGTGGTCCTAGTGTGTTCACACACATCACTACCTAAATATATCAACAAATCCCCCCTGGGAGTGATGTGGTGAACAAGTAGCTGGCACTCATGTATAAGGAAGTGCCAAGCTATGTGGAAATCACTCCACAAAAGGAAGTAAGCCCAAAGCTTTGCGGAAAGCTTCAAACTTCTCCCTAGGCAGAGCCTTCGTGAAAAGGTCTACAATGTTCTCCTGCGTGGGCACATATGCCAAGCTGATCTCCCCAGCAGAGAACCTCTCCCTGACATAGTGATAATGCACATCAATGTGCTTACTGCGAGCATGGAACACAGGGTTCCTCGCAACTGCCAATGCGCTCTGACTGTCAGTGAAGATGGTGGTGGCAGAAGACTAGCCAACACCCAAATCAGCCATAAGGCGTCTGAGCCACACACACTCAACAGTCGCTGTGAAAGCTGCCCTATACTCAGCCTCACAACTGGAAGTGGCCATAGTAGGCTGCTTCTTGCTCAACTAAGATATACATGAGCTACCAAGCATGAAGCAAAAACCACTGGTGGACACACGAGTGTCATAGCAACCAACCCAATCAGAGTCAAAAAAAGCATGCAAATTTGGCGGTAGTGATCCCCCCTTGGGATAAAACAACCCAAGTAGCCGATTACCACTCAAGTAGTGAAAGATGCGCTTAACCGCCTTCCAATGCGTGACTCCTGGGCAATGCATAAACCTGCTCATCTGTGAGACAGCAAATTGAATATCTGGCCGAGTAATGCATAAGTAAATCAAGCATCCAACAGCCTGCTGATAGAGAACAGCATCAAATGCATCTCTAGCATCATGAAGACTCAATCGTAAACCTGTCTCCATAGGAGTGGCAATAGGCTTACAGTCTTCAAGGCCAAAACGCTACAATAATGTGTCAATATATTTCGTTTGACACAAAGCCATTCCACCATCAACTTGCATAAACTGAATGCCCAAATAGTGATGCGAATGCCCCAAATCCGACATCTCAAATGAGGCATGCAAATCAGCCTTGAAATCAGCAATATGCTTCTCAATAGGACCAGTGAGCAGCATGTCATCAACATAGACAACAATGATCAGAAGCACATCATGAGCACGCTTAACATATAAGGTGCTTTCAGTTGGATTGTTCACAAAACCAACCAGATAGGCATGTATCTTCTCATACCAAGCACGTGGTGCTTGCTTTAAACCATATAATGCCTTCTTTAACCTGCACACCTGGTTTTCATGCCCTTTCTGCACAAAGCCTCGGGGCTGAAAAACATACACTTCTTCATGCAAGTCACTATTCAGAAATGTTGTTTTAATGTCCAACTGATGTACATTCCAACCATGATGGGTTGCAAGTGCACAAATGCTCCGAACAATAGTCATACGGCATAAAGGTGCAAAGGTCTCATCAAAATCAATGCCTCTTTCCTGTGCATAACCCTTTGCAACAAGCCTAGCCTTATACCTGTCAACTGTATCATCAGGTTTACACTTCAGCTTGTATACCCACTTAGTGCCAATGGCCTTCTTGCTAGGAGGCAAGTCACATAAAGACCATGTACCATTCTTCATTATAGCATCATATTCAGATTGCATGGCAACCATCCAATTTTCTGAATTCTATGCTTCATCAAACGAAACAGGCTCATTCTCATCACAGAGACTAGATGCAGCCATAGCATAGCAATCTGATGCAAAGGAGGCACTATGAGAGCCTAAACGAGTACAATATGACAAAGGTGCATCTAATTTGCTTTCAAAGTCTGCACCAGTCATTTTGGCATAGTTTTTGCCTGCTCAATATCAGCTCTCTCATCAACAAGTGCATCATGTAAATCTGCATCAAAAATAGAATGATTTGCATCATCATATGAAACCTGCAAAGGCTGAGAAGTTACCTCATTAGGACCAGCACTAGACTGTCCACCTGTAAAAAGAGGCATCAAGGTATCATACATGTCTTTGGAGCTAACAGATGTCTCCTTAGTACATGAAAGCAATGGCTGAATAGCATCTTCCACAAAGACAACATCACGGCTAACCAGAATGCGTTTAGTCTGTGGATGATACAGACAATAGCCTTTACTTTCAGAACTGTACCCAACAAAAATACATTTTATTGCTTTATCATCCAATTTTCTGCGATGTTGTTCAGGCACTAATGCATATGCCAAACAACCAAAAACACGCAGATGAGCAACAGATGGCTTGCGGTCATGCCAAGCCTCATATGGAGTGATAGACTGCAGTGCTTTAGTGGGACACCTGTTAAGTACATATGCTGCACACATGACAGCCTCAAGCCAGAAACTATGTGGTAAAGCCTGACTCTTGACCATACACCTCGCCATCTCCATGAGTGACCTGTTCTTCCGTTCAGCAACTCCATTTTGTTGAGGTGTATATGGCACTGTACACTGGTGTTTTATCCCACGTTCAGCCAGAAATGCATTAAAATCAGAAGACATATATTCCCCCCCTCGATCAGAACGGAGGGTGCCCATTTTACATGCTGACATATTTTCAGCCAAAACCAAAAACTGTTTAAAGCACATGAATACTTTGGAATTTGCTTTGAGTGGATATACCCATGCATGCCTGGAAAAATCATCAATGAAAGTCACGAAGTAAAGGTAATTCCCAAAAGAGGGTGTCTGCATAGGACCACAGACATCACTATGTACAAGCTGCAATTTCTGCGTAGCCTGAACTGAACCATCTTTTGGAAAGGAGGAACGCTGCATTTTGCCCAAAATACAGCCTTCACATACATGTTTTCCAGGTGCCTCCTACTTGGGCAAACAAGACACCATATCAGATTTCTGCAGGTGCAACAAACTAGCAAAATTTAGATGACCAAAGCGTGCATGCCAAAGCTTTGCATCTGACATAGCCTGAGAATCATGAACTACACATGCCGAATCATTCACAGATCTTTCATAGTCTATGAGCTTATACAGCCCACGACATAAAATGCTAGAAGCAATAATAACATCACCATTTGACAGATCATGAACTCTACATCTGTCATCAACAAATTTCACAACCAAGCCAATTTTGGCTAATGAAGAAACTGATAACAGATTCTTCTTGATCCTTGGCACAAATAAAGCATCTGACAAGGTGAAAGAACTACCATCAGCAGTAGTCAGAATGATCTTACCAACTCCCATAACAGAATAAGAGGAGTTGTTGGCGCATGTGACAGTATTCCCTGTAGGGGCAGGCTCGAGTGAAGAGAAGAAACTACACTGCGAGGTAATATGTTTGGTTGCCCCACTGTCAAAGTACCAAACATCTGAGTCCACTGCAGACATGCACTGCTCATGAGAAGATGGGTCAAAACTGCAAACAGTAGTAAACGCCCATTCTTCTTCCTACACAAGATTAGCAGACTCTGTTTTTGGTGTAGAGGCTTCTGCAACAACCATTCCAGCCTCCTTTTTCTTTGCCTCTTTTGCAGCCAGTTTTGAACAGTTCTTTATGATATGATCATTCCCTTTACAGTACTTGCAAAAGAATTTCTGCTTTTCTGATTTCTTCTCATCTCTATCCTGGTTCTTCGAATGTGCAGCATTTGCAGATTTCTGCTTACTAGTAGAAGAGCTCCATTTTCCTTTGCCCTTCTGACTAGCCAAGAAAGCTTGATCTACAACACGCATAATGGACCTGTTCTGCCTGGACTGATCTTCCTGAACAGAACAGAGACTAACTCCTCAAATGATAAGGCATTCAGATTGCCTTTCATCATCAACCGAAGAGTAGAAGCAAAACTCTGATATGAATCAGGAAGACCATTCAAAACAGTCTGCACAAGTGAGCTATCTGGTATAACCTCATCAGCAGAAATCAATTGTTCCTTCAAATCTTTGATCTTCGTTAGGAAACTGTCCATAGAATCACCTTCATTCATGTGCTCACTCTCCAACTATTTTCGGAGGTAAGCAAAACGAGCCTCATTCCTAGCTTGGTACAATGTGGTAAGTGTATTCCAAGCATCCCTAGCTGTTTTGCAAGAGCGAATATGAGGAATAATGGCACGTTTGACAGACAAAGCTATCAATGCATGTGCCTGGGCATCTCTGCCATCCCAACGAATCTGCTCTGCAGTAGGTGCAACAGAAACAGCTACACGAATAGGAATCTACACAATATCATCTTCGACACCATCTTCATCAGCTCCAGCACCTGTATTTGTAGTACCTGTCGTTACAGGTGTAACATGACGTCTTTCAACACCCTGCACAATGTTCCACAATCCTTTTGCAACCAAAACATGTCGCATCATATAAGCCCATAATGGGTAGTTGGTACCATCCAACTTATCCTCAACAGCCAACATACGGAATACATCACTGCTTTCAGCCATGGCCGGTGACTAAAATACCTTGATGCAGAAAATTGACTGTATCTCAAAAAGTTGAACAGAACTGCCCAGACGAGTTCTGCTAGACCTGTAGCAGACTTCGAGACGCTTAAACTGGCGAACAGAAACTGGTATATACCTTGGGTCACCAAATTTCGTGCGATTCTGAGACTGCAAATGGAGGAGTGTCGATGGTGCCCTAGATGAAGCGACGACCTGCTCTGATACCAATTGTTGGAGTTTGATGTCTGCGGAAGCACGCGAACAACACAAGGAAGAAGAAGAAGCTTGGAGCACAACACACAATACTGAATGTATTACTAGAGAATGTATAAAGATAAGTAGCCCATTAGGGCAATAGGCGTATATACAAGCCGGGGGAAAAAAACCTCCTAAAGAGGGAAAAAAGTGCCCCTGCAGTCCTAGTGTGTTCACACACATCACTACCTAAATATATCAACAAGATTGTGGTTGGAGAATGAGAACAACTAACAATGGGTCAAGAATTTTGCCATGTGCATGTACACATGTACCTATTATGATAGGAGGTGTCCGAGAGGAATTTCATTTCTTTATGAAAGATAACTGCTCATATGAAGTGATTCTCAGACAACCATTTAGCAGAAATGGGGATGGAAATAAAAGTTATGAATGATGGGTCTGCATATGCAAGAATTCGTTCTAAATCTAGAATGGATTCCTTGCAAGTAATGAAAGTCTATCCCAATCATTCAAGAAATAGGAAAAACCTATGAAGAAATCCCACTAACTCTTGCAATCATGTGTGATAATCTGACACCTGTAAGAGAATTTGGGACCTACTATGACCAAAGTTTCTATTAGATTCCACTATTGAGCAAGACAATAGTGGACAATGGATTGATGCCTTTCGTGATGATGTATATAGCCTTGAGAACTTTTAGTTTGCACTCCTACATCTAGTTTACAGTTTATTAAAAAAGAGAAACTTACATATAAATTTAGAAAAAGAAATGAAAAATATTTTAAAATCCTAGGATTAAAAAAGAGAAACTTACATATAAATTTAGAAAAAGAAATGAAAAATATTTTAAAATCCTAGGATTAATTTCACCTGGAGAAAACATGGAGAGTGTAATTCAGCTTACAAAAAGCTCAACTTTGATAGAAGAGCTAGAAATACTCTTAAACAAGAATTAGAATCAAAATTTATCATTCTTGACATTATTAAGGAATATCAGCTGATTGTTAATTTCTTGGTAGAACATGAACTAAAGATCGATACTAAATATGAAACAATAGAAAAGAAGACTAAACATGTAGCTCACCCATTGCCTAAAGAGAGTTATGACATAATTTGACAAGTTTTTGAGGATCACATTCTTAGAGATCGATCTAAGATAGCACACACATTTACTGAGGAAACTCTAAAATATATAAAGATGGAGAAGAATTTCTTTTAGAACTTGAAAAAGATCAATTTACAAAGATGATCATGCATCATGGAAAAAACATTTTCCTTATTTCCACATGAAATAGGATGCATTGATCTGAAGCTTGTAGCTCCTATGATCATATTCATTGTACCGCATATTCCATGGAATCTTCGACCGATACCAATCCCAAAAGCTCACTTTCTTGGGATGATATGATTATTAAAGGAGAAGATTGCCATAAGAATCTTAGAACCATCATCAACATTATATTCAAATCGATGGTTCCCGGTACCTAAAAAGAATGAAAAGCTACACTTCATATAGGATCTTCAGCCTGTTAACAAAGTCACTATTAGAAATGTAGGAATAGGTCCCATCGTAGATGATTTTGCAGAGGCATTTGTCGGACACTCTATCTATTCAATGGGTGATATGTACTCATGATATAAGCAGTTTCAATTAGCCATTGAAAGTAGATATATAACCACGATGAAAAATCCTTTGGGTCTAGTATGTATGTATACTCATTTGACTGTAAAGAATCTTTAAAAGACTTTAAGAGGTCAGAATCACTTTCTCTTTAGAGAAATCTACTTTTGGAGTCAACAAATTTTTTATTGTCGGACATCTATGTGGAAATTATGGCCGTAGGCCATATCCACAAAAAGTTGATGCCATTAGTAGGATTTCAGAAGTATGTCACACCGTTAGTGAAGTGAGAAGATTCTTAGGAGCCTGTGTCTTCTATGTAATCTGGATCCCTCACTTTGCCCATGTTGCGAACCCATTATATGATCTATTATGAAAGAAAAAGAAAATATTCTACACAAAGGAACATAGTAAAACTATGAGAAAATTGAAGCAATTGCTTATCAATGCTCCAATCTTGAAAAGGAATGATTATTCAAAAAATACACATGCAATCCTAACCACTGATACTAGTTCTATTGGTATAGGCTGGATCATTGGTTAGGATGACAAGGAAGGGCAAAGATATGCAGCTCGCTTTGGTGCAAAAATTTTGCATGATATGTAGAGAAAATACCCTGAGATTGAAAGAGAGTTATGGGGATTAGTCATTGCTTTGAAAACACATAAATAATATTTTATTGGAGCTAATGTGATCATGGAAATTGATTGTCTTCCATTAATTGGAATGATTTCTAACTGCTTATCTCCTAACATTGCAATATTAAGGTGGATTGCATTTATCAATTTTATTAATACAGCCTTTGTTCATATTGCTGGAAAACATAATACTGTTGCTGAGATGCTCCCGCGAGCAAAATTTGATGATGATGAAAAAGCAACAAATCCAGGAATAAACTTGATTAGTTATGATCCATTTACTTTTATGTATGAGCAATTTAGAGATGAAGAACATGAGGGAGAATGGAGAGATATAGGCTATTATTTGAGTACCTTTCAACATCCTAAGCTGGTCGGCAAATCGATTCTGAAACATCAAAAGGAAGTCTTTTTAACTTCTTTCTGAAAGATGGATATCTTTGGCAACATGCTAGAGGGAAGGTGAAAAACCCACAAAGAGTATTAGGATTAAGAAGTCTACAAGTGCAAGTTATGAGAAACATGCATGAAAGCTTATGGGAAGGTCATAAAGGTTTCGTAGCAATGTATGAAAAAATTCAAGAAATTTATTGGTGGCCAAGGATATATGTAACTGTAAAGGATTTTGTGAGCACATGTGCCACATGTCAGTTACATTCCTCCGTCAAACATAGAGATCCCTTACACCTGACTTACCCACCTTGTATTCATTATAAATGGATAATAGACCTTGTGACTATGCCTAAAAGCAATAATGGCATGAGATATATAGTACTTGCATGTGAAGACTTAACAAATCACATGGAAGGTCGTGCACTTTGGTCTAACACTACTTATAATGTATGCCTATTCCTTTTGGAAGAAGTGATATCTAGATTTGGATATGTGGAGAAAGTAGTAGCAGATGCTAGAGAGGCAAGAGATTACTTTGATCACCATGGGATTCACTTGTCCCTCAAAACAGCCTATAACCGAGAAGCAAATGGGAAGATTGAGCATTGTCATCCTTCCATAGTGAAGAAGATCTCAAAAGAATGCAACAAAGATATTGGGCAATAACCAAGATATCTACCATTTGCTTTATAGGCTGATCGGATGACATTTACGAGATCAACTAGATTTATGCTAGCTGAGCTCATGTATTGCCAAAAACCAATTTTTCCTATTCATACTCAAATAATAAACTAGATGAGCTTAGATTGGGAAGAAAGTTTATAATGAGAAGATTTATGACTTTAAGAATTAAACAATTAGAAGAAGGGAATGAGAATATAAAAGGAACCATTAAAAAATTAAAAGAATTACCTTTGAAAAATAAGATTTATTTTGATAAGAGACATCAACTTAGGCCACGATCAATAGAGTCTGGGGATTGGGTACTTGTTTATGATCGTACCTTTGAAACCCAATACAATGCATGATAGAAATTAACTAAATGATGGTTTGGTCCTTAGGTTGCTATTTCTACTTTTTTATACATGTACATACACTTTATGAGAAGTATATGGCACTCCCTTGAGAAATAGGATTGTAGGAAAAAGAATTAAGATATTCAAATGAAGGACAAGCAGTGACTATGAGATAGATGAATAATTCATGGACGAGGATGATATAGATGAAGAATAATAAAAAGAATAATTAGGTGAAATGTTTCCAACCTAAATTCCGTTTTCTTTTATATGAATGAACATACATATGCATTGCAGTTTTGGATGTAATAAATGTTATTAAGATTTGTACAAATTTAAGAAAATTAAGTAGGATCAAGATAGCAAACATCTATTATGGATTCGTGTGAAACATGAAAGACTAGAAATGATATGAATAGATCAGTTAGCATACTAGAAACCTTCCAGAATGAAAACTTTGGTATGTGAGAGAAAACTTAAAATAAGTGCATGTATATACTATAAAATTTGAACACTAGTCAGTGGGATTCTTTGCATTTATTTCCTATGTGATCCTACCTCGAGATTATGATTTAAGAAAACCTTCATACTCAAGCCAACAATATATTTATGTGCATGTGATGTCACAGCGCTACAATGGGCTAGTAGGTGGGCGGAACAACCTTGATCGGGTGATCAAGGCCACGAGCTGATACTAGTTTCATCGTAGGCCTGACCTATATATTGTCATTCACGTATATGGGTTCGTAGGAAAGTGGAGTTACTCTGGTCAGGTTGGTTAGAGCCATGAGGTAACATCAATTTGTATAGAGATGACATTGTGTGTCGTGCACTATGTTGGGGTCGACAAACATGTGGAATAAACTTGGCCAAGTGGACAAGTCCATGAGTCACACCCAATTTCGACATAGGCCAACTTGTGAGAATAAAAATAAAAAAAAAAAGAGCTGAGCTGAGATGAAGTGTTAAAGAAAAGAAAAAGAAAAATAAAATAAAATAAAATAGTGAAAGAAAAGAATAAGATCTCATGGAGAGTTGGATGGTAAGAAATAAATGGGGGAAAAAATATAACTCTACAAAGTGAGTTAGTAGAGCTTAGTATATGTTGGTGCTTAGGATAAGCTAATGGAGCTAAACAGGTTGAATGAGCGAAAGATCTAAGAAGCCAACAATCTATTCATATGATTGCTTGTTTGATTGGAGAAATGAGAACATAATAAGATGTATGTGAAGCTTGCATCTACTTTTATTCTCTAAATTTGTACTAATTTTCATAAATTTTCATGAAATAAGAGGCCTCTCATGATAGAGAGTGTGTGTCATGATAGGACTCCATCGAGTCGGTTTGATGTGATTAGGTGACCTTGTCATGATATATGTGGTTTGTTGCAAGTGGGTTTGCTTTGTCGCAATGGATGGGTTTTTTATGATAGAAAGGCTAACTCATCACATTGTTCTATTGCAATAGTTAGAGTTTGTCACGACAGGATGGCTTTTTCATGATAGATTCTGGTTTTTTGCAATAGGACCGATCTATCGAAGGTTTGACATATCCCGATAGAGAAAAATCTTAAACTTTTTTTGATGCATCAATTGCATTGGGAAGACGCTAGAGAGATTAGTCTATTGTACTTGTTTAGACTATTGGAGCCGATGATGATCACCTGGAAACAATACGGAAAAAACCCAAGAAAAAAGCACAAACTCTTTTACTCTCTCTCTCACTCACACACAAGCAAACGAGGAATGAATGGGGAGGGTTGGTATATGTTTCTAGATGTAAAATTTCGTCAAAGAAGGAGATGGAATGGGAAGATGAAGGGGGATGAATGAAGGTGATAGGAGTGGAAATGGTGGTGCGAATGCGGAGGATAATGGAAAAGATCTTAAATTAACCTACTTACCAATGCTTGCAACATCTCTTCTCTACACTCTTACCATCACAAAATTATCCTCCGGGTAGTTCTCCCTAGAAATGGTGCCAAAAATGTGTCTCTCATAAGACAATGGTCAGTATTAATGTTGATGAAGATCCAACCTCAAATTATCGATTGAGAAGAAAAGAGGGTGATTTAAAGATCATGAGCAAGTGATGCATGCAAATGTGAAGATGAAAGGCAACAAAAGGTGTACACACATGCATGCAAGGAAGAGTAGATAATGTGGAATGATGAAAGCTTGCATTCATCAACAATATGAGTACAATGAGTGTTCTCTTCTCTTCACATTCTCCTACGAGAAAACCTCTCAAAATGAGACTATAAGCTATATTTATAGTTTTTGTACAAGTTTTGGCTAATTTCACGTCTAGAGTCTAGCGTAGCTAAAAGATAAGTTCTAATGCTAATTTTGTGGCTCAAAAAAATTCCAAAGAATGTGAAATTTGATTGCATATTCTAGTGAAGCTCCTCAAGATGGAGGGATCCTCAAATTTGAAAATTTTGATCTAATATTTACAAAATGAGTTTTTTACAAAATTTCAATGATGAAAATAAGTGCTTTAATGGAAAAAATAGGCTTTGCTCAATTGGAACTATCTGGCTTTCTCTCTACATACTTCCTCTTCTTTAGTATCTTCTCATACTGTGGTTTCCACTTGGGCCACTAGATGTTCTAATGTGTCCTTGTCCAAGACAAGGCCTCTATTGGCTTTAATCTTTTAAGCTAACCTATGCTTTGAAATTCATTGCTTGAATGGAACAAGTGGTCCCTAGCCTTTGAATGGTTGTGCAACACAAATTGTTTTCCAAAGTTTCCTTGGACAATCATCTGCGAAAACCTTATCACTTGGAAGAACATCGATATGAACGTTACAAGTTTTTTGAAAAAGCCCAATTGTAGTAGAAACATTGGCACAACCAACATTTGAAGACTCCCCCATTCAAGCTAGGTGATCTAGTTTTGTGTTTGAATTCTTGCCTAGATAACAAGCTGGTAAGTTTTGCTTATGTTGATTTGGTTCATACCAATTTTTTCTTGTTGTGAGATGGGTTACTTTCAAGCTTCAAACTTTGGCAGGTGAAGTTCTTCGAGATCTAGTGAATGGGGCTAAACTCCTTTATCATATCTAGGAAAATTATGGCAAAATTGATGTATCTCATAACTAGATCCCTAGAAGGATAGATTGGAGCTACATTATGGGACTTGAGAGTCAATTTACACATGGATGCATTGAGAGGGACATTGTGTTGTAAAATCCATGAACAATTATGCCTATGGATCCATTGGCACAATCATTTTAGCTCATTAGGAAAAAAAATGAACCCTGCATGGGGATTTTGGATTAAGGAGTGATTAGTAATGGAGCAATTAGAAGAGGGTGGTGGACACAATCTATAGTCTATAATTACTAAGCTGAAGGGGGAGGAGGGGATAGAATTCCCCTATGTTCAGGTTTTGCCTCTAGAGAGAGAAAGGAATCTTGTAACTTGCTTGGGCCCAAAAATTCAAAGATTTCAAAAAGTTTTAAAACTCATCATAACACCATTCAAACGCCCCCCAACCACTTTTTAGGATCAAAAGTGATGAGCTAACCTGAAAAAGTGACTTTCTCAAAAATAACTCGAAATACAACTTTCTCCCTCCAAAACCTCACAATTTCATACCCATCCCAAAAAGTCATCTCTTTCCACTATTTTCTCTCCCTAGCACACCATTGAAGCTTTTGTGTCTCCATTCTTTCTATGTGCATCTTCCTCTTTGAATTCCTATTGTCACTTCCATAGTTTGAACTCCAATGGAGAAACCTAAATCTTATAGGCGTCCAAAAGATGAGGTTGTCACGTCGAAATGTCACCATATCAAGGTTGTAGAAGGAAATTGGTTAGGACATGAGTTCTGTAAAGGTGCATGGGTGTACATGCAACCTTTTGGTCTTGGCCCTCATCGTGTAAGATATCATGGAAACTTGGATCTTCATTGGAAAGGGAAGTCATTGGGCTTCAAAAAACTCAAAAATGATTAAACTATTGATGTTGTACAACATGCTTTTACAATGTCAAGCATGAAATTGGAAAACTCAAACAAAATGAGATATCCTATGAATTTTAAGTATCACTCATTGATTCTTGTTCTAATTTCTTAGTATTCCTTATTAATATGTGTATTCTTTTTTTGCAGACATATTTCCTTCTACCTTGATGGAGGAGCAACCACTTCATAGTCTTACAGGTACTTTCCAAGCATTGCATGCAGATGTTGGATCACTAGTCTTTCCACAAGTCCATCCCGCTTAACGTTTACATGAGAGAGTTTTCTTTTACACACATACATATGTTGTAACCTCTTCATCAAATGATTTTTGTAGGTTAGACATGATTAAGGTAGATTCTCTTTTCAAGCTTGAGTGGCCACAACTTGATATATGGAACTTGACATCTTTGAAGCATAAGATGGTGATGGACATACATAACTCTTTGAAATTCACAATAGGACATGATGTTGAGCTTGAGGGGGAGTGTTGAGATATCAAGCTCAAGATGTGATGATCGAGGATGACACGTATCATTTTTTCATTTATCTGACATGTATAATGGTCACATCAATATATGTCAAGGATACCTTAGTGATCTTTACTAGATTTATATACTAGGAGTGATGGCACATTTGTTTCTTTCCATCTCACTCATTAGCAGACATTAGGATTTCCCTTATGTACTATTCTTGATATAGTGCACTAGTAATATTGTTGTTTTGAGGTCATTCTTGTATATTCCTTTTATGTAATAGAAGAAGAAGATGATCATTCTTCCTTGCCTCAATCTGTGTATGCTCCTCTTTGAGTGCGAGAGTGTGTGAGTTATCTCCCTTCCTTATCTCCTTTCTCTTGACATGATAGACATAGCAAATTGTTGATCTTCCTAATCATCATCATCATCATCATCATCTATATCAAGAGGGTTCTTGTCATGACCACATGATGGTCTTCACTATCTGCTCTAAATGAGGACATCACGTATCTCATTCTTTCACACAAAAGAAATCTAGATCCATCAAACTTTCGGATTTCAATTTTTTTTCTTGAACACTATAGTTCTTGATTGATCTATGCATACATCTTTATGCACTTGAGATCTCATACACATATAAACTCATACAATTGTCAATTTACTATAAACTTAGTAAGTTTTGAAAAGTAAAATTGATATGTGATCAAGTAGGAATAGAACTAGAACATGTCCAACTACCAAAATTCTATGAAGCATTTGGAAGATTTTTCACAATAAAATGACTAAAGGAGTCCAAACACATTTTCCAAGTGATGAATGGTTCTTTAATTTCAGCTCATAGAGGATTTCAATAATGGACTCTAGAATCCAAATTTTTCATCTTTTATGCCCAAGTACTTAGTTCTAGTAAAGTTTTTATAGAATTTCTCACATCTAGAGCATATAATACAAAATGAAAACCAATAATGATCATGTGTAAAATTCAATCAATCCACAATCTATCATTGACTACATAAATGAGAATAAGAATCCAACTCGGATATCAAGGACCTATCTAGAATACATCTCTCATATCAAGTTTGGCTATATCTTCTATCTACATCACTAAAGACACCCCAAGACTAGGGTGTTTCCAAGCAAGGAAAATCTCACCATGATCCTCTTATACATGTAAAAGGCTCCATGAAAAGTCATCGAAATTCTCATTTTCAAACAACATGAATGTATGTAAGCTGTATCCATAAGTCGTACATAGTGCATATGCATGTTCAACTAGAGCTCGACCATAGGCAACCAAATACACTTGCGTATCTTGAAATTCATCCAAGAATTTTTCTAGATTAGATCTCTTTCATTGACTTTCAATAGACCTACAAAATAAAATGAAGATTGTTTACATATATGGTAGGTGCTCCTACTATAACGCAATTATCCAAAGGACTTTGTAAAATGAAGAAATGGCAAAAGAAATAATGTTTTTTAGATCCAAAAGGATGATAGAAAAGTAATAAGGTTTATGATACTACAAAATTATCTTTCCAAAATCCTTCAAAATTATATAGATTTACCAACAAAGTAGAGTACAAATCTATGTAAGAATATTGCCAGTCTATCCAAAGGAGAGCTATAGATAGAGATAGATGGAGCAAAGAATGTAGAAAAACCAAGTATTTCTCTCCTTATTCACTAATAAAGCATGATTTAGTGGTTGAAATCTATCAAAGTTTTGATGAAGATGATACTAGGTGATCCTTCACCAATGAGATCCCTCCCCCATGCATACCAAATGGTGCCTATGGTAACTTCAATGATAATGATGACAAGTTTATGCATGTCATCTATAGTGGTTTCAATGATAAAGGAACACTACACAATGCAATGCAATAATATCATAACCATCCAATGTGTTCACATGTGAGATCACTCTAATACTATGATGTGGAGTTCCCATAATCCTCAAATAGAGAAATATCTCTTTATAACACAATCAAGATGACTTCTAGGGTAAGATGCACATACTTGCATAGAATGCATAGAACAAATCACACCAAAATGCTTGTTTCACAAATAACTAATCACAATACTACAATATGTAGTTGATTAGGATACTATATGTTTTATTAAAACATCCATATAACCTATTTTTGGGTAGGTATTTTGTCATTTCGTATGGACATTACTGCTAACATGAACACATTATTTAATGTGCATTCATGTCATTCACTCAAGCTCTAAGATTACATAACAATTTTGATTATGTCTAGTTGTTAGAATCACGAAATAATAGGCAAGAGATGGTTAAACAGCCATTTCTAAGAGGGAGGATTAGGAAGTAATCCTCAACCATGGCTTTTGGGGCAAGTGGTTAGCCCATCATACTCCTTGCCACTAGATCATGAGTTCAATTCCCAGAATTGGTATCAGAGCCTAGGAAGTAGGCTTGGGCGAGGTAGATGGAAGGCGCACGTCGCTTTCAAAGATGAGCCCATCAAAGATGAGAGTGTATCTCCCAATCTGTAGCTTGGACTTAGATGCATAAGATACCATTGGAAAGATCTTGGAACGAAATATCCAATGAAGTCAATAGATTAAGGATAGACGATACCTTGCATGGGTACCAAGTTCAAAAGACCAAAGTTGAGAAAAAGGCAGGTCCATAGGCTAGTGACCAAAGGAAAGGTTCAAGATACCAAGGTTGAGAGTAAGACAAGTTTGCAGGAAAGCGGCCAAGAAGTGAAAAGGCAAGGCTAAAGACACTATGGTTGAGAGCAAGGAAAGTCCACAAGCAAGTGGCCAAAAAGCAGAAAGGCAAAATACAAGAGACCAAGTTTGAGAACAAGAAAGTTCAAGAGACTCTGCAAGGGTGAGGACATCAATTCAAGGGGAGACCAAGGACTGATCATTAAAGACAATGATTTCTAGAAGGGGAAGAGCGTGTAGAATCAAGAAATGATAGGAAAGAGATGGTTGAACCACACCCTAAGAGGGAGGATTAAGAAATAATCCTCAACCATGGCTTTTAAGGCAAGTGGTTAGCCCATCGCACTCCTAATCGATAGGTCATGAGTTCAATTCCTACACTAGTACTTTTGTATTGTTTTACAGATTGTTAGTCGTCTTGTATTTTAATTATGGTAGTATGTCATCGAATCACTAAACCTAATCGCATATGATCACTTATGAAATCACATCGACAATCCCATTTTCATGTTGTGGGATCAAATTTTCTATCCATATTTATTCATGCAAATTGGGTCTTACTTAATGAACGTGCATTTCATGCTTATGAACTTTCATAACTATTTTTTGTTGCATTTTCCGTCTCAAGTTATGGCGTCACTTTATCTAGTCAATTTCAAGTTTCATTTTTTTGTTCATGTATCATACGCATTGAAACTAGGACGATATTGGGTGAGCAAAAACTTTCATGCTCATGTTTTTTCTTGTAGAAGATGAAAAACATTCTTTGTCTTAAAATTTTTGAAGGGTGTACAAGGAAACCATAACTTAAAATCTCAAATCGATCTAACATTGGTGAAGGAGGTTGTTCTTCTTCAAGTCGAAAGTTGTGGGATCTTCATTCAGACTAAATGATCACGTGTTCAAAGTTTGGAGTACATTTAACCATGATTGTGTCCTCCAAGTGTGACTGTAATCAATCTAACGATGGCTAGAAGAGATATTCTACCATCACATCAAATGAGAACAAGAAAGTTTAATCTATTTTGCACAGCGCCTATTTCTTGTGGAGAAATTGTACACATAACGCCTATTTCTATCATACTAATTACACATAACGCTAAAGTATTGATCAAGTCAAGGAGCATTCAATCTTCAAGAAGCCAATTTTTTTATCGATCATTTTAAATGAGCCAGACCTAATGTATTGATCAACACAACAACCACTCAATGTTCAAGAAGGCAGTATGTAATTGTTGGTAGAACGCGTTCACACACATGTATGCATGCATACATGCATACATAAATATTTACACACACATATATATATATATGTGTGTGTATATATATATATATATATATATATGTGTGTGTGTATGTATAATGTATGTGTATGTACGCATGCATGGGTGTATGTATATATGCATGGGTGTATGTAGATATAGATTCATATAGATAGATATACATTTATATAAACACATGCCACATGCATGCAATGCATACATACATCATACATACACACATGCATATATACATACACCCATGCATGCGTACATACACATACATTATACATACACACATAGATACATACATGCTTCCATATTCGTTTCTTTCATATATATATATATATATATATATATATATATATATATATATATATATATATATATATATATATATATATATATATAGGAACATTCAAAACACACAGATTAAACATGAATATAGTACGCAAGAAATAAAGGTTACATATTCTTTGATTACATAAGGAAATGAAATTAATGATACAGAAGAATATACTGGACATTTTCATGCATAAAATATTTTGAGGAAGGCTAGTGTGTTGAGGCGCAAGCTTTCTGCATATATTTGTTTTATTTCCAGAAAGAATACATTACAGTTTTTATACAATTCAATGCTGAAAAGAAATGATGGGAGGATTCAAGGCCATTGGTCTTCTACCGCCATGGATTGAGGAAATCAAAGAAATCGTCTTCACAGCAAACGCGGCATCCACATCGTTCTGTTGGACACAACTCCATGACTGTACAGAAAGGCAAGAAAGAAAGCCATTAAAACTCGAGATGTGTGCAAATGAGAGGGGATGATTTTCTTTGAAAAATGTGACTTTGTGTTGTTTGCCCTTGACTGTTATTTTTTGCTGCAATTGTGTAGATTTCTGTTAAGTCTTTGGAGGAGAGAGACAGAGATCAAAATGTTGGTTAAGAAGGGAAGGGGAGCATGTGAATGTGAAAGGAGCATGCATCATTATTTATTATTTGAATGAGAAGAGGAGAATGTGAATTGAATGTAGTTATGTGCATTTTCATGTATCTATATGTGCATATGCACATGTGTGTCCATGCACAGATGCAAATCTGTATGTATGTGCAGATGTATTCTATGTTTAAGTGTATATGTGTGTGTATACATATGTGTATATATGCTTATATATGTGTACATGTGCGTATATGGGTGTGCACACTTCTAAGTGTATTTGTCTATGTGTGGATCAAAATACATCCTTGTCATACTGATATTTACACTGGTGGTTCCGCCACTACTTAGATAGAAGAACATATACATACTTCTATTTTGGTGCATATAAACATCACTGCAATTTCTCAGACTTTATTTCAATAAAAAAGGCAATGTTTCTAAATTTCTGTCATCAATTATCGTTGATATTTGTTCAGTTTATAATAGTGGATATTGCAATAATCATGAGGACTCTCCGACATTGTGAAGCCATCCTGCTTGAATTGCATAGATAAATTGTTGTTTTCAAATGAGAATGCATCAGCCAAAATTTTTATTCTAGGATATGCACAAGTTCTTTTTATTGTTAATATTCATATGAAAATCTAAAAGCATGAGAACCGTGCAAAAAAATACAGCATTAATGCTCAAATGGAACTTCTCTATAACTGAATACATGTTTTCATGTCAATTCCAAACATAAATTTGTAGAGTTCTGATAGATATAGGAGAAGAGAATGACATTGCAAAAGGGAAAAAAGAAACATAAGATCTGAGGCATTTCTTCATACTGGATATCAAGTATCTGATTATATTCTTAATTATATCACATGGGCCGAAAAAGTGCCTATTTGCTTAGAATATAGATTGGGGAATTAAGAAAGAGTATATTTTCAATTATTTAATTTTACAAAGTCTTTTATTCTCTAACATGCTTTAGAGATATCAAAGATAGGAGGACATTTTTGGTCTGCTGGTTGAGGAGCAATTAAACCCATCCAGATCATGACACTTGACCACACAGTAAAACATGGATCAATAGCTTAATGATCTGATATTGCAGTGACACATATGCCTATGCTTCTTCTTTCACTAGATTTAGTAAGATTTCACTAAACTGGTTAATTTTATGGAGATTCTAACATTCATTCCTTGAGCATTGTGTTCAATTTGATGAGCCTCTTAACTGGAATATTATTATCTACATTCAGATTAATGTTGTCTACTCCATTGATTTTCTATTTCTCAATGTTGCTCACTTTCAAATCTGACTTTTGTATATCCTTCAAAATCTTCTTCATGGACAAATTGTCATATAATACAAATTCATGAGGAATCTTATGTATGATTTCACGTATTTTTAAGCAGTTAAAATAGCTCAAGTTATAATCAAGTTTTTATAAGAGATGTAGATCTTATTTTTCTTCATAATTGAAAGGGCCCTACAAGGTGTTCAAGCCCTTTGTTGGAAAATTTTTCCATAAAGCCTTATCACAACATCTGAAGCATGTAAAATGAGAAGTATACGTAGATTAATATATATATATATATATATATATATATATATATATATATATATATATATATATATATATATATATGTATGTATGTATATATATATATATATGTGTGTGTGTGTGTGTATATATAATCATTGTATCTCATGAAGACTTACATTGCACATAGACCGATCCATATTATATAACAAGATGAATTGAAATGTGTGAAAACATGATGCCGATGCCATATTAGACTTTGTTGATGGCTTTTGATATATTGTGATGGTGGCATCCCAGTCTTTTCTAACTTATTTCATTTCATGTTCGAATTCTCTCTTGATAATATATTTGTAGATCTTTGAACAGTCTCTTAGAAAAATTTCATCTTTATTTTGCTTAAGACATTGAAATCTTGGCATTTGCACGGACTTCAAAGCCAAATCTGTTTTATGAATAGATATTCTCACTTGGACTAAAACTTGGTTGTTGGCATGAATAATTAGAGAGGGGTTTCAATGCATCATAACATATTATGTTTCTCGTCACTATCATGAGCTACTCCACGAGTTTAGAGTGATCAAATTTTCCTTGCATTGAAAGACATTTTTTCTCATAAGTAGTGAAGATGTCTTCCTATGTTTTGTTCTAATGACCGATGATGGAGTTTGATCTACTGAATGATATGTTCTGATAAGCACACAATCATGGTGTGAGAGCGTTTCATTGACCACTCCATCAAGTAAAGGCTAGCTAGTTGGATAGATAGATAAGTAGACATCTAGTTAGATAGATAGATATGTCACTCTTCTAAAGATGGTGAAGCCTCATTTCCAATAGAAAGATATGGTTTGCATGGTACTATAAAGATGTGATTAGCTAGCTTAGTTGGCCAATACCAGGACCTCTCAATCAATGATTTGCCTCTTCGAGTTTCTTAGGTGAATCTTTTTACTTAGATTAGGTAGCCAATGGATAGATGGAAGCACTAGCTAGCAAATGAGACATAGGATCATTTCTGCACATGGAGAAGAGATCTCAGCAACCCTCTAGTTGAGGGAGTGCTTGAAAGTGTGCACTCTTTGAATGAAATTTACTTCCTTATGTAGGGTATGGATGTGTAGTGGTAATGCTCTTTAGGCTTGGGCTAGAAGTGGTTCAAGTCCATGTGAAAACCTCTTGAAGTCCATCACCATGTGAAAACATCTTGTGTGTATGTGTGTTTGTTCATCCAAAACTTAGAGTATAAAGAGAGAGAGAGAGAGAGAGAGAGTAGATGGTAAATGGTGAGGTCGAACTCCTAGGAAATAAAAAAAGAAATCTACTTCATCTCCAGAGATCACAAAGGACTAGTAAAAAAGGAACTAAGTACTTAGCGAGGTACCTGGAGGTTCGGGAGAAGGGCATTGAGGGGGCGAATCACCGCAACGGCAGCTCACAGAAGGACGTCCACGGCATGGAGGAGGCGAATCGCCGCCGCAGTGGCAGCTCGAGGCAGCACGTCTACGACATGGAGGAGGTGAATCGTCGCAGCGGCAACGCGTGGATCTACGCCGAGGGCAACGCGGAGGGGACTCATCGCAATAGCAACGTGTGGATCGACGCCTTGGACAGGGAGGAGGGGATTCGTCGCAGCGGCAATGGCAGGGCTTGCGTTTATGGCAGGGAGGAGACTCGGCTGCTGGAGGCGGCTGAGGAGGACACACAGGCTCGGGTTCTGGCTCAGGAGGCAAGTATACAGGCTCAGGTTCTGGCTCGAGAGGCACATGTACAGGTTCACAGACTGGAGGCAGGTAGACTGGTACAGGTTCCGGTTCAGGTTCGGGCTCCGGGGGCAAGTAGATCGGTTCCGGTTCGGGCTCCGGAGGCAGGAAAATTGGTTCTGGCTCGGGCTCTGGCTCTGGTTCGGGTTCAGGGATTATAACTACGGGTACAGGTTCGGGCTCAGGAGGACAAATGGGTTCTGGCTCAGGCGGCAGTACCGGTGGCAGAAAAATTGGCTCAGGTTGAGGCTGAGGCGGCGGGGATACAGGAGCTGGCGGAGGCGGCGGAGATACGGGAGCTGGCGGAGGTTGACGAGGCGATGGGGCCGGCTGGGGTGCCGGAGATGGTGGAGGCTTTGCCGGCTTCGGCGGCGATGGTGGTGGGAGAGGCGTCACCACTGGAACAGGGGGCTTTTCTGGCGGGGGGGAAGGAGGTCTCGACTCCATGTCCCCGTCAACGCAGGCGGCACACGGCTCTCCGTCATGCTTCTTATGACGGCAGAGCTTCACAAGGCACAATGCAATGAGGCCCAGCACGATAATCACCGCTACGACCAGGACCGCTGTCTCAGCTGCGTTGCCGCTTCCGCCATCACCGCCAGAGCTCCCGCTGGCGAAGGTACCCGCATTCCCGCCACAGCAGCCAGGTCCACTGACACAACAGTTACTATTCACGCCATTATTTTGCAGTAGCCGCCGCATGCCAGCCTCGTTGATCATAGTGGCTCCGAGCTCTCTCTCTCTCTGTTGCAGTGAGAGGTTAGCAGCTCCACCTATAGGCTATCCCGCTTCTCCGCGTTCAGCTCAAAAACCATGCCATTCAGATTTCATACGCTGATCGCCTCTGCAAAACGGCCCTGTCAGATGAACATGAGAGGCATTGTCTGATTGTCTGAGACATCGCTCGGTTTTCCGCATGGTTCCGACACATCGCAAGGACCCATCCTCACTCAGAGCCTGCTCCGAGTTCTCATCAGATTACTGCGTGATTTGCATCTGCTTCGAGTCTTGACTCTCCAGTCTCTCACCCGATCGCATTGATCTAACCCGATCGCATTTCACCGGGAGAGTCAAAATTCTCCAAAGCTCTCTGCATGTGCCATCACGTCCATGATGAACGGGGTTTCTGACATCAGTATTCCACCGTCTCCAGCTCCAGACAGATGTAACAACCATGCCATGACCCCGACTTCTCAGCTAAAAGCGAAAGTGTTGCAGGATCCGGACGAGAATGGGACCAGATTCCATGGGAAGCTGGCGTCGTCGGAGGACCCACATCGACAAACAGCAGCCATTGCATTTTCAGGCACCAACATTATCCATCATCCCTGGTTTGCTTTTACGTAATCACCAATAACTGTAGTGCAAGCGTGAAATCTGAAGCCTGGGCGTCAAACATGCGCCATCTTTCTTATCCTCGACTACGTAGTTCAGCCCTCAGGACTCAATTTTCATTTTGATCGGAATGGACTACGCAAGCCGATCTGTCAAAAGAAAAGAACTACAGATGAAGAGGCTATGGAGCTTCAGATTAAGAGGCTCGCTCAGAGCCCTTCCTCCTATGATATAGCGAGGTGGTTTGGCAACAATACTTGGCCGCCTGACCATCGCGAGATGGACACGGCCGGGTAAGGCTTTCCTGCAAATGGACAACCAGTTTCTACTCTGGATTAGCGTTAAGCGGTCCATGAGGCTGAAAGCTGATGCCATATCCTTGAAACTATGTTGCAGGACCCAATCTTGTGAACACAAGTAATCCCTCCAAGCATCCATATAAACAGAGGTGAGCAAGATACCTAATTTGGAAATGCTTTCCACTACCTTTTTTGATAAGCTTCTCCATTCTGGACACCATTTGAGCATTCTATCTTCAAGTTATAATTCATGCTCCAAAAAATCTGATTGATTAGCTCAATTGGTGGCATCTTTGTGTGTGTTAAGTACTTGAAAAATCCCCGTAACTCCGAACATGCTTGGCTTGAAAAATCCCCATAACTCCGAACATGCTTGGCAGCAAAAGTGCAGTGATAATTTATTATGACATATCTTTCCCTTTACTATAGTGCTCACACATTCATCCCCTTCTTAATCCACGGTCTTTTTCAATCACCATAATCATCACAAGAAAAGAACCTTTTGAAGATATTCATTATACGAATGAAACATGAATATGTAACAAACAAAGGTTCGGATGCAAGAAAATTCAAATTGAAACATAAAGTAGAAGATGCTGAGATTCGATGGTCTAAAAAATCAGATAAATAGTGACTGATTGGATAAGCTAGGTATTATTAAAGCTATAGTTAAGTTTGCAATAGATCCACATGTGCCTCACCATTGATCTTTTTGTGAAACACAAGTAACAATCCTCCATTAAAGGCTGACATGACCAAAGCATACTCGTGAGCGATCTGAAGGATGATCAAGGGTAATCTAGCCAGCACACATATGTAAAACACTCCTGCTTGATGGACATGGTAAAATGAGGCCTGGTAGCAAAACCAAAACCTTGTATTGGAAATTTAAGTTATGGATTGAAGATAGGTTTGAAATCAAAATCCAGATGGAATCAAGACGGTAATCAAAGGTTGAATTGAAGGAGGATCGTGATCGAAGTTTGGTGCTAAATCAAGCTGTTACATGTGTGAAGATATCTGTATGTATGTATGTATGTATGTTAGGAGAAAGCCCCTTAGTGTGAAGATTGATATGAAACAATCTACAAAGGCACAAACTCTGAAATGGGAGCCTTAGTGTGACTCCAAAGTGAATACAGAAAAATGTACACAAGTTAAACATTGCACCAAATTTAGATACTATATTGAGTGCTGATAAAAATGTTACAAAAATAAGTACATAAGATCTTGTATACGCATGTATGTCATCTCATACAAAGTTAGAAAAGGGTTAACAAAATTATTCAAAACTTTAGGTGGTGTCTATAAGCCTTTGGATTCTCACATTGACTTCTATATATTTGATCACGCTTTTATTTTAGCTAGCAGGTAGACATATGTAGACATGCCCATTTCCTTTGGGTTACATTATGTGGAAAAGAAAAGATCATGTGTATAAGTAAATACATACATCTTTCTTAACAAGTGAATCATTGGTGTAGGCTTTCCCAAAGTTGTTGAGTGTTGGCCTTTTGAGGGGTGCTACATAACTATAGCTAGTGGTACTTACACCTCTTATCTATATATAGATGAAGAGAGTGAATGGTAGTTGGAATCATGTGGTAGAGTGGCTATATCAGCACATCTCCATGCAATGGTGGAATCATGAGCCTTCATTGTCTTCCTCACATTCTATGTGGAACTTACGCTAAAAAGGAGAGTTTCTGGAGGCTTCACATTGCTATGCGAGTCAGACATCCAAGCACATGGGTGCAAGTCCCTTCGCATGAAATCCATAGAACGGTAGTGGACATGCATGGAGGTCCAAGAGACCATCCTCTTCCTTTTCTCCTGAAGGTCACATAAGAAGGATTGCATTCATCTCTTTTAGGCACCTACTTGGTTGTGCACCCTCTAATATGGGATTATGCATGTCTATGTGGAGCCCTTGTAGGCCCAAAATGAGAAGAAATGTGAAGGGGTCATCATCCTCCAGTAATTTCTATGTGTGTGTATACATACATAGATACATTTATACACACACATACATACATACATACATACATACATGTAAGAAAGTAACTAAGTAAGTATGTATGTATTTATATGTATGTTTCCGTGTGTGTTCAATTCCTGCAAACCTCCCATTTTGGCCACGAAAATATAAGCTCATTTGGAGGATATTTTTTGGAAAAACATATATGCACATGCAGCGTGGTATGTGGACTCCCATGAGAACTAATTAATTTTGTTAAATTGAAGACCTTGAGGGGAATTTGAGCACTAGTAAAACTTCACTTTCCCTCTATTTCTCTAGCTTTTCCACATGAGAGAGTAATATCTACCCACCAATATATTTTAGAAATTAGTGTCATGAACTTTGACTACCTAAATTGAAGATGCGATGGATTGAATGAAAGAGTACAAATTTTAAGATGGGAATATATAGAGAATATATTCAGGTCCCGAATCTCTAGTGGGAAATAAGAGACTTCTTTTAGACTCTTTTGGTCAACCTAAGTATCCAAATTGCATCTTGTCGCTTCTTCGTGTTGGGCATCATTTGGAACTCTTCTGAGAATTGACAAGGAGCACAAAAGCATCTCCAATAAATTGTCTCTCTCTTCAAGTAGCCTCTGTGTCAATTGCTCTTCCAATGGATATATCTTTCAGCTTGAGAGTCTAATCTGAATGCATCATAGATTTTTGAAAATATCTTTCAAAAACTGCTTTTGAGGCTAACAAGATCTCCAAGTTTGGATTGGATTAAAACTCAATTTTTCAGATATAGATTTTGTTTCTAATAGGTACCATGACTATTAATCAGAGACCATTTGAATTGTATGGGGTTTATAGTAATTTTAGCTCTCTATCTAGGTTGCATTATTCGTTATTCAACAATTCATTTATTCGTGAATAATTGTGGAATTTTATGGCAAACCAAATTATTTGGTGCCACATCAGCTTATTCGGAGATGAACGAATTCTTTTTGCACGGTAATTCGACTATTTTTTATTGAATGCACTTTCGATTGGAAAAGTTTTGGATCGAGAATTTTATTGGTCGAAAAGTCTTCGATCGAAACAAATTCGGTCAAATAATTTTTTATAAAAGAACCAAGTGGACTCATTTTCATAAGAGTTACTTTGTTTTTTACGAACTTACAGTGTCATAGATAGAACAAAGTATAAACTCTTGCTATAAATATTTACTTTCGTACATAAGTCATAAAGAAAAATATATTTGTTTGCAAATTAAAAACTATTGTGATTGTTTGACTCAACATTGATTCTTACTTCACAATAGTATATCTGTGTGTGTGTATGATTGTGAGTAAACATGTATTGTGATTGTTTGAATCAATATTGATTCTTACTTCACAATAGTGTGTATGTGCTTGTATTTATGTATATATACATACACATGTGTGTATGTATGTATACATATGCATGTGTGTGTATGAATGCATGTAAGTATTGTTGGAGATTCACTCACTAATTAGGAATAACGACATAAAGACGGAGGAAAGCAGAAACAAAGTATTTAGAAAAACCAAAGCTTTAGTGAAGGGACAAATTCACGTCTGTAATATACAACGTAGAAACTTCCACGATTAGAATTTGAAACTCGGATCAAAATGTATATAAGAGAGAGCATAGAACCGGAATATAAGAGAGAGTGAGTGCAAGTGAGTGCACGTATAGCAGATATAGAAGACGCGAGAGATTGCATATGTAGTGATGAATAACAGAACCTGAAATGTCGGGTATTCATCTGAGAGAGATGGTAAAGAGAAACTACTTAGTATAGGAGAGTTCTCATGACTATGAGCGAAGTGAGGCCGAGTCATTTTTGTACACATCTTCTCTAATAGAAAACACATGTTCATGTGGAAGTTTGAGTGCATTTTTCATATGTGAAGAAATCTGAGAGATTTCATGTTACTGTGAAAAATTAGTTAAAAGTTACAGTTTTCTTAGTAAATGTTTTCCGGTACTTCTATGAGTTAGATCTCGAAGTACAGTGTAAAGTTTTGTATGAGATATAGCTTATCTTGTAGCTATAAGTATCTATTATAAGTTGATCAAAGATTTCGGTGAAATGGATATGTACACACAGTACAAAGTCTGACCGGAAAGAGACATCCAGAACTGGTGAAGTTTTTCTTTAAACTTCAGATAGAGTTCATTCAGTGAAGGAAGTTCAGGTATCACTTCCTTACTTCACGTATACACATTTGAAGTAACTACAAACAGATTTGCAGTTGATTTCGGTAGTATTCCGGTACAATTACGGTGAGATTCCGTTAACAGTCTGGTGAAGTTCCGGTGAAATTTTGATGAGTTCAAAACACAGTTTTGGCATAGTTAAGTGACGCAAAGGTTATTCAATTGTAATAAACACAATGGTGTAAAGACTGAAGTAAATCAGTTCAGAATTGAAGCTTGAAGGAAATGAGAAGCTTTCTGTAAAGTGAATTTTCGGTGTTCACTAAATACAGTTATAAGTTTTCAGTTTCAGAAAGTTTGCTAAGCTAATAATGATTATAGAGGTGTTCTAACATCACTCTAGCTTAGTTTCTATGGTGTAAGCGAATTCCGCAATAAGCGCTGCACCAACAGTGGTATCAGAGCAGGTTAACCAAGAGTGGTATTAGAGCAGTAAGATCCACAAGTGGTACCAGAACAGAAAAGGTTCTGAAGAGAAGAAAAGGTTTCTAAGAAGAAGAAATGGAGAGAGAATTTGAAGAATTTTCATAAAGAAAGGTGAAAGCTGAGGTAATCAACAACAAACGGCATCCAAAAGTGTTCCGAAGTCATTCTCAAGGGTAAAGGTTTGTAAAAGGTAAAACCTTTTAACATTACACTCATCGGAAGTAACAGAAACAAGAAGATCATGGCAGATCATATCTCAATTGATAAATTGGACAGAGATAACTATCCCACATGGGTAATGAAAATGGAAGCTTTACTTATGAGTAAAGACTTAATGAAATATGTGACAGGAGAAGAAACAAAGCCGACTTTCGAAGATGATAGTCAACCGAAGAAAGAAGAATTAGAAGCCTTGAAGCTGTGACAGAAGAAAGATGCAACAGCAAGAGCATATATCTATAATACTGTTACAGATCATCTACTACCACATATTAGAGGTCTGGAGAAAGCAGAAGATATATGGAGAGCGTTGGAAGATCACTTCCAAAATACTACAAAAGCTAGAAAGGCTAGCTTATGGTCGGAGTTCACAACATTCAAGAAAAAGCAAAGTCAAAGCATTAGTGATTATGTCACTAAGACGAAGGACTTGGCAGACAGTCTTGGATCGATTGGTGAAGATATCAAAGACCACAGGTTAATAGCGCAAGTGCTTACAGGTTTGAGAGGAGATGAAAGGTGGAAACCTTTCGTACTCTCAACTGAACTGTCTTTAAATCATTTTGTACCAGATTTAAATCAGTTGCTTGGACTAATGCTAACGTTTGAGCAAGATTTGAAGACAGATGGAGAAAAAGGACATAGTTCGGCTATGTAGGCAAAGAATAAGAAGAAAGGTGATAAAGGTAAATAAAAAGATGAGGAAGAAGTGACTGCTCAAGCAAATTATGCAAGAGGACGAGGTAATGTCAGAAACAAAAGTAGAAGTAATACAAAAGGAAGAGGTAACAAGAAAGCTTGCTGGATCTGCGGATTAAGCAATCACTTAGCTCATGATTGCTGGCATAATGCACAAGGATCAAACCAGAATCAGAACAATAACGGTAGAGGCAGAAGCGGAAGATATCAAAGAGGAAGACAAAGCCAAAGAGGCGGATATGGTAGAGGTGGAGCAAGACGTTGGGGACAGAATCAGTCTCACAACACTACCTACTACAACTATGAAATGATACGCAGAATGACGATCATACGACGTTGATGATGAACTCGATAAGTACATCAAAAAATGAAGACCTCAAGGTATTCTATATTGACTCTGGTTGTTCAAATCATTTGTTAGGAAATATAGAATTGTTATCAGAATTAGAAGGAGGCATTTCAAATCATACAGTACAGACAGGTGATAACACAAAACATAATGTAAGGTCAATTGGAAAGGTAAAGTGTAAGAATGGAGCTGACCTACTAACAAATGTTTTGTATGTTCCAACAATCCCGAAGAATCTGATCAGTGTGGGTCAGATAGTAGAAAAAGGTTTTCAAGTCAGGTTTACAAATGAAGGAGTATTTGTTGAAGATCCAGAGAATGGATACAAACAGATTGTCCATGGTAAAAAGGAAGGTAGACTTTTTACTCTGAAAGTACAAGGGAATGTTGGTCAAGCCTTGATCACACATGGTGATGAGGTATTTACAGAACTAGACCTCTGGCATAAGAGGCTAGGACATTTTAATGAAAAGGGAATCAAAGCTATGGTAGAGAAACAGTCTGTGAGAGGATTACCAAACATGAAGAACCAACATATGATTCACAAATGTGAAGCGTGTCAGATGGGAAAAGCACACAGGTTACCATTTCAGAAAAATGGTTACAAACACGATGGTGTGCTAGAGCTCATACATACAAATGTATGGGGACCAATGAAAGAAGGATCTATCAGTGGCTCAAGGTATTATGTTCTTTTCATTGATGATGCAACAAGATGGATAACTCTTTATGTTTTGAAAGAGAAATCAGAAGTGTTTGGAGCTTTGAGACATTTTCATGCATATGCTGAAAGACTTACAGGACAGAGACTCAAAAGACTAAGATCTGATGGAGGAGGAGAATATTTTTCTCGAGAGTTCAATGATTATATGTGGAATGCAGGTATCAAAAGAGAAATAACTTGCAGGTATACACCGCAGCAAAATGGAGTAGCAAAAAGAAGAAACCGAACTCTAGTTGAATTTGCAAGAGCGATGCTAAAGGAGAAGAATTGTCCAAATTATCTTTGGGCTGAGGCTGTAAATACAGCAACATACCTGGTAAACAGATTACCATGTACAAATTTAAATGGGATGACCCCTTATGAAGCTTGGTGGGGTAAGAAACCAACACTTGATCATTGTAAAGTGTTTGGATCAGTTGCTTATGCTTATGTACCATCATAGTTGAGACATAAGCTTGAACCAAAAGCTGAAAAATATGTGTTCATCGGATATGATGAAAAGCAGATAGGTTACAGGTTATGAAGTCCTCTAACCAAACAATTTACTATTTCCCGAGATGTGACATTTGATGAAGGAAAAAGCTGGTATACAGATAAAGAGCATAGTGTTGAAACACTTGAAGAAGAGGTAAGAAGAATTGAAAAAGGTAAATCACATATGCAGGTAAATGGAGATGAAGATCATGTGCAGGCAAGTACGTCCAGGATCGGATCAGGCATGAGAAATGAAGATGGATCAAGATTTGATGAAGATGTGTATTCAAATACACATGAAGAGTTTGAACCAAGAAGGTCAAACAGAGTTAGGAAACAACCAACAAGGTATTCCTATGATACTTCGTATTTGACTAAGAAAAACTATGCTTACTTAGTAAAGGAAGATGAAGAACCTCAGAGTTACAGTGAAGCAAAAGGTAAGAAACAATGGGAAGAAGCGATGAAAGAAGAGTTCAATGCTCTTGAAGAGAACAAGACTTTGGAACTTGTTCCAAAACCAAATGGTAAGAAAGTGATTGGAAATAAATGGGTTTACAAAGTTAAGAAACTTGCACATGGAAGGATAGCTAGATACAAAGCTAGACTGGTTGTCAAAGGCTATGCTCAGACATATGGCATAGATTATGATGAGATGTTTAGGCCGGTGGCAAAGATGTCAACCATAAGGACATTGATTGCTATAGCAGCATCAAAAGGATGGAAGCTAAGTCAGTTAGATATAAAGAATGCATTTCTGAATGGATATATATCAGATGAGGTTTACATGGAACACCCTGAAGGGTTCGTAAGTTCCAGTTATCCAAACCATGTTTGTAGGTTAAGAAGAGCTCTCTATGGACTGAAGCAAGCTCCAAGAGCTTGGAATTACAGACTTGTGAAGTATCTCAATGACCTTGGATACCAAAGCTCGAAGGCTGATGCAAGTCTACTCGTTAAGAGAAAAGATGAAGGTATGATCTACATTTGTATTTATGTAGATGACATAATAATCACAGGAACCTCAGATGAAGGAATCAAAGAGGTAAAGAGACTGCTTGAAAAAGAGTTCAAGTTCAGTGATCTAGGAAAGTTATCATACTTCTTGGAATGGAAGTTACATATACAGATCATGGTATATGTGTTTCACAAGAAAGGTATCTTCAACACCGCTTGAAGTAAATCATAAACTCAGCAAATATGATGGTGCAGAGTTTAAAGATATGAGGAAGTATCGGTCGTTAGTGGGAAGTTTAATTTATGCTCACTAACAAGACCTGATCTTAGTTATGCAGTGGGAGTTCTCTCACAGTTTATGCATTGTCCGAAGGATCAACATTGGATTGCAGGACAAAGAGTTCTTAGATATATTAAAAGAACTATAAAAGAAGGATTATATTATCCTTATACGTCAGATATAAAGCTGAGAGCATACAGTGACTCAGACTGGGCAGGAAGTCAAGATGACAGAAGGTCCACACATGGGGTATATGATATACCTAGGAGATAAGCTTGTAAGCTGGTGTTCGAAGAAGCAGCATACAGTAGCTTTATCGTCAACAAAAGCAGAATATAAAGGACTTGTGGAAGCAGCTAAAGAAGTGATATGGATGCAGACTTTGTTCAAAAGCATGGGTATTGATCAAGGTATACCTATCATACATGGAGATAATACGAGCTCGTTATATCTTGCAGCAAATCCAGTATTTCATGCAAGAACAAAACACATAGAGATTCAATATCATTTCTTGAGGGAAAAGGTAATGGAGAAGGAGATTGAATTGGTATTCACTCCTACAAAAGATCAGATTGCAGATATTCTGACAAAGAGCTTGGATGGAGTAAAGACAAGCAGATTCAAAGAAATGGCAGGTATAAAAGAAAAGAAGGATATATGAAGACCGGAAGATGCAAATTAGTGATTGAGGGGGAGCTATTGGAGATTCACTCACTAATTAGGCATAACGACATAAAGATGAAGGAAAGCAGAAACAAAGTATTCAGAAAAACCAAAGCCTTAGTGAAGGGACAAATTCACATCTGTAATATACAACGTAGAAACTTCCAGAAGTAGAATTTGAAACTCGGATCAAAATGTATATAAGAGAGAGCATAGAACCGGAATATAAGAGAGAGTGAGTGCAAGTGAGTGCACATATAGCAGATATAGAAGACGCCAGAGATTGCGTATGTAGTGATGAATAACAGAACCTGAAATGTCAGGTATTCATCTGAGAGAGATGGTAAAGAGAAACTACTCAGTATAGGAGAGTTCTCATGACTATGAGCGAAGTGAGGCCGAGTCATTTTTGTACACATCTTCTCTAATAGAAAATACATGTTCATGTGGAAGTTTGAGCGCATTTTTCATATGTGAAGAAATCTGAGAGATTTCATGTTACTGCGAAAAATTAGTTAACAGTTACAATTTTCTCAGTAAATGTTTTCTGGTACTTCTATGAGTTAGATCTCGAAGTACAGTGTAAATTTTTGTATGAGATATAGCTTATCTTGTAGCTATAATTCTCTATTATAAATTGATCAAAGATTTCGGTGAAATGGATATGCACACACAGTACAAAGTTTGACCGGAAAGAGACATCCAGAAGTGGTGAAGTTTTTCTTTAAACTTCAGATAGAGTTCATTCAGTGAAGGAAGTTCATGTATCACTTCCTTACTTCATGTATACACATTTGAAGTAACTACAAACAGATTTGTAGTTGATTCCGGTAGTATTCCGGTACAATTACGGTGAGATTCCGGTAACAGTCTGGTGAAGTTCCGGTGGAATTTTGATGAGTTCAAAACACAGTTTTGGCATAGTTAAGTGACGCAAAGGTTATTCAACTGTAAGTAAACACAATGGTGTAAAGACTGAAGTAAATCAGTTCAGAATTGAAGCTTGAAGGAAACGATAAGCTTTCTGTAAAGTGAATTTTCAGTGTTCACTAAATACAGTTATAAGTTTTCAGTTTCAGAAAGTTTGCTAAGCTACTGATGATTATAGAGGTGTTCTAGCATCACTCTAGCTTAGTTTCTGTGGTGTAAGCAAATTCTGCAATAAGCACTGCACCAACAAGTATGTATGCACATGTGTGTGTATGCATATGTATGCATGTGCATGTGCGTATATGCATATGTAGGTATGTGCATGTGTGTATATGAATGTGTATGTATGTATGTATGTGCATGTGTGTGTATACATGTGTCTATGTATGTATGCATATGTGTGTATGTATGCATGTGAGTGTATGTGTGTGTGTCTATATGTGTGTCTGTGTATGTGCAATTATCTATGTGTGTGTGTGTATGATTTTGTGTTTACATGTGTACATGTTTGTGTGTGTGTATATGTGTATATATATGCATGTTTTTGTGTGTATGCATATGTGTGTATGACATGCACATACACACATATGCATACACGTACTTTCAAATCTATTAAAAAAAACACTAATTTTACCTCTGAAGAAAAATCTCTATGGTAGGATTAGAGCTCTCTAGACTCTCAAACATGTGCAAAATGAGTTTCTGATCATAAATTTTTTATCGAGAGAAATTTCAATCGAAAATTTTTCGATTGAAATCTTTTCTTTCGAAAGAATTTTTGATCGAAAGCTTTTCGATCGAAAGTGTATCCCTGTCTGTTTTTTTCGGTGTTTATTTGGACAACCCCGAATAAAATGAACATATTCGGTATTTTTTAATTATTCGATCGAATAAATGAAACCTAGCTCTCTATACATGTATGATCAGAGTGTATATGATTCCAAAAATAGCCAAAATCTATTGAGGGAATTCTTTAAATTGTATAGAATTTGTATTTTCGTTATTATACATGCACTACTATGCTTGTAAAAGCTCTTGAAATATCTACGGGGCATTCCATAAATGATTCTGGAATGGGAAGGTCAAGTGCAAAGTTCAAGATATCCATCCGATGCTTCTCTAAGCATTCAAAGTGGATACCAATCCACCTCAAAGACATATTTCTTACTTTTATTTATGTTTTTTCCCCTTCAAGTCATGCTTGCATTCTAATACATGTGCTTGAGAGCATAAAAAGAAGCGTTTGACACATGTGGTGAATCATTTGCTTGATTTTCATATAATGTTTGGGCATATGGATGTGGAAGTTTTAGTTCCTTGAACAATGTTTTACCATTAGTAGCCTGCATATATACACGATTATATATTCATGGCTCCATGAATGTCAAATGGGATTTCCATATTTACAAATCCATTTTCATATTATTATTGCTTATAACAAAGAAGATAAAATACCATCATCATTTAAGAAATGGGTAAATTAATTCATGGAGGGATAAGAATGAAAATGAAGTTCATTATTTACCATCATATGGACCTAATTGAAGTCACTAATAATCAAACTTTAAATGAATGGAAAAATTTAATGGAAATTTAGCCTCAAGACAAGATTTTAGAAAGAAAAAAATAATAATATGAAAATGTTCCAAGAGGATCGATACACTTGTAGCCTTGTACAATGTGGAAATTGCATAAATCATGGTTCAATGGTCTAGTAAAAAAGGAGTTTGATTGTATTGATCTCCACGATAGTGAGGGCTTAGGTATCTTCAAGAGAGAGGTGTCTATTTTTTTCTCACATTTATATAAGATTCACTATATTCATCATAGTCTCATAGCATGTAGACTCTCTTAGCATAGAGACAACAATGTATGAACATACTTGAGTATGGAAGTTCCATTGACTATTGTGCCTAGTAATTCTACATCATTAGACCCAAGATGGTAACCAACTTCAAAGAAGTAGGCATCATATTATGGGTTTCACAAGGAGCATAAATAAATGCTCAACGGCTCAATTGGTAGGGAAAGTGGTCATAGGAATAACCTTAGCTCTAGAAGTGAGAGCATAGATATTAATTTGAGATGCCATTCATTAAAGGGTTCTAAATAGTACCTAGTATTTCTACTTAGGCATTATCTAGGCTTGGGGTATCTATAATCATCTAGTTCTTTAATCCAATCTAGTTTTATCACAACGGTAGATGGATCTAGGAGAAACCATTCCATTAGGATTTAGGTGAGTATTATCTTAGTTGAGGAATATAGATATATGTTTTCTTTAGTGAGATTGTAACTTTATGTATTGGAATTGTCATCCACTCATGTGGGATGGTGGAAACCATGTTCCTTTGACAAACTCCCTTTCACGGTCAAGAAGAAAACGAGTCATCGTTTATTGGTATCGATTTTCAATGGAAATAGAGAAGATGTGAATTAAGCATCTCTTAACCGTGATTCCAAGGTTGGAGCTATGAATCTAGATAGAAATTTATTGGCTTCACTCACATTCTATTTTCCTTCATATGGGAGATTTGTTCTCCATTGTTTAGGAAGGATATTTTGAGAACCTATGTATATGTTCTCATTCATAGAAGATAAGGTACACACATGCATACATACATACACACATACATACACACACATGCACACACACACACATATATCCATACACACATGTTCTCATTCATAGACGATAAGGTACACACATGCATACATACATACACACATGCATACACACACACATGCATACACACACATATGCATACGCACACATACACATATACGCATACACATATACATATACACATACACACATACACATATACACATACACATATACACATACACATATACACATACACATATACACATACACATACACATACACATACATACATACACATACACATACACATACACATACACATACACATACACATACACTACACATACACATACACATACACATACACATACACATACACATACACATACACATACACATACACATACACATACACATACACATACACATACACATACACATACACATACACATACACATACACATACACATACACATACACATACACATACACATACACATACACATACACATACACATACACATACACATACACATACACATACACATACACATACACATACACATACACATACACATACACATACACATACACATACACATACACATACACATACACATACACATACACATACACATACACATACACATACACATACACATACACATACACATACACATACACATACACATACACATACACATACACATACACATACACATACACATACACATACACATACACATACACATACACATACACATACACATACACATACACATACACATACACATACACATACACATACACATACACATACACATACACATACACATACACATACACATACACATACACATACACATACACATACACATACACATACACATACACATACACATACACATACACATACACATACACATACACATACACATACACATACACATACACATACACATACACATACACATACACATACACATACACATACACATACACATACACATACACATACACATACACATACACATACACATACACATACACATACACATACACATACACATACACATACACATACACATACACATACACATACACATACACATACACATACACATACACATACACATACACATACACATACACATACACACATACAAATACATACACCCACATGCATACATATAGACACATACATGTATACATACACACAGACACACACACACACACACATACACTCACATGCATACATACACACACATGCATACATACACACACATGGATACACATGCATATGCATGCATACATACACACACATGCACATACACATATACACATACACATACACACATATAGATACATACACATATACATACACACATACACTCACATGCATACACATGCATATGCATACATACATGCACAAATGCATACACACACATACACATACACACACATATGCATACACACACATACATACACACAAACACACTATACATGCACATGCATACACACACATACACACACAGACATATACACACACATGCACATATACATACACAGACATACACATACACACACATATACATATGTACACATACACATACACACACATAAATTGACATGCATATATATTCACATGCATACACACACACATACACACATATATACAGACACATACACACATACACATACATTCATACAAATATACACACATAGACATACATACACATAGACACAAAAATACACTCACATGCATACACATGCATATACATATATACATGCACACATATGCAGATACACACATACACATATACACACACACACACACTCTTATACACACATGCATGTATACATACAGAGACATACACATACACACACATAAAGTCACATACATACATACATACACACATGCATACACACATATGCACATACACACATACACATTTATACACACACACACTCTTATACACACATGCACGTATACATACACAGGCATACACATACACATACACACACATAAAGTCACATACATATATATACACATGCATACACACACATACACGTACACACACATATACATACACACACATACACATACACACATACACATACATACACACACATGCAATCACATGCATACATACACACACATTCATACACTTGTCTATGAATATGCATATGTACATAGACACATGCATACACACACATGCACATACACACATACACATATACACACATATACACACACATACACATACAGACCCATATACATGTACACACATACACATACATAAACACACATACACTCACATGCATACATACACACACATGCATTCATACACACCCATGCATACATACATATGCACATGCATACACACATGCATACACACATATAAACAAATAAACACACACATACACACTATACATACACATGCATACACACACCTACACACATGTATACATACACATGCACATATAAATACACCCACATATACATACACACATAGAGACACACACATACACATACTCATACACACACACATACATATGCATACACATGCATATACATACATACATACATACATACATACATACATACATACATACATACACATGCATACACACCTACATACACATATACAGGCACACATACACTTAGATACACACCTACATACACATACACACACATATACATACATACATATACATACACACATATACATACACACATATACATACACACACATATACATACACACACATATACATACACACATATAAACAAACATAGACACATATGTATACACATGCATACACACATATACACTCACATACACATATACATACATATGCAAAAACACATATACACACACATATACATACACATATACATACAATCACATACACAAACACATAGATACACACATATACATACAAACACATGCACATACAAACACATATACACATACACACACATATACAAACATACATATACATACACACATATACATACATGCATATAGACACACATACCTACACACATGCATACATGCATATACACACATACATGCATACATACACACACACGTGCATATACACACATACATGCATACACATACACACATACATACACACACAAACACATGCATACACACAAACACATGCATACACACATACAAATGCATACACACATACAAATGCATATACACATCCAAATGCATATACACATCCAAATGCATACACACATACACATGCATACACACATACACATGCATACACACATACACATGCATACACACATACACATACATACACACATATACACACAAACACACACACACACACACACACACACACACACACACACACACATATATATATATATATATATATATATATATATATATATATATATATATATATATATATATATATATATATATATATATATATACATATACATATACATATACATACATATACAAACACACACGACACATGCACACACACCCACACACACACACACACACACACACACACACACATATATATATATATATATATATATATATATATATATATATATATATATATATATATATATATAAATATAAAATTCATTTTGTTTTATATGTACATGTATTATGGATCGTACTAGAGAGAGAAAGATGAAACTTACTCTCATAAAGAATCTTATTAGAGGCCTATTTAGGAAACTTGGGAGTTATTCATGATTTTGAGACAATTGTTTGCTTCCATATTTTTCTCTTTTTAAGTCATTTGACACACTAAAACATGTTATTATCTCTTGATTGTTTTATTAAATTGACACTTTAACATTAATGCTAATTGTATTATAAGTGGAGTATCAAGGATAGTCTCAAAACTAAGAATTTATCATAGTAAGTATTATCAATGGGACCTAAATAAGTCCCAAAGTTCTTGAATCCACCGTCACTGATTGAGAGGAAACATTATGTATAATTCCTTAGGGGCTATCATGCATGACTACGCAGACATGCTCGATCAAGAATTATACTATACCATACAGATGCTTACCTAGCGACTAGATGAAGGTTCCATTGCCACTTCATTTGCAAGAAAAGAGTTGTCTGCCCATAGGTGCGTTTTCCTTTTATAAATTAATATGTTTAATGATATTATAAGACATATTTTTATTCATTTTTCTCTATTTATTTTCAAGAAACCTATACCACCTCTAGCTCATGAGAGCACCGCACAAGTACCTATGAGGACATGCATAGGTAGCCTAGGGATGGAGTGTGATATAGAAGTTGAGGGGAACATTGTATACATGAGGCATGGTTTGGAGGAAAGTATAAATTTTGCATATAAATTGAAATAGATATTTTATGTTTTACTTATATGATTTTTTTTTTTTTGCAGTGAGATTGATGAGAGAGACAAAACATACGTACTTACTTCACTATCGATAGAGTTTGGCACTAGGTGGTCTCATAGTTGGTTTTTGAAAGAGATGTCTATACTTATGGCACATCATTGTGACAATGCACGGTATGCATTTCTTTTATTTGGTATATTTATGTGTGTATTTATCTCTCTCTCTCTATATATATATATATGTATATATATATATATATATATATTCACACACACACACACACACACACACACACACACACATATATATATATATATATATATATATATATATATATATATATATATATATATATATATATATATATATATATATATATATATATATATATATATATATATATATATAAACACATGTCTCTCTCTCTCTCTCTCTCTCTCTATATATATATATATATATATATATATATATATATATATATGTGTGTGTGTGTGTGTGTGTGTGTATGTATGTATGTATGTATATAAACAGAATTATATACACACACACACACACACACACACACACACACACACACACACACACATATATATATATATATATATATATATATATATATATATATATATATATATATATATATATATATATATATATATATATATATATATATATATATATATATATATATATATATATATATAGCACCTAGTCCTCTTTGTATCATTGGATACATTGATTTCAATCACCTAGTCTTCAAATGCAAATGCATAACCTACATTGAGCACAAATCATTGAGCACTCGAATCAATGAGGATTCTAGGTATACAAATATTCCAGAAAAGTGTATAAAAATATACATATATACAAAGGTAGTATGCCCTGATGTTGATTTCACTATGCATTTATTTGAGAAAATATTCCACCACCTTTTAGAGATATGTCTCTCCTCTCAACCTTATGCATCTCTATATATAGCTACTCGAATCAACGAGGACCATAATACATATATAGATATATACACATCATATTTATATATATATAAGACATGTAGATACATACACATCACACATACATGCATACATACACGTGAAACGCACATGTGTGCATACTAACACATGCATACATATAACACACATGAATACATATATGGATAGACACATATCAAACACATGCATACATACATGAGGGAGATTTTTGTCCTCTAAAGTAAAGCTATATACAAAATTGTAGGCATACCCACAAGCTTCATGTTATAACTTAAAAGGAATATGTTTTCATCTCTTTGGTGAGATTCATATGTATTCCATTTGAATAAAGGACAATCTACTATCTAATATTTGTTCAAATGATTCAACTTAACGATCTTTAACTTGAGTTGGAATGCTATAGAGATCTTTGGGAAAACATAAGCTCTTTCCTCAAGCATACTGTTCTAACCAACAAGAATATATATTCATATGTATGATGGGATTCATATTTCATATTCCAAATGAATAGAGTGGGATCTATTGTCTAATCTAGTCATGTGTTTTCATTATTACCATCATTTGTATGTATGTATGTGTAAGTGTATCTATGTATGTGCAAGTGTATGTATTTATGTTTGAGTGTATGTATGTGTGTCTGCATGTTTATAAATGTGTATGTATTTATTATGTATGTGTGTATATGTATATGTGTGTGTATGTGTATGTATGTATGTATGTATGTATGTATGTATGTATGTATGTGTAAGTGTATGTATGTATGTCTAGGTGTATGTATGTGTGTATGTGTGTCTGCATGTTTATAAATTTAAATTCTTTCCTTTTTTTTAGATTAAAATAATAAGAGATATTGTATGGTAGAAAAAAAAAGAGAAAAGCTAACATGTCACTTGAGAGGTGGCAGTATTTTTGCAAACAACTATATCTTCAGGAATCATTTCCTTAGCACAATAGAAAATAGTTTAGATTACTGTGGATTATAATTCTCATATATTTTATAAATATTTTACATTTGATCTATGTACCTTTGTTTCATTAAATAAACACAAGCTAGTGCAAAGAAGAGAGTTGAGTCCAGTCATACATTGCACTTAGTCAAAATGGGCCATCATGGTTTTGTTGCTACATTTGTAATTATATGTACTATTGAAACTATATTTTTTATTTTGTTTAAAACACTAACCATTAATATGTTGTATTTGTTTCAATACAATGAAAGGATTATGGTCGATATCCTATAGAAAATGAAATCGATTTTGCTACACTTGTGGATATCGATGTCTGAGTGAGTACATGCGAGATCATGCAGATGCATGTAGATATGTTTGTGCATATGCATGGGTATGTGTATGTGTGTGTATGTGTGTGTATGTGTATGTGTATGTGTATGTGTAAGTGTATGTGTGGATGTGCATGTGCATGTGTATGTGTGTGTATATGTGTGTATGTGCATGTGTATGTGTATGTGTGTATGTGCATGCATGAGCATGCATGTGAATGTATTTTTGTATATGTGCATGTGCATGTGAATGTGTAAGTGTGAGTATGTTAATTAATGAAAACAAAAAAAAAATTAAATGATATACAAACAATGAAAATTGTACTTACAATAATTTGCCATATATTATGCTCATTGAACTTCTTGAATAACTTGCAATAGAGAGAGAGAGAGAGAGAGAGAGAGAGAGAGAGAGGGAGAGAGAGAGAGAGATCAAAAGAGAGAGAAAGAGAGAGAGAGAGAGAGAGAGAGAGAGAGAGAGAGAGAGAGAGAGAGAGAGAGAGAGAGAGAGAGAGAGAGAGAGATTGAAAGAGAAAGAGGGAGAAAGAAGGAGGGAGAGAGAGAAAGAGAGGCAATGAGAGAGAGAGAGAGTAGAAAAGAGAGAGATTGAGAAAGAGAGAGCTCGAGCTCGTATGCATAGTGCAGCTATGAACGTTGGACCGCTCTTCAATCAGATGCATGCAAAATGATGATCAAAGAGCAATCCAACATTTTTTTTGGTCAAACGCAATCATTGCATAAGCGATGCACAAACATCATAAAGATGATTTTGCAAATCATTGCTTTTCATGTTGCATATGTGATGCAAAAAAGCATCACATATGCAACGCTAATTTGCATCACATTTGCAACTTACACTACTTATGTGTTGCAAATGCGACACTCACATTAGCAATGCTTCAATTAACGTAGCTAACAACCTTGGAAATAGCATCGAGTTCAGCTTCTTTTAAGTGATGGTGCATGCTTGACACCCAATGTCATGAAATGCATAATCATGTAGTGATGAAAGTGTGTTGCATCAATGATACTATGATTGGACATATTGAGTCAATGGAGATAGCTAAGGATATGTGGGATAACTTGGAGAGGATGTTTGTAACTAATACCAAAGCTAGGAAGGTGCAACTCAAGAACAATCTTAACACCCTCAAGAAGCCAGGTAATCTATTAGTCTATGAGTACATCATGAATGACAAAAACATTAGGGATTCCCTTGCATCAATAGGTACCCAGGTGGATGATGATGGCATGGTGGCCTATTGTTTGAATGGTCTCAAGGAAGATGACAAATGGATGCTATGAACTTCTTCTTTGTATGCTAGAGAGAACATGCCTGACCTTGATCAACTTACCACACTCATGATCAATGAGGAGATGCTTAAAGGAGGAAACAAAGGTAAAGGTTCTCAATCTATGCTATATGCAGGATATAGAGGGAAAGGTAGAGGAAAGGAAAGAGGGAGAGAAAGGAAAAATCAGTCCAAAGACACAAATGAAGATGAAGCTAGCACATCATATGGCAAAGGCAAAGGAAAGACCCAAGGAGGTAGAGGCAGAGGTGGTTACAACAATCAATACAAGAGAAGTGAGTGCTATTCATGTGGAAAGCAAGGCCATTGGGCAAATAAATGCACTTCAAAAAAGAATCGGCATAACCATGCTTCTAATGAAGGTAATGAGCAAGTGTTAGCCACGAGCCATGCCTAAAAGGATCATTTGCAAGACAAAGATGAAAAGTGGTACATAGGTAGTGGTTGTAGCAACCACACTTCATGTATGACAAATATGTTCACTAATTTGTAGTTTTCCAAGGAAAAAGGGTGTGTTGAGATAGGTGATAATACCTAGCACATCATTAGACATATTGGACACATCAGATTTCAAAATGGAAACAAGACCACTACACTTAAAGAGGTATTGCATGTTCCCACTATTAATAAGAATCTAGTTTCAGTTGGCCAAATGGTAGAGAAGGGTTGCCAAGTCAAATTCAATGACAAAGGATGCTTCAAAGAAGATCCAAAGAATAGCTTCTAGCTCATTGCAAAAGGTGAAAGGCAAGTGTGAATGTTCACACTTGGAGTCAAGGCATATTCTAATAAGTATATGTTCATTGCATGTGGGTCATCTAAAACTGCAGCTCTTGATCTATGGTGCAAAAAAATTGGCCACCTTAATGTTGGGAAGCTCAAGAATATTCACCACACCTATCTTGCATGAGGTATGTGAAGCATGTCAACTTGGGAAGCAGACTAGGAGGCCTTTCAAGCCATCAAGCTATGTGGATCCTAGGGTTTTGGATCTGGTCCACATAGATGTATTGGGACCATCAAGAGAGCCATCACATGCAAATAATAGGTACTTTGTGACCTTTATTGATGACTTTCTAGAAAGATTTCGTTGTATATCATCAAGCACAAGAGTGATGTGTTTGATACATTCAAAAGGTTTAAGGAACAAGTTGAGAATGAAACAAGCCATAGGATCAGAATTCTAAGGTTCTACGAGTACTTCTCTAATGATTTTACCAAGTTCTTGCAGGATGAAGGGATAAAAAGGCAATATATATGAAGTTATACCCCTCAATAGAATGGTATTTGTGAAGGAAAAAATATACAAATTGTAGAGGTAGCTAGATGCATGTTAAATGAAATGAATGTTCCATTTACATATTGGGCTAATTCAGCAAATAGAGCTTCTTACTCGATGAATAGGATGACCACATCAAGAGTTCATCGTGCTACTCGAGATGAGTTTTATTACCAAAGGAAGTGTGAATTGTCACATCTAAGGATATTTGGATGTGTGTTCGTGTACCCACCACAAGGAATACGGGTGCATAACGAGGGTTAACACGACACTAAAATTGCATAAAGCATCGCAACAAGCGTCGAGCACGGAACATCGGTTAAACAATGAAAAATCTGACATTTTTATCGATGTGTGGCGCGACAGGATATGTGATGGTTACATCGAGCATCACTAAAGCGAGGACTAAAAAAAGCATCACATAAGCGATGCTAATTTGCATTGCATAAGTGATGCTAATAATCATCACGTATGCGATGCTATTTGCACAAGCATTTACGATGCATTAGCATTGCTAACATGATGGGTTTTTTATGAAAAAAATTAAAATGTTATAGGCTCTTCGATTGGTTCTACATGCATCTAATTGAAGAGCTCTCCAACATTCACAATTGCACGGTGCTTACCAGTTGAAACAATTGCTTACAGAATTGTTGTTTTGTCTAATCTCTATCTTATTATCTCTCTCTCTCTCTATTTCTCTCTTTCTACCTCTTTCTCTCTCTAAATTATCTCTCTCTCTCTCTCTCTTTATTGCAGGTTATTCAAGAAGCTAACCAAGCAAAAAATATGGCTAACTATTTGTTGGAAGAAGCATTTTTTGAAGAGAAATATTTGTAAAATGTCAGAAAATTGTAGAAATATTTATGCAAAAGATATAAAAATGAGGAAGAGTCTTCCTCATGTAAAATAGAAACATATGTATTTTTTCTAGAATTTTTGGAAGCTCTTTGATAGCATATTTTTAGATTAGAAGGGAAAAGGACCAAAAATCAAGTGTGAAAAGGGACACTTGAAAATGTATAAAAGATAATTTCCTCTATTTTGAGAGGGTTGGTTGTATTATTTTTTGCTATCCAAGTAATGTGAAGAGCTCTCCTTGCAAAAAATCACGTTTTCTAATTCTATGTGATATTCTTTGATTTGTTGAGTCTATTCTATGTGTAGTCCATGGAATTTGCAAGCTTTAGTTGTGTATTTCTGAATAATGTGTATGAAGAGAGGTGATTCTTGATGAATTGAGTGAGAGGGTGTAGAAGAATAAAGCTGGAAATGGAAATCTTCAGTTTTCACAGAATCGCGATTGTCTCGTCTGAGGGTTACATGTATCATTTTTGAGATTTGACTTCATAATTGCGTTCTACTGAGGAAAGAACATACTTTAGACACCAAGATCATTGAAAATGATGTAGTATAGCTCAAGATAATCAAAACCCTAGAAATTTCTCTTCATCTTCATCATTTCTCAAAAAAACAGCCATTTTCCTCTTATTCTTGGATTCCATCAACTTAGAAGGGGCTGTGGTCTTTGTATACTTCCCGGATTGACAAATGTAAGATGTATTGTTGACCCTTTATGCTAAAATGGTTGGAGAAGACAACTCCAAAGGGTAACATCAAACATTTTTTGGTGCCGTTGCTGGGGACCAAAGCAAAAGATTCATTGAAGTTTGGACCTTGTTGGATCTTCCATTGTTGATGGTATTGAACACATTGAAAAGGCACTACTCTTCAATTAAGAAAAGAAACATGAAAAGGTAGGTTTCTTTGCTTGTCTTTTGGGAAAAGAAAGTAAGAGTTAACCTTTTGAGATAAAGAAGTAGTGAGATTCCTACAAATTGATAGTTGCTCATATCATTTTTTCTAAGTAAAGTGCAGGTGTGTGGAAAATTGAATCAAGATTTTTGAAGGGAAGGTAAAATGTGACTATCTTTGCATTTGTAGAGTGCTTTTTGACTAAGTACCAAGCAAATTTGTTAATCTTGGAAAAGATGACATAGTTGCATTGAGGGAAGTCAAGTGAAGTAGCTATATGCAAATAGATAAGATCCATTTGTTAGCCAAGGCAAAGCAATAATCTTGAGAAAAGATATATTTGTATCTTGAAAAGAAAATTGTTTGAGTTTATCTTTGCATGAATTGATAATTGCACTTCTTAGCACATATTTCCTTGGAAAGCTCTACTCCTAAATTGATTAGATTGCAAGCATAGAGGAATATAACCAATCATGAAACAAAACATTAATGGATCTTTAAACAAGAAACCCTAAGTGAAGTGTTTACCTTGATTTAGGGCAAAATACTAAAATAATTCATAAAATTCATTAAAAAATTCAAACGAATTTCCTTTTTCCTTAGAAAGTTGGAGTGGAGTATTTTTGTTGAATGTGCAGAAGAAAAAATGGAAAAAATTCAAAAACTCGAAAGAAAATAAAAAATATCTAGAGTAGAAGTTGCTGTTTAAATTTCTGCAAAAAAGACTTTTTAAATAAGTTTTGATGGTGTATAATTGTAGGTGACAAGTGATCTGGAGTTGGTGAAGAACACTGAAGGGGACTAGGTGGAAAGAAAAGTCAAAAAGTGCAAAAGTTGGAAGTTCAGAAAAAACACGATTCCCTTCACAGGATCGCGATTTTTCGTAAGAAAAGAATTTGAAATTTTTTTGCACATTTGGGTATTGAGGTAAGTGATTGTAAGAGATTTCATAAAGTTGAGTGAGTAAAGAAAATCAAATTTCAAAAAATCAGTAGGAATTGAACATAAAGGAATTAAACTAAGAATTGGGTACAGAATCGCGATTTCATCAGGAGTATTGTTGAGCCCATAAAAGTCATGTTGGTCAAAGTCAACTGCAATCAAAGTCAAAAGGTCAAAGTCAGCATGTCAAAGTCAAAAGATCAAAGCCAACAGGTGCAAAGTCAAAATGCTAAAGTGCAGGTGTCAAAGTGCATAGGTAGTGCACAATTAATTGTCCACAAAGGGTAAATTGGAGAAAGTGGGTTGCAGGTTGCAGAGGTATTTTCTCTAATTTTCCTAAGGTTCAAAGTGTTTTTAAAGTATTTTGGAAGGTTCAGGTGAACCCTCTCTTATGTGCAAAAGTGAAGACTTAAAAGGAAATGTGAAGGTATGTGAAGCGGTAGCGTACGCATAGGTGGAAGTATGGCCCCCCAATTAAAATTTTGGGTTTTAGTCTAAAGTCACTATAGGACAAAACAGTGAGTCGTTGGCTGCCACTTAAAAAAGACAATCTTGGGACATCAAAGTGAGCACCAAGATACTATTGCAGTTAGGAGCGTACGTGATCGACACACTCAAATCAAGGCAAGGACTATTCTTGGACCAATCTTAGAGTAAGCAAGAGACACATAGTCTAAGTGAAGCAAGAAATAGAAGGGCAAGAGTCACCCGTGTGCGACGCAGAGAAGTGGAGTTGAAGGAGTGCATGGAGAGTGACTAAGGGATTGTGCAGAGAGTGCTAAGCTAGTCCCCCAAGGATCTCAAGGTCTCTTTGCAGTGTGCGCGTGCCGACAGAAGGTATTCATTCCTCCCCCTTAGTGGAAGCTTGGTGCAAGGAGTGCACAAGGATAAGCTTGAAGCAGGTGGAGGTCTGGTGCAGAGGAGGCCGGCGGCAAGAAGACTTTGAGATATTTGGTATTTTGTAATTGAGCACTCTGTGTGATTGTGCACAGAAGTATTGGCTTGTATTGTGCTTCAAACATTGTAATTGTCTTACTGTAATCAATCGGCAGAAGCTTCCAAGGTGTATTTCCTCTTCTGGTCTTTTCCTTTTCTCCTACAAACCCTCAAACTCCTTCTTGTCTAAGAATCCCCCAACAAAATTTGGCACGCCCGGTGGGACTTCCAAGGAGATTTGAGCTTAGGAGAAACCAAGTGCAAAGTATAGCAGAGGTCACGCGTCTACAGTGCTACTTCATCAAACAAAAGGTAAATATTCTTATCAAGTGTCTCATATTAAGTGGGCTATGAGCTGCTCATGACTACAACCCGGTCCCAAACATTGAGGGTCACCTGCAAGCAGACAAGAAGGAAGGTTGTTAGAAGGTCCTCCAATCCACTATCTTCAACCTCATCAGTAAAGAGCATGGCGGGTCAGGTAGACTTGGAAACTTTACTCTCTAGATTAAATATAAAGTTTCCTTCTTTCAAAGGCCTAGCTCAGGAGGATCCGGATGAACACATTAGAAGGTTTTTGGCACTATATAAGACTAGAGGCTTAATGGGTAGGGAGGATGCCTTTTTGATTCTCTTCCCTGCCACATTAGAGGGATTAGCAGATAAGTGGTTTAGCCAGTTTGGTGAAAATCATTTTACCACTTGGGATGTGACGAAAGATGCATTTAAAAATCAATTCCAGCATGGCAACACTGCGGAGATTATCATAGAAGAACTAGAAAATTTGAGATTGGGTCCAGGAGAAAAGTTCCTAGAGTTTGTGACTAGGGCCAAAGCACTAATGGCTAAATTGCTAGATCCACCACATGATTTTTTTGTTAAGAAATGGTTAGCTAAGCCCCTACCAGTGGCCACCCAATGCAAAATAAAGGAATTAGTGTTACCTACAGCCTCCATAGAGGAGTTCATCAACACAGACACACGCTTGGAGCAGATAAGGCACCAGTATGGAGCAACTTCTTGCCAACCAACATATGGTACAGAAATGGAGGATCCAGTGATCCAGCTAAGGAAGGAGCTGGAGGGCTTAAAACGAAATAAGCCCTACAAAGAGGAGGAGAATACTGTTGCTCAGTTGAGAAGGGAGATTGAAGCACTAAAGCTCCAAAAGGAGGAGGAGGCCCAAGCAGAGGAATTGGCTCAGCTGCGACAGGAGCTGCAGGAACTCAAAGGGAGTGGCATCAAGAGTGGACTTTGGTGTTCCATGTGCAGCAAGCAAGGGCATATAGTAAGTGAATGTCCTATGTTGAGTGTGACTTGCCAATTATGCAGGAAGGTTGGTCATGAGGCCCATGAATGCCAATCAAGGGGAATGCCTGCAACAACATACTGGACACAAGGAGGACCCCCAACACTAGCAAATGTGATGGCTGCTGCACCAAATCAAGGTAACAAATATAATCCTAGACAGAGGAATAACTTTGGAAATGGGCCTAGGAGGCCAATCATCTGTTTCAAATGTGGAGAATGCGGGCACTATCAAAGTAGGTGCACCCTACCAGAAAATGCCCCTCCTTGCAGGAACTGCCCTGAGGCAAGAGACCATTATACCAATTGTTGTCCTAAGAATCAAGCCTCTTCATCCGGGCCCCATATTCAGATGATTTCAGTGCACAAAGAAGAAGTGTGTGATCGAGTCAATGAGCTATCACCATCTACCAGGGTGGTGCAATTAGAAGAAATAGAATCTTTGACTGTGCAGACAAGAAGCAATGGGAAGGTTCAAGCAGACATAGGACAAGGATCAAAGATTAAGGAATGGAATCAAGATAGAGAACCATCTGAAGATAAAGCCACCACAAGTGCAGATACAAGGCAAAAAGGAGATCTCATATGCACTAGTGATGCCATTGGGAATGCCTTCAACAGGGCTCATGAGGAGTTTGATAAGTCAACTGGAGCCCATGCTCTCAAGGAATCAGAGGCTTCAAAACTACTCAAGACCATGAAAAAGGAGGTTAGTATTTTTGATTTAATAAAGATGGATGGGAAATTCTGGTCAGAGTTATTGCAGATAATTGATGACGCTTCCACTACAAGTTTGGTGGCAAAGACTGCTGTTTTACATAAAGGAAATATTGTAGGGGAAGCACCCCTTACAGATTATAAAAGTCCTCGGCTGACAATATCTATCAAAGGTCATGAATTTCAAGGAGTTATTGTGGATGGTGGTTCTGGCATTAACTTGATGCCTGAACATACAATGGAAAAGATTGGACTCCACCCTTCAAGGCCTGCAAATTTCACTGTTACTTTGGCAGATCAGAGCAAAGTAAGGCCCTTGGGAGTGATCCCAAAAGTTCCACTTGAAGTACAAGGTGATCTATTCATTCTAGATTTTGTGGTTTTAAGATTGCCCCAAGTTGAAGGAGGATTTCCCCTCTTAATTGGAAGACCAAGGCTGAGGCATGCAAGTGTCATTCATGATTGGGGCAAGGACACTATGTGGGTACAAAAGAAAGGGCAAGAGCTGACACAGATTCATTTAGAAGAGGGCCCAGATAATCAAGGAAACACTAGCATGATGCAAACAGTTGGCATATGCATGGAACCAGAATCGGAGGATCAACCCCAAATAGATTTCGAGGAAGAAGAGGATATTCTAAATTGGCTCCAAGCAGGCAACTCTTCCTCTTGTTTTGGAATTTTTCTTAATAATTCTTGCACGGCTGAAGGTTATGATGAAGATAAGGAGAAAGTCCAGGTTGATGGATTGGGAGAGCCCATCACAGACCACAGAAGGGGCAGGAAGACACCCCTCAAATACAACTTGGAGGAGGATATGACAACCACAGATAAGGAGGTTACTAAAGCTAAAGGCAAGGTAAAAGATTCTAGTGAAGAGTGTTCTTTCCCGATTCAAGAAATCCCTGCAGGATGGATGCAGGACAAGGAGGAACACATTGAAATCCAAAATACACCTGCTTATGAAGCAATGCACGAAAAGCTAGTAGAAGAAGACAGGAAGAAGATGAGCACGAAGATAATATGGTAGAGAGAAATCGTGTCAAAGAAATACAATTAGGCACTCAAGACAATAATCAACAAGTTTTGGTGGCCACTTGGTTGTGGAGCCACCCAGGGCTTCTTGAAAAGGTAAAATCATTCTTGACCCATTATACAAATGTTTTTTCCTGGCATTATAAAGACTTAGAAGGAGTGCCTGCAACTTATGGAGAGCACATAATCCCTCTGGTTGATGGAGCCAAACCCATAAGAGGGAAGAGTTATAGACTTAATCCAAAATATGCTGAAGCTGTCTATGTGGAAATACAGAAGATGGAGGATGCAGGAATCATCATTCCTGTGGAACACTCAGAGTGGCTCTCACCTATGGTTATAGTACCAAAGAAGAATACTAATAAAATCAGAATTTGTGTTGACTTTAGAGCACTCAACAAGGTGACCATTCCAGATGGTTTCCCAATGCCTTTTGCAGAGCAGGTCATTGAAGAAGTGGTTGGGCATGCATTATATAGCTTTATGGATGGATTTAGTGGCTATAATCAAATATCAATACACCCAGAGGATCGTGAAAAGACTGCTTTTATCACACCTTGGGGAACATATGTGTATGTAAAAATGCCATTTGGGCTCAGAAATGCTCCAGCCACCTTTAACAGGTCAATCTCATTTTTGGCCCCCTATTGCTAGAATCACTTAGAATCTTCATGGATGACTTCTCTTCGTTTTCAGGCTCTCACAAAGAAACTCCTCTAGATTGTTTGGACCATCACTTGAGGCAGCTGCAGAATGTTTTCAAGAGATGCAGGGAGACTAAGCTAAAGCTCAATCCAAACAAATGTCATTTCCTTGTGACAGAAGGAACTCTCTTAGGACATGTGGTGTCGGCTAAAGGTATGGCCCCAGATCCAGAGAAAATCATTTCTATATTAAAGTTGCCTAAACCTAAATCTCCTAAAGAGGTTCAGAGTTTCTTGGGGCATACTGGATACCATAGAAGGTTTATAAAAATGTATGCAGAGATAGCCAGACCACTGGCTAGACTTACAGGTAAGGAAGTTCCTTTTAAATGGGAAGAAGAGGAGGAAAAAGCATATCAAACATTACAGCAAAAACCATTGCCAGTGCCTATGCAGTGGGGGCAGTTTTGACCCAACCCAGTGAAGAATTTAAAGTGGACAGAACAATTCAATATGCCAGTAGAATCTTGACCAAGGCTGAAAGGAATTATAGTACTACAGAAAGGGAAGCCCTAGCAATGGTTTTTGCTGTCCAAAAATTTCGTCATTACTTACTGGGAGTAAAATTTATTATTATATTAGATCACCAACCACTAAAATACTTGCTCAACAAACCACAAGCCACTGGTAGAATATGGAGGTGGTTATTGTTGTTCCAAGAGTTTGATTTTTATGTAGTCCACAGACCAGGTAAAGAAAATGCTATGGCGGATCACCTATCAAGAATCAATATGATGAATCAAGCTAGTGGAATCAATGATGATTTTCCAGATGCTCATCTGTTTGCTGTACAAGCTCAAGGTTGGTATTATGATATCAAGAATTTCATTAAAACTGGTCTGTATCCAGAAAAGGCTAGTGTTGTGCAAAGGAAGAGACTGCTAATCAAGAGTAGACCATATACCTTCATTGAAGATAAATTATATAGATAGGGCAAGGATGACAGGTTAAGGAAGTGTTTGGAAGAAGAAGAAGTGAGGGAAGTCCTTCACTCTGCACATGAAGGAACAGGTGGTGGGCACCTTCCAGGGCATATTATGAGTCAGAGGATACTGGATGCTGGTCTATGGTGGCCTACACTATTTAAGGATGCGGATGAATGGGGAAAGGCATGTGACGTTTGCCAGAGGTGTGGACCTAAGCCAACAAAGCAGAGGTATAGCCCCTTGATTGTTTCCACTTCCTGGCAACCATTTGAGAAGTGGGGGCTAGATTTTGTAGGGCCCATCTACCCTCCCGCGATTCCAAAAAGAGAGAAATATCTCTTGATAGCTACAGATTATGCGACAAAGTGGGCTGAAGCTATTGCCTCCCCCAACTCCACTGCCCAAATTGTTGCTGATTTCATTTATAGTAGCATCATTTGCAGGTTTGGATGTCCACTTGAAATTTGTACAGATCAGGGTACCCATTTTGTCAATAAGGTCCTGCAGGAAATTTTCAACAGGTATAGAATTCTACATAGGACCTCTTGTGCCTACTATCCAAGAGCCAATGGTCAGGCTGAATCGACAAATAAGGTTTTAATCTCAATGTTAAGGAAGGAGTGTATGTTACAGCCCACTTCCTGGGGCATTGCTTATCAAGGTACCCTATGGGCATACAGGTTAGCTTACAAAGAGGCCACGGGATATTCTCCATTCCAACTGGTTTATGGCATATTGCCCATTGAGCCCTTTGAATTTTCACATGGATCACCTAAGATAACATTCATGCAAGGCAAGAAAGATTGTGATGTCTCTCAGAGGTTCGGAGCACTACATAAAGTGGAGGAGATTCGTCTACTAGCAACAAAACAATTGATAGAGACTCAGATGAAGAGGAAGGAGGCACATGATCGACATCTGTGGAACAACAACATAGAACCAGGCATGTTAGTTCTTCTCCATAGACCTCATCTTCATACACAATTGAGAGGAAAATGGCTTCCACATTGGGAAGGACCTTATCGAGTCAAAACAATGCTAAATTGGGGTGCTGTGGAGTTAGAGACGCTGAAAGGAGAGGCCTTGCCACTGGTCAACATATCAAGGCTCAAGGCCTATCATCAACACACTTGAAGAAGTATGGATCACCTGGAACTGCAAAATCTGTCCAGGTTGTACATAGCTTTCTCATCTCATTTTGCTCAGTTTTAGTAGTTTTCTTTATCAACTTCATTCTTGTTCCTTGTGTTTTTAGCAAACCTAGAAGGCATTTCATAACCTCTGCAAAAGTAAAAATTTTGGGTATTTTTGGAAATTTTTCTAGCATTTTTCTAGCATTTTTTATCCTTTTCCGATATCATTTTCTTGCCAAATAGGAGGAATAAAAGGAGGCTCTCTATGGTTTGATGAAAGAAATTGGGCCTAACCCTGTAGAAAATTTCATGAGAATTTTTCCAAAATTTTTTGGTAATTTTTTGGCTTTTTTTTTTTATTTTTACTTCAATTTTCTCTATTTTTTGGGTTATTTTCCAAAAAAAAAAGGCCCCCCCAAGATTTTCGGGTTGAAGAAGAAAAAAAAAAAAAACTCTCCCCCCGCTCCTCCCCCCCTCCCCTCCCCCCTCCCCCCCCCTCCCTCCCCCCCCCCCCCCCCTCCCCCCCTTCCCCCCCCCCCCTCCCCCCCTTCCCCCCCCCCCCCCCCCTCCCCCGCCTTCCCCCCCCCCCCCCCCCCCCCCCTTTCCCCCCCCCCTTTCCCCCCCCCCCCCCCCCCTTTCCCCCCCCCCCTCCCCCCCTCCTTCCCCCCCCCTTCCCCCCCCCCCCTCCCCCCCCCCCCCCCCCCTTCCTCCCCCCCCCCTTCCTCCCCCCCCCCCCCCCCCCCCCCCCCGCCCCCCCTCCCCCCAGTTCTGACAGTCCCCCCCCGGTTCTGACAGCTCCCCCCCCCCCCCCCAATTTAATTTTTATTTTTTTGTTTATTTTATTATTTTTTATTTTTATTTTATTTTATTTTATTATTATTTTTATTATTTTATTTTATTTATTTATTTATTTTATTATTTATTTTCTTTATTTTTCTTTATCTTTTTTTCTTTTTCTGTATGAGCGTTCCAAAAAAAAAAAGAGACGACCATTTTTTCTTTTAATTATTAGTATATATATAATTTAATTTTTATTATTTTTATTTTTTTTACATTTTTTTGGCTCAAAGCTTTTGGCTCTAGATCGTGCCTCAGTTGGCCGTTTTTTACAAAAATGGAGTCATTTTCATGTTTTTTGGCACCTCTGGACTCAATTTTTGGCTTTAGTTTCCCAAATTCCAACTTTTTCTTTGACTTTTGGTCAAAACCCACATGTTTGGAGCACATTTATCACATGTTTTTATTTCACAACATTGTCCACATGGTCTATTCTCACCTCATCTTCCATTAAGTTTTTATGTTTCCCATATGTACCCTCTATAGCCCTCCAGTTTGATCATTTTAGCCCCCTCCAGACCCCTGATTCCTACTCCCAATCCCTCCCTTTACCAATCTGCCCAGCCACATCCTTAAACCTCCCTGCCCCATCCATCTCCGCACCCTCAGCCCTCCCTACCCCTTCCTTACTACCCTCCCATTGCAACCCTTTGCTTTTCCATGGTAAATTCCAATTTTTGGTTCTTCTCTGGTGCTTGTTCTATCCTACTTTTGGTGGAATTGGATGTTGCTCAGATGTCCTCTTCAAGTTTTGCAGCTACATTATCATGGTGTCCTATATGCTCAGAGTTCTGGCTATAGCTCTCCGGGACGGAGAGCACATTAGGTGGTGGACAATTGTTGAGCCCATAAAAGTCATGTTGGTCAAAGTCAACTACAGTCAAAGTCAAAAGGTCAAAGTCAATATGTCAAAGTCAAAAGATCAAAGTCAATAGGTGCAAAGTCAAAATGCTAAAGTGCAGGTGTCAAAGTGCACAGGTAGTGCACAATTAATTGTCCACAAAGGGTAAATTGGAGGAAGTGGGTTGCAGGTTGCAGAGGTATTTTCTCTAATTTCCCTAAGGTTCAAAGTGTTTTAAAAGTATTTTGGAAGGTTCAGGTGAACCCTCTCTTATGTGCAAAAGTGAAGACTTAAAAGGAAATGTGAAGGTATGTGAAGCGACAATGTACACATAGGTGGAAGTATGGCCCCCCAATTAAAATTTTGGGATTTAGTCTAAAGTCACTACAAGACAAAACAGTGAGTCGTTGGCTGCCACTTAAAAAAGACAATCTTGGGACATCAAAGTGAGCACCAAGATACTATTGCAGTTAGGAGCGTACATGATTGACACACTCAAATCAAGGCAAGGACTATTCTTGGACCAATCTTAGAGTAAGCAAGAGAAGCATAGTCTAAGTGAAGCAAGAAAGAGAAGGGCAATAGTCACCCGTGTGCGACGCAGAGAAGTGGAGTTGAAGGAGTGCATGGAGAGTGACTAAGGGATTATGCAGAGAGTGCTAAGCTAGTCCCCCAAGGATCTCAAGGTCTCTTTGCAATGTGCGCGTGCCGACAGAAGGTATTCATTCCTCCCCCTTAGTGGAAGCTTGGTGCAAGGTGTGCACAAGGATAAGCTTGAAGCAGGTGGAGGTCTGGTGCAGAGGAGGCCAGTGGCAAGAAGACTTTGGGATATTTGGTATTTTGTAATTGAGCACTCTGTGTGATTGTGCACAGAAGTATTGGCTTGTATTGTGCTTCAAACATTGTAATTGTCTTACTGTAATCAATCGGCAGAAGCTTCCAAGGTGTATTTCCTCTTCTGGTCTTTTCCTTTTCTCCTACAAACCCTCAAACTCCTTCTTGTCTAAGAATCCCCCAACAAGTATAAAGGAAGTAAATTTGGTTAAAAGATAAGAATTGTGATTTAGAACCACAAAATTACTAGAGGATAAGGGTCATACAATGAAAAGTGGAAATTCTGAGAAATTTATACAAAATCGCGATTGTCTGAAGGCTATAAAAGCATGTAATTTCTGAAAAATTGCTCATTTGAGTGAGAGAGAGAAAGAGAGAACTGGAGAAAATTGGACAGAATCGCGACTATCAGCAAATACAAGTTTTTGGGATTTTTCTTGATCAAGCAAGCAAGGTAATGGTCTTCCAATAAATTCTTGAATTATTTCAAGTATTTACATGATGATTAGAGCACAAAAACACAGAAAATTGTAAAAAACACAGAATCATGATTTTCGGATTTTTGAGTTTTATTGAGAAAAAATCATAATTTTGCTAAAACTCTTTTATTGCATGTTAAAATTTTAATAAGGCGATTCTATTTGAGAAACAAAAACTTAAAAAACAAAGACTTGAGAAATTCTAAAAATTTTCTCAGAATCGTGATTCTGTGATCAAACACAAAATCGCGATTCTCTGAATTAAACACAAAATCGCGACTCCCAGCACGCGATTTTCATAAGAAAATCGTGTTTTTAACGATTGTGAGCAATCACGATTATCTGGGAACAAAATCGTGAAAATCACGATTCTCATCACAAAATCATGAAAATCACGATTCTATCCATAGAATCGTGAAAATCACGATTCTATTCACAAAATCGTGAAAATCACGATTCTCTCCACAGGATCGTGAAAATCATGATTCTTATCACAGAATCGTGAAAAAACACGATTCTATTCACAAAATCATGAAAATCACGATTCTCTCCACAGGATCGTGAAAATCACGATTCTCATCACAGAATCGTGAAAAAACACGATTCTATTCTCTCCACAGGATCGTGAAAATCACGATTCTTATCACAGAATCTTGAAAATCCCGATTCTATTCACAAAATCGTGAAAATCACGATTCTCATCACAGAATCTTGAAAATCACGATTCTATTCACAAAATCATGAAAATCACAATTCCCTCCATAGGATCGTGAAAATCACGATTCTCATCACAGAATCTTGAAAATCACGATTCTCTCCACAAGATCGTGAAAATCACGATTCTCTCCACAGAATCGTGGAAAACACGATTCCCTTCACAGGATCATGAAAAACACAATTCTATTCACAGAATCGTGGTAAAACACGATTCTATCAATAGAATCGTGAGAAACACGATTCTATTCACAAAATTATAGAAAAATATAGAATATCCAAAGAATAGTGAAAAAGACAAGCCTTTTTCACAGAATTATGAGAAGATCTACAATTTTCTTAAAGATCCCAGAAAAGACGATTCTATTCACAGGATCGTGAAAAACACGATTCTCTTCAGAAGATCGTGATTTAGTTGGATGATTTTGAGATCTGGTAATAAATTGATCACACCTTCTAAACAAGATCTAAAAAGGAAGGAAATAGAGCCAGTAATAGGAGACTTACAAGAAAAAGATTTAGGGCAAGAAAATAACATGGAAAATCTAAATGAAACCAATGAACCCTCTGAAACCAGTGATTATAGAAATATTCTCAAATATATGTATACAAATAGGTTTGGAACCTATGTGTATCAGGATGGGATGCATAAGTTCCTCATTAGGTTGAGAAACTTAGAAGTTCCCCTAAATATAACACCAGTGGCACAATTTAAGGATGGAAGATATGAGGATAGACAAGGATGTGTATACATCTTCTCACAGGATCCAGAAAACTCTAATGATTTAGGGCAATGTGTAGACAAGAGACCTTGGGAACAAAACCTAGGGCAACCAGATTTGCCAAGACAAAATGAAACTCACAATAATATTGAACAACCACAAGGTAGGAGAATACATACTTCCCCAAATCCTTTTGAAAGAGAAGCAGAAGGAATTAATGATTTTCCATTCAGAAGGAGACATCAGTGGCAAAATCATGGAAGAATGCTTAGGCCCTATCAAGTAGCTAAATGCATGAAGAATCAATATGAAGGATATTTTGATCCTCATGCTCATGCTGTAGAATTTAGACAATTAATTAGGGCAGAAGAAGTAGAGGATTACAAAGTACAATTTGAAGCATTTGGTCTAACCCTAACTCGACCTGTACTATCTTGGTTCATTCCCTTGAGAAAGTAAATGTATCGAGACATTGATTCTTTCCTTGAAGCCTTCATAGGGGAATTCTCAAAAATCGGAATAAAACATAGTACAGCTACCTTGATACATAGTTTTAAGCAGCAAAAAGATGAAAATGTCAGAGAGGAAGCTAGGAGATTCAAGCAATACATTGATAGATGTCCTAGAGAGGAGGTACCATCCATGGCAAGACAAGTATCTCTATTCATAGAAGGACTGAGAAGTGCCCAATTAAGAACCTTGGTGTATTATAGGAGATGTCCTGACCTAGGAGCATGTGTAAAGGAAGCAATAGACTTAGAGGATAACAGGGGACAAGATCTATTAGCATTTGATCAACCTAGAACAAATGAAGATAAAATCCCACTAGCAGAAGAATTAGCACAAGCTATTGCCAAAGCCCTAGAAGTTAGCACCAAAACAAACTTGATAAACACCAGGATAGCAACAAATAAGAAATGCTATAATTGTGGAGAAAATCATTTGGTACAACAATGTCCCTATCAAAAACCACAACATTTGCAAGATAGGAAAACACTCAAATACTGTACATTGGAAAGAAAATGGACAAACCATACCAGAGAGGAATGCTTCTACAATAAACAACCCATTAAGGAAAGAGAATATGTGAACCAACATAATTTACAAAGAGAGTCTGGATTTGTGGAGCAACCCAGACCTGTACTTGGGCAACAACCACCATTACCAACAAATGTGGTACCAGTCAAATACACACCAATAGAAGAAGAAAGCTCAAGACTTAGATCATCTTACAGAGAGGATTATCATTGGAATGAAGGATATCAGGAAGAGTGGGAAGGATATGAACAGAGGGAACCAGAATTGCAAGCCCTAGATTTAGGAAATGGGAGAATTGAAATGGATACAACCACATTCATGTACATAACCAATAATTACATGTCCAATAAAAAACCTCAGTTCAAAGGGAGTCAAAAGATAACTTGTTATAGATGTGGAGGGGAACATTTCATTAGAGACTGTCCACAACCTCCTACACTAAGGATAGAAGGAGCTTATTGCAAGGATTGTGGAAGGGAACACTTAATAAAGGATTGTCCAAGAAACCCTCAAAAACAACAGAACACATCTAGTAACATACCATTAAAAACAGTAAATATAATGGAGCAAGAAGAATTAAGTGACCATGACCAGGTAACTATAAATGCTATAACAAGAGCACAGGCCAAACAACAAGAAACAACAAAAGAGACACATACACAGGAACATAAGAAAATTCCACTTCCAAAAGAAAAGAAAAACAGACAAAAAGGGAGATGGGAAAGGAAAATAAGAATGGGTAAAAACTTGGAAGAAGAGACTATAGAACATTCAAACAATAGTCTACCTCAGAAGACACAAACCCAGCAAGAGACAAAAAATCCACAAAGTCTGGACACCTTGATAAGAGCATACAAGGGAAGAATTCAAGAGGGACCAAATCCTACAGACCATGTGATGGCTTATCCTATGCCAGATATAGAGCATGAAAGGATGCAAAGATGCAAACAAATCATAGAAGAAGCACAACTCAAAATGGGGGAACTAGACAATTATCAAACAACAGTTGGGGAAACAAATGCAACAGAAACAAGGAAAACTATTGAACGGGAAGATAATTCACACATAACCTTCCAAATCAATATAGACAAACAATGTACACTTTTATACCACACCACATTGGAGGAGTTGGTAAAAAAAAATCCTCACTTACAACACAATATGAAAAAGAGGGAAGCAATGCCAAAGAATTTTGATCCACAACAACAGGAATTGGAAGATTTGTTGTACATTCCTATTGATAAAATAGGAGGGTATTGTGAAGGAGAAGAAGGGAACTCAACTCTGAAAATACAATTTGGTAAAAATCATGCCAAAGCTATATTAGATAGTGGATCAGGTGTGGCTATCATGACTAAACAGACGTGGGAAAGATGGGGAAAAAACAAATTAGTACCCACTAAAATGAGATTACAACTTGCAGATGGACACATAGAAAAACCCCTAGGAATATGGGAAAAGGTGATTGTGGAAATATGTGGAATAGAAATAGAGCATACTTTTGCCATAGTTGAATTTCCACAATCCACTTCATATGAAATTATCCTAAGAAGACCATTTATGAGACAAATGCAAATTGTGCAAGATTGGGGTAATGATTGCCTATATCTTCAAAGCAAAGGAAGGATAACCAGAGTGAATCTAAGAAATGGTCAATATTGTGACATGTCCCCTCAAGAATGGTTCAAAATACATCAAAATCAAGAATTAAGTGAAGAATCAGAGATTGAAGATCAGAATGAAACAGAGTCATCAATATGGAAATGCAATGTGATAAGGAACCTCACAGATAGAAAAAGAAGGTTAAGAAAAGAAGAGTGTGTAGAAGGAAGAAAATTACAGGATGAGAGCTATATACCAAAAAAATTCAAAGATAAAGAATTTGAGCCTTATGGTTGGAACCAGATTTTGGCCACCATGGATCTAGCCAATGATGAGTATGTGGGAGTGAAATTCCAAAATGAAGAAGGATATGATATTTTTCACATAGGAATACAAATGATAAAAGTGTCAAAAACTGAAGAGGAACAGGAGGAAGAAATAATATTGAAAAATGGTAAAACACAATATTTGGAAGAAGTAGAAGCTACAGATGCAATAAAAGACAAAATCTCAGGCAAATATAGAAAAAACAAACACAAGGAAATAGAAAAAGATCAAGAGGTTGAAAAAAATAAGGAAATAAAAAACAAAGATCAACAGTTTGATGTACCTTCAAATTTCAAGACTTATGAAGTGGAGGACAGATTACTTCTAAAAGTGAAACCAAAGAGAGAAAAGAAAAAAGGAGAGGCATATGACAATGAGGAACAAACTAAGAAGGTGATGATCACCCAGGAAGAGGGGGAAGAAAGACATATTGTAATAGCTGATGACATGACAAATCAAGAGGAGGAAGCATTAAGGAATTTGGCCAGAAACTATGGAGATGTGTTTGCTTACAGTTACAAGGATTTGAAAGGAATTGACCCTAAAATCTGTGAGCATAAGATTCCTATTACACCTGATGCAAAACCTAGCAAACAAAGACACTACACATTCAATGACAAATACTCTGCCAAAATAAAGGAAGAAATTGACAAGCTGCTGGTTGCCAATTTCATCTATGAGATTGAGTATACAGAGTGGATATCTCCTATAGTTGTAGTAACAAAAAAGAATGGGAAACTCAGGGTTTGCATTAACTTGAAAAAGGTGAATCCTGCAACTATAAGGGATAGCTATCCATTACCCATAATAGACCATCTTTTGGAAAGAGTGGTAGGTAAGGAGGTCTATAGTTTTCTGGATGGTTTTTCAGGGTACAATCAGGTACCCATAGCTTTGGAAGACCAACATAAAACTTCCTTTTCCACAGAATGGGGAATCTACGCTTTTAGGCTTATGCCTTTTGGTCTAACTAATGCCCCAACAACTTTTCAAAGATTAATGTGTCACATATTCAAAGAATTCCTTAGAAATATCATGGAAATTTATGTGGATGATCTTTGCACTTTTTCATTAAAAAGACAAGATCATTTGAAGGATATGGAAAAATATATTCAAAAAATGTAGAACATACAGAGTGTGTCTAAATCCAGAGAAATGTGTGTTCTTTGTGAGGCAAGGGAGAATGTTGGGTCACATAGTCTCCAGAAATGGAATTTCAACTGATGAGAAAAAAATTAAGGCCATAGTAGAACTTCCAAGACCAACAAATGTGAAGGAACTTCAAACTTTCATGGGACATTGTGGGTATTATAGAAAATTTGTGCACAAGTTTGCAGATATTGCAAAACCTTTGTATGCTTTGATCACAAAATTTGAGTGGACTAGTGAGTGTGACCAAGTTTTTGAGACTCTAAAAACTTGCTTGGTCACAACACCAATTCTGAAAACCCCACAGTGGGATAAAATTTTCCATGTTCATGTGGATGCTTCAAATTATGCTTTGGGATGTGTGTTAGCACAACCAATAGAAGGGAGCAAACTAGATTTTCCAGTTGCTTATGCTAATAGGTATTTGAATTCAGCAGAAAAAAATTACACAACCACTGAGAGGGAAGGATTGGGAATGATATTTGCCGTGAAAAAATATAGACATTACCTTTTGGCCAACAAGTTTAAATTCTTTGTGGATCACCAAGCTTTACTCTACCTAGTAAATAAACCCTGTCACACTGGTAGGATAGTCAGATGGTTTCTTCTACTGATGGAGTTTGAGTTTGAGGTAGTAGTCAGACAAGGAAAAACTCATTTGAGAGCAGACCATTTGTCCAAGATCCAAGCTAAAGAACCAAGTTCACCTATAGATGATGACTTGCCAGATACATATCTGTTTAAAGTAGATAGTATTTCTGAATGGGTCATGAATTTAGTACCTTTGCTAACCATGGGACCATGTAGAACATTTGAAAACAACATACATCTGGTATTACAAAGTAAGAAATTTATGCTGCTAGCTGGACATTTGTATCATCTTAATCAGATAGGTATATTAGAATATTGTACTCCAGAAGAAGAGCAGCAGGAGTATTTAAGAAGAGCTCATTGTTGGAATCCCTGTATTCATGCTTCCATGATAGTCACCCTAAATAACCTCAATAGGATGGGAGTACACTAGCCTAATAAGATTCAAGATGTAAAAAAGTATATTTCCAACTGCTGGGAATGTCAATCCTTGCAAAATTCAAAAGTTATAACCTTATACTGGTTTCAAAAAAATCCAGAGTGGAGTGAAAACATAATTAAGGAGTTGAAAAGAGACAAGAAAGGAAAGCAAGTAGAAGCGAGTGTAGATTCAAAGAATCTACAGATGATTTCTGAAGAGTATCAACTGATAGGAGATCAATTGTACAAGAAAGGGATGGATGGATATTTAAGAATCTGTGTTCCTGAAAATAAATATTTGGAAATGCTAGAAATGGCACATTCTGGAGTGACAGGAGGACATTTTTCAAGTGAAAGAACTGCTAAACTCCTATTATATTCTGGGTTTTGGTGGCCAACTCTATTTCTTGATGCAAGAACATATGTAAAAAGATGTGACATTTATCAAAGAGTGAGTCAACTAAATAAAAAGAGACAATATGCCATTAGTACCATTGATTCAGCAAGAGCATTTAGTAAATGGGGATTGGATTTCATTGGACCCATATATCCTCCAGCAAAACAATCCCATGCTCAATATATACTAGTAGCCACAGATTACCTGACTAAATGGGCAGAGGCTAGGGCTACAAAAAGAAATGATGCTCATACCACTGCAAGATCTCTTTATGAAAATATTATCACCAGATTTGGATTACCAATTGAGTTGGTAAGTGATAGGCGGACTCATTTTTTGAACCAAATAATAGAAAACATAACTGAATATTTCATGATCAGTCATAGAAAGTCAGCCCCATATCACCCACAAGCCAATGGATTAGCAGAAAGTACTAATAAAGTACTTTGCACTGTATTGTCAAAATTGGTAAACACAAATAGAAATGATTGGGATTTGCAACTTAATCATGTCCTATGGGCCTACAGAGTGGCATACAAAACTGCACTTGGGACCACACCATTTAACTTGGTTTATGGACAAAATGCAATTCTGCCTTTAGAGTTCCTTATTCCAACACTAAGGGTGGGTAGTCAATACAAGTGGACTGGACATGAGTTATGTGAGAGTGGTGGAATTGGAAAAACTAGGAGCCTCTAGACTTCAAACAATCATGAGCATATATGCAGACAAGAAAAGGCAAAAAGCTTATTATGATGTTCACATTAAAGAAAAGGACTTACAATAAAGAGATCTAGTTTTGGCATATATAGTAAAAGAACATCAGAAGAAATTCCAGAAAAAAGGACATGGGCCTTATATTATCAATCAAATAAGTAACAGTGGAGCTATACAATTAACTAATATAGATGGTGAAATCATGCCAAATTTCATAAGTGGATGTAGAGTAAAAAGGTATGATCTTCCATTAACTGTTTCTGAATGGAGAAGAATACATCAAGCTCAAAATAGGAAAAAAGAAGAGGAAAAAATTAGAAAGGAGGCTCAACAGGAGACAAAGGAAAGGATAAGAAAAATCAAAGATCTTAGAGAAGTCCTTTTGTGTGAAACACCTCTAAGAGTAAGAGAGCATTTGCCTGTTATAGCAATGAATCTTCATGATGAAAAAATTAAGGTTTTGATAGATTTAGGTGCACAAGTAAATTTGATCAGTTCAGTTTTGTTGGAAAGGTTTAACCTAAAAAAGGACTGAAAGCAAAACACTTATTAAAACCTTAGAAGGACAGATAATACAAAGCATTCTTCACTATCTATTGAAGTTAAGTTCAATGAAGAATATATGAGAATGGATTGTGAAGAATGGCCAGATCACATGATGACTGAGAAATTGATTCTAGGACAACCATGGTTAAGGCAAGGTAAAGTAATTTTGGATTTTGAAAAAATGAAGCTTAAGTTGATAGTAAATGACAAAAGGTTTTTAATGCTTTTGTGGAGTGTTGAAGAACAAGAAGATCAACAAGATATCCATGACTCAGACCTGGAAGGATTTACTTTTTCATTAGAAGCCACAAAGGCATTACCAATAGAACCACTTTATGATCAAATTTCATTCAATAAAAAACAGGAGAAAGTTGAAGAAACAAAAGATGTTGAAGAGACAGAAGAAAGGTGGCAAGTTTGGAATGGTCAGAAGCATCAAGGCATCAAGACAGGAAGAATGTGGAAATAGAGTACATACAAGCACTGCTCATCAAAACAAATTCCCATAACTAAATGGATATGGAAGCCAAAAAGTTCCAAGTACAGCTTATCAAAAGAAGATGGTTTTATTCCTAGAACAAAGTCAACAGGAATCAAGTATTATTGGGAAAAAAAAATCAGATCTGATTCAATGGAAAGGAAACAAATAGGAAGATACTAAAATAGCTCAAAAAAGCATAAAGAGTTACAGATGGAGGGAAAGACTTATCTGATACACACATGGGATTCTTGAAGAATTTCAGAATTTTACAAGAAGGAAATTATGGCATCTTGGAAATTATTTCCATTTCACTCTACCTTATTCTCTTCCTAAGAAAACAAATAGGAGGGGAAGAGAGAGAAGTAGAGGAAATTTTTATTATATTAAAAAAAAAGAGAAGAAAAAAAGAAAGAAAAGAGAAAGAGAAAAATAAAATAAAATTAAAAAAAATAAAAAAAATAAAAAGAGAGAGAGAAAGATTATAAAGAAAAATTATCGATTCTTTTGTTTATATAAGTTATATTGCACAAGCAAGATATAGGGTGTAATTTAGTAGGTTTCTATTTTTTTAATTCAATTTTTCTTTTTTCAGTTGTTCTTTTGATTATTAAAAATAAATAAAAAAGATCTGTTAAAAAGGAAAGAGAGCACTAGACATCTTGCTACACATGTGATGATCACTTCAATTGAGTTTTTATCTGTGATACAAATGAGGAGGTCAAGATTCATCTCAGATTTTATTTTCATTCTCTTTCATTTCTTTCTTAAGACAAATGTGATTTCATTTATAATTATTGTGACTCATGTGGGTGGAGTCTTCTCTTTTGTGTAATGTTATATTTTCTCTAGAATGGTGAATCCAAAGGAACTGCCAATCCATGATTTTAAAGCAGATTCAGTAACTTTGTCCAGAGGACATTGGTTCTTAGACAGTGAAGCAACAGTAGAACAAGTAGAGCTAGAGTCTGATGAAGAGCAAGAAATTCAAGAAGCAGAGAAGATAGTCAAAGAACTCAAAGAAACCCTTGGTATCATTGGACAACATATTTTTACTGTGGGAGTTGGAGGTTACAAGTACACCATGCTCTGCCAGGAATTTTACAAATTCCAAAGAATTGCAGTCAACTACAAAAAATGAAAAGCAGTAGGATTACACAAACTGTTGGATGAACCTTTATTTTTCATAGACTTTGAAAGAGTCTCACAGGTGATGAATAGTCTGATAGAGGTTGGAAGAGGCAATGAGGCATATTTCAGGTGTGCTGTCAAGAACAAAGAAAACAAGGAAGTGAATATTACTATAAAGGCAGAACATATCAAGGCATCTCTCGAGTTCTATTCCATGGGAACCAAGTTGGATAACAGTTTTGTCAAGAAAAATAAAGCTACCTATGCAAGATATTCCAAATTTTCGGATTTTAAAGGAAAAGAGAATGAAGAGTATGCTATCAGAATGTTCCTTCAATATTTCTGTTTTCCAAAACTACCTAGATACACCATGCCACACAAACCAGTGACATTAATCATGTTCAATAATAAGGACAGAACCAAACCTTTTGGAGTGATGGATGTAACTCCATACATACATGAGCAATTGAAGGAAGCTGCCAAACATTGGGGGCAAAGGAAGTTCATGAATGGAGCTCAATTTTTAACAAGAACAATATATCATGTTTTAGGAATGGAGGATCAGTTAAAGTTGGCTCCAGAAGCTCAATACTTCAGAAGTTTAATGTCAGGAATTAAAAGCCCTTCTAGAATGATGACTACAAGGGAAGTAGAAGCCCAACCAAGCATGAGGGGAGCAAAAAGGAAAAGAAAGGGAGTTTCAGAAGAAGTCATTCCAGTAAAGAAAAGAAGATTGGATCCAAGAAAAGTGGAATTGGAACAGACAGAAGCAACTAGGGAAGAACATGAAGCTGCCTAGAAGGAAGTTCAGACTTCAAATGACCCTCATCCACCTCAGACAAGCAAAAAACAATTGTATACTTATTTGACTCAAGGAAACAATAAAAGGGTAGTATATTAAGCCCAATATCAAAAAATGTTGGAAAACTACTCATGCAAAGCAACTGACTAGATACAAGAAGAAGTAGAACACTATGAGGGGTTGCATGACCAGATGATGGAAGCAGATACTGAAGAGGTTTTTGTTAAAATTGTTGGCTTACTTCAAGGATTTACAGGGTCCTCCTGAAACTAGGACCACAGTAGTAGTGAAGAGGAAGGTTCAGAAGAAACTTATGGAGAAAAGGAAGCTGACCAAGAAGAACAAGGGAAAAGCAGTAGAACCTGTACAAGGATGGAGACAGGAAAACTGTCAGTAGAAGAAAAGAAGCAGGAGGAATCCATTGTTATAGAGGAGCCAAGAATGGACAAATCAAGAATAGCAGGTTCTTCACAGTTCTCTTCAGACTCAGAAAGTGACATTGAAAATTTTCTGTTGAAAAGCTTGAATTTATCAGTACCTAGCACACCAAATGTGACAGTACAAGCCTCTGAAAAAATTAAAACATCAGAAGATTTGAGTGAGAAGTCACAAAGAAAACACGTCCAAGAAGAAGCAACAAAACAGGTTAGTCCTGGAGAAGAGAAAAGGTTACTAAAAGGTAAAGCAGTGATGATGGAAGAAGAGATTGAAGTAAGGAAGGAGTTCAGTTGTGGATTAGTGGACTCAGGGTTTAAGACTGTATGGACAAAACCTTCACATCAAACTTACTTCAAATTTAATGAGGAAAAGCTTGAAACAGAAAAGGAAACTCAGTTATGCAGTTCAATGCACAAGAAAGAAGACAAAGATCAAATCAAGGAAACTGAGGAGGTAGTAGAAAAAATAAATTCCAAAGAGGTGATAGAAGGGAATACAGAAAAAGAAATAAATCAAAGTATAGAAGATATACTTTATGACCTAAATCATAATGAGGAGTTCACAACTATAGAAGATAAGGGGAAAGAAGAAGACTTGGATCTCATGGACATAGATGATCAAGAGGAGGGACAAAAGGAACAGATAACCAATGATCAGATAAAGCTCTCTGTGGAGACTGATTCAATCTTAACTCTGGATAATAAAGCACGGGAAAAAGAAGGACAGGTCCTTGAAGAGAAACAATAGGAAATGGAGAAAGAAAAGGTAGTAGAAATGGAGATAATAAAAGAAATATCAGATCATGAGAAAGAAGAGGATCAGACATTAGAGTATGAGGAAGATGCTGCAGACAAAGAAGCAATGAAAGAAGAAAAGGGTTATGAAGAAAAAAAGAACCAGATTATAGAATATGAGGAAGAAGATGAAGAAGAGAACTATTGCAAAGAAGAAAAGCAGATAGAAGTTAAGCATATGGAACTAGAAGCTGGATTAGAAAGGATACCTAAAGATATCAGGTCTGCTTGTAAAGTAATCATGAGCAATATAGAGCAGTTCAGACCATCTAGCAGAAACATGATCATATCAGGAATGGTGGCTGAATCAGAGTTTGTGAAAGGAAGTAGAATCATTAATGAGCAAAAGAAAGAAAAGGAGCAATTGAAGGAACAGCTGAAAATTGTTCAAGAAAGAAATGAGGACTTGACCAACAGGATAATTTCCTTGGAAGAATTGGAGGTTCAACAACAGAACAAAATTCAATTTCTTGAAGAGAAGTGTGCAAAGCAGTTGGAGCATAGCAGCAAAATAGAAATGGAGCTGAAGAAAATAGAAGGAAGATACAGAACACTTCAAAGCTCACATCAGATTATGGTCAAAGCGAATGAAGAAATAAATAGGTTATTGATGGAAGAAGGTCAATTAAAAGAAGAAAGCAAGAGTGTACAGGTAACACAAGGTGAGAGGGAAAAATTGAATAAAGAAGTTATAAGACTACAAGTAGAGTTGAAGGAAGCAAAGGAGTTGGAAAAACAAGCTAGTGTACATGTTGCAAGTTAATGAGAGGATATAATAAGCTACATTTGGATATAGCAAAAGAGAGGAATGATTGGCAGTTAAGTATGGAAAAATAAAGAAGTGAGTGGAAATCAGAAAGAGAGTTGTGGACATCTCAAAATAGAAGCTTAATGTTGATGGTGGAAGAACTACAGAAAAAATTGGAAAACCCACAAAGCCAGGTTGAAGAGCAGGTAGAGACTACACAAGCAGAAGAATTTGAAGGGGAAGATGATAACAGAGCGCAACACTTTGATGAACAAGAGAACAAAGCATTAGTTGAGGAGTACTCAGATGAGTTTGTTCAGAAGCTTCTAACAGACAGAGAGTCTAGAATGGAATTCATCAGAAAAATGCATAATGAATATGAAGAATAGATTGTGAAATTTGCTCTCAATAGAGGAATCAATCCAGACCAACATCATTGGGCAGCAGATGGCCTAGGTATACCTTTTTGCATGATTATTGAAAGTATTAAAAATTACCAGCTTGCAAGGGTAGGATTGTCATCAAACAAGTATTTGGAATATGAGGAGGATATCAATGTAACTAAGGAGTTATTTGAAAAAGCCAATCCTAAATGGAGGAACAGGTGGTTAGATTCCAACAAAGAATACAAGAAAATTTGGAAAGAAGCACCTATTGAGCTGAGGATAAATCCAACTTATTGTCCAATAGCAAGAAGAAGGGAATGGACGGTATTTTGGGAAGAAGAAATGCAAGACAGATTCCAGCAAAATGGCTGAACTTTCCAAAGATAGCTGGACCTAAGCCAGGAACATGGCCAACAAAGAAATATATGGTTGACACAGCAGAGTCTGTCATAACTACATATAAAGATGTCAATGATCCAACATGTATATTTTTAATCAGGGTGATGAGACTCATACTGGCTTGTATAAAAACGTTTATAGATACGGATGTGAGAACCCTCAACTATATTGGTTTCAATTCACCAACCGATGCCTTACTTTTTGACTTAAGTGAAACTCCCGACAGAATCCCTTTAATGGCATATTATAGCAGGATAGTATTTTTGGGAAGTCACTATCTTCAGATTTTTGAGGATGCTTTTGATTATGGATTTTTTGAAAGAGAATTATAAATCTTTGGACATCTATCAGTAGTCACAAAATCTAGACTCACAACCTATGAAGCAGCATATAATGCACATACATATATATACACACACATACGCATATATACACATATATATGCACATATGTACACACATATGCACATACACACACATGCACATACATACATATACACATATACATGCACATACACACATATACACATACACTTACACATATACATGCACATACATATACACACACATACACATGCACATGCACATACACATATATACACATATACACTTACACATGCACATGCGCATACATACATATACACACACATACACATGCACATTCACATACACATACATATGCATATACACTTACACATGCACATGCACATACATGCATGTACACATATACATATGTACATACATATACACACACATATTACACACATATACATGCACATTCATACACACACATACACATGCACATGCACATGCACATACACATACATACACATATACACTTACACATGCACATTCAGATACATGCATATACACATATACATATGCACATACATACATGCACATATATACATAGATACATACATATACATGCATATAGACACACTTACACATATAGATAAATACCTACATGTGAATATATACATTTTATTACACACAAGCACTCATAAATATGAATGAATTATATAACTAAAGTAATAAAACACATGCTTAATATAAAAAATAATAAAAATCAATAGAACAAGACTTTTCATTACTTAATACCATACATACAATTCAAAACAAAACTGAAATGAAGAATATATATATATATACATACATACATACATATATATATATATATATATATATATATATATATATATATATACACATATATATATATATATATATATATATATATATATATATATATATATATATATATATATATATATATATATATATATATATATATATATATATATATATATATCAATGTAAATACATATCCAATGTCATAATCAAGAATCCTAATCCTAATCATCATCATCCTCATCATCATGATCATCTGCATGATTTGATGTATCTGTGTGAGCACCCTGTGACGATTGAGATCGTCCCTCCTGTGTCTGTCTCTCCACCTCATCCATATCTGCCTCTCCATTATACTCCTATATTACATATAACAAACATAAATTAGTAAAACAATTAAAACATCCATAAAAAACATAATTATATAAAATTTAATAGTACTCACAAATGCATTCGGATGATCTTGCATATACTCACTCAAACGCCGATATCCAAAATGTGTAGCATACTCAATCTCATGTTTTGTAGGATATCGACCATAATCCTTTCTCTACATTGAAACAAATAAAAAAGATTAGTTTCTTGTGTTTTAACTAAAATAAAAAATATACTTACAATAACACATATACTTACAAATGTAGCTACAAATCCATAAGTACCCATTTGGCCTAAGTGTTACTCTCTTCTTTGCAGCAGCCTGTTTATTTAAAGAAAAAAGAAACACCTAAATTAAATGTAAAAAATTAATAAAACATATGAGAATTATAATTATAGAATATTAATTAGTATACCTTTTGCTGAGGAAATGATTCTTGAAGATGTAGTTGTCTACGAAAAAACTGCCACGTCTTAGGCGGTATGTTAGATCACCTCTTATTTTTCTCCACCATACAATATCTCTTGTTATTAAAATCTCAAACAAAAAGAAAGGATCAGAATACATACACATATATACACAAACATACACATACCCACATACACATATACATGCAAACATATACACATACATATATGCATACATATACACATATACATACATATAACATAAACACACATATACATATCCACATATATACATACACACATACACATGCATGCACATGCACACATTCATACAAAATACATGCATTTATCCCACAAGAATGTGTATATGTGAATATGTGTCTATGTGTAAATGTGTATGTGAATATGTGTGTATGTGTAAATATGTATATGTGAATGTTTATGTATGTAAATAAATAGATTATTAATGTCTAATACCATTATTTATAGATTTTGATCAATCAGACGGAACTCCACCATCATCTCCTAATCGTGCAAGGATTATATATTGTAAGTATATCAAAATTTTAATTTTAAATATATTTGATAGATACATAACTGATATATATATTTTTTCTTGTTATAATCAGATTTTGATCAATCAGAGGGCACTCCACCACCTCCTACCCATGCAAGGACTTCACATGTGTCCTCCGATAGGAATTATGATGAATTTTACTATCAAGAGCATATTATATGTTGGTGTAACTCTTGCTATGACATGTATGAAGACCATGATTGGAATGTATTGAACATGAGGTAGAGTATGGTACTTTTGAGCATGGACCACCACCAGGACAATGTGATAATGCTTGGGTATGTATTTTTTCAATAAATTAATGTCATTATTTTATTTAAAAACCATATACAAAATTAAATTACTATTGATATAGAGGAATACTTGCTTGATGATGATAATAATTCTCATACTCATAATGTTAATATACCTTGTACACATCATGGACTTTCTGTTCATCAATTACAAGCAGAGGTTTCTAGAAATCCTCTACCTCCACATTTAGAGACTGAAACAACTAGAGATTATCCATTGCCAGCTCGTGATCATTCTCTAGTACAAACATATGATAGACAAAGATATGGAGGATGGAATAGAGGACCACTTCCTTTAGATGGAGAGTTTTTTAACTTTTGGGGTAATCGCTATATGGTTGCTCCATCTGCTATTACTAATGCTAGTCCTGGTCTCTTTATTGTAGAGGATTTGTATGTGCCTCTGGACTCTGAAGTCACTCTTATGTCATTTTGTGGTCCTATATATGGATGGGGAGATTGGCATCGACTTGCATGTTATGTTCAAAGCACGAGTACTTATGGAATATGCTTGAATGTAGAATCCCTTACTAGTACAAGGATTTAACATGCAAAATGAAAGATTATATATTGATGGAAGACCTTACATGCATGGAAATATAACAGGTTTAATAAATGTAGTCGATGGTTACATAATAGTTCAAGGATTAATTGTACATTTGAGGAGCGTGAAAATAGTCATGAATCACCATACATGAGTAGAGATGTATCAAGATACATAGTTGTCAATGCTATTACCACATTACATGCTGGTGATGAATTATTAGTGAATTATGGATAGACCTCCAAGAGCACCTTTTAGCTAGAGAGAGAATGGATAGAAACTATTTAATTGCTTATATATTTAATTTTATGTTTAAAGTTTGCTTTTTAATCATTTATGGAATATTAATGCTTTTTATTCATGTGTGTAGATTCCAACATATGATGTTGATGATATTCCTCCACACCATTCACAATTGCTAGTAACACCTCATTTATCAAAAGCTTCAATGAGGAGGCTACGAAAAAGTGATCCTGTGGAATATGCAAGGTTGAAAGACCTATATTCAAAAGAATATAAAGTACAAGATTTGTGAGACAATGATGAAGATGATAGCATGGCAGATTTTATTGAGGATCGGTATCAAAATGACAGTGAGAGCATTGATATTTCTAAAAATGAGAAATATCTTCGAGAGGAATGTCTAAAGCATGTATATGAAGGAAGTCATTCGACATGACTAAGTGCCAGCTTACTTACTCTCAATCTTCAAAATCATTTTGGATGGAGTAATGTATCTGTTCTGGCACTATTAAGGTATAATTTTTAATTTTCTATATATTTATATATATACATGCACACATTATATAAATACATGCATATATAGACATACACATATATATACATGAATGCATACACACATATAAACATACACACACATATATGCACATACACATGTTATGAGAGTAAAGTCAAATTATACATATCTATATCGAATGAAGATATTTTGTCCATCTGGCCTTTGGAATTGTCTATCCAACCTTTAGTATCTTCCTGACACATCTACTTCTCCTATTCTAGTCGACCTGATACCTGCATTGCTAACTCTTTTATGAACTTTGCATACAAATATTAAGTATGAGTTAGCTATGGAGGTATTATGTCGTTTGAAAAATTGGAGAAGTAAATTTATCTAGAATATTTTGAAGGATGGAAGAATAATTTTGAAGAATGGGTGGACAAAAAGTGTTCAATAAATGCAGGTTTTTGTGTTTACCTTAGCTAAGGTAAGAACAAGAACTTGCATTGAATGAACACTTTCTGTCCGCCCATACTTTAAAACAACTATTCATCCATCTTCCAAAATCTTCAAGATAAATTTGCTTGTCTTATTTTCCAAACGACCTAATACTTCCATAGTTAATTGATACTTAATCCTTGTGAACAAATATGTAATCTTAGTTAGCAAGGCAGGTAATAGATTGACTATAAAATGGGAGACATCTGAATGATTCAGTGGTCTAGATATCTATATGAAAGTCTGCAAACCACAATAAACAATAAAAAATGAAATCAAATATACACAACTACTATGCATACATACATATACATACATACATACACATTAATACATACATACATACACATACATACATACACATACATACATACATACAACACATATATACACATATACACATACATATATGCATACACATACGCATACGTATATATACATACATATACACATATAAAACACATATACACACATACATACATATGCACATATGCATATGTATATGTATGCACATGCATATACACATCCACATACACATAAGCATACACATATATGCATACACACACACACACATATATATATATATATATATATATATATATATTATATATATATATATATATATATTTATATTTATTTATTTATTTTTATTAATGTGTTTTTTTTCATGAAATTATAGGTTATTATCTGAAAAGTTTTTACCAAGTTAGAATATTCTTCCTACCTCACATGATGAAATGAAGACGATACTCAACAATCTTGGTATAGATTATCAATGTATACATGCATGTCCTAACGATTGTATTTCATATAGAGGTGAATATGCATACTCTTTGACATGTCCAAAATGTCCATCTCCTCGATATAAAGACGAAGAAGGTAAAATCCCAAAAAAGGTATTGAGACATTTTCCATTGGCTCCACGGATTAGACATATGTTTCAAAGCCCTGAATTATCAAAGCTTTTGACATGGGAATATGATCATAAAAGTATTGATGGAATAATCAAAATTCCTCATGGTAGTGTTGCTTTTCAGCATATTGATTCTACATGGGCTGATTTTGCACAAACTCCACAGAATCTAAAGTTAGGAGTTGCATTACATGGGTTAATCCATTCTCCATGAAATCCAGTAAATGGTCAACATGGCCAGTGGTAGTCATAAACTACAATCTTCTGCCATATCTTAGCATTAAAAAGGAACATTTAATGCTTTCACTTTTAATCCTAGAAAAAAGAGAAGTTAAAGATATTAATATATAGCTTGCTCCTCTCATTGATGATCTGCATGAGTTATGGAGAGGTATTAATTTCATTGATGTATCAAAAAGCATCAATGAAAGATACATTACAGTTTGTGGTATTGTGGCTTGGACTATTCATGATTTTCTAGGATATGGTATTTGTTCAGGTATTGATGTAATTTTTTTATTCAATATGCATACAAATAAATGTGAGTTAATCTAATTATATTTTAATCATTTTCATGATGCAGGAATATCTACTAAGGGTTATAAAGCTTGTCCATATTGTGGTGATTGGTTGAGATCAATCTATCGTAAGAATATCAACAAAAAGTATTTATCTTCGACATCGATGATTCTTGCCTAATGATCATCCATTAAGATTTAAAAGAGAAGCGATATATTTTAATGGAAATCTTGAAACAGGTTAGTGTCCAAAACCTATGACGCCTATGGATTGGTATAAAAAATGGACAAATGGATCTCTGATAGATCCAGAATCAGAAATCTTCAGTGATGATGAAGATAATGATAATGTGAAGAGAGGTAAAGGAAAATTGGCACTCATAGAGAATATATCAATATGGTATTCTTTGGAGTATTGGAAAGAGTTAAAAGTATGTCATCTTCTTGATCCTATGCATGTATTCAAGAATATTGGTTATTCATTATAGCAACATCTTCTTGGACTAAAAGATACCATAGCATCAAGGAATGATTTGAAGGATCAAAACTCAAAACCAAAGTTATGGCCAATTTTTTATAGACATTGACACGAAACGACTTATGCACCTGCTCCTTGGGTACTTACAAAAAAAGAGATACAGACTATCAACAATAGGATTCAATTGATTCAGACTCCTATAGGATATGGAGCATCTTTCTAGAACATGTTTACTATGGATGATAAGAGCTTATCTTGGTTAAAGACCCATCATTGGCATAACTTTTTGAAACATATTTTACCTTTGGTTATCGATGGATGTACAATGAAAGGAGTACGAGATGTGATCTATCATCTTGGATCACTTATAAGGTAATTATGATACTTTTATTATTAATATATATGAATATTTGATATCTTTTATTTTTGAATTAACTTCTTTATAATTCTTTTTATGATATGTATAGGTGGATTACATCAAAAGAGATTGACAAAAAGTCAATCCCACAAAAAAAATGTGAATGCAAAGAACTACTATGTTTGATGGAGAAAGAGCTTCCTACTTCATTTTTTGATGGATGTTTTGGGTCGAGAAATTTATGGGAATATTAGAAGGTTATGTGCAGCAAAGAGCAGAACCAGAAGGATCCATGGAAAAGGGTTGGATGCTTGAAGAGTGCATGTACTGTGTTAGTGAGTTGAAGAAGCTCCATGTGCATGGACCAACAAGTCTTCTTCAGAAATAACAAATGAGGTATTATCAGGTAAGGGAGTTCCATTTTTCTTTACATTTCAAGAAAAATGATGTTACTTTTGTAGCATATAATAACAAATGCATGCAAGCATTCCTTAGCGAGTACGAACAAGAACTTCAAAATCTCTGAAGTAAAAGATGGAGAAACAAAAGATATAGATGTAATCTTGATAATAATGAGATTACAAATATAGTTCTTTCATGCATTGGCTATATACTAGTTTGCAACATGCTAATGTAAATAATGACGAAATCTCAGATGACCAGAGAGAGTTAATGATAGGTTGTGAATGAAAGGTAATTTTATTTTGATAATATTTTGTTTTTTCATATATGTATATTAGTTTCTCTTTACTAATTTAATTTCTTTTGCAGGCTTGAATGTTCACTAATATATAGGCTTTTGGACGACGTATTAGAATCAAAGCTATTGATTCTTTACGTAAAGAAGAGGATTCTCGTATTGTTGCTTCTTTCAAGCAACTATCACGTGCTAGCTCAAAAGACATGAATCTTATAGATGGCAAACTTGGTTACATGGGAATTGTTGTTGGTATCTACAAAATATCATTTCGTACATTCAAATAGGTAGAGTTTACTATTTTTTTAAGCACCTAATAATGGTTTTTTGTTTTGATATATTTTGATAGGTCATTTTGAACATTGACTAGTTTTGAGCCGAGTATAAGGGTAGTAATTCCACATTGATTCTTCCAAGGTAATGCGATCTACTAGAAAATCATATATTCTTCCTAGGCATATTGAACAAGCATTTTTTATAAAAACCTTGATGCTCATCCTTGGTGGTAAGTCATTCATGTTCAACCTGTGTTTGAACACTTTATTGTTAGAGAGATTGGGCAATTGATTCTTCCAAGGTAATGCGATCTACTAGAAAATCATATATTCTTCCTAGGCATATTGAACAAGCATTTTTTATAAAAACCTTGATGCTCATCCTTGGTGGTAAGTCATTCATGTTCAACCTGTGTTTGAACACTTTATTGTTAGAGAGATTGAAGAAAGTCCTCTTGATGATTCACCATCAGGTACTGATACATCAACATCTGAAAGAGAAATTAGAATATGAGATAGGAGAATGAGTCTAGTGATCAAGTTCTTTCCATGAGTCATGCATATGGAGATAGTAAACATGAGAAGGATGATACTTGATACATAGATAGTGGTTGTAGCAATCATATGTCTTGTAGGGAGGACATGTTTTGCAATTTACAGGCTGCAAAGCAAAAAGGATGTGTAGAGATATGTGAGAACACCAAGCATGAGATCAAACACATTGGTGATGTCAAGTTTCAGGATGCAAGAAGAGCAAGACACTATCTGAGGTATTATATGTGCCTACTATTACAAAGAATCTCATTTCTGCTGATCAAATAGTAGATAAAGGATACCAAGTGAAGTTCAATAGCAAAGGTTGCTTCATAGGGGATCCAAAGAATGGATTTCAGCTTGTGATAAAAGGAGACAAGCATGGAAGGATGTTTATTCTCAATATCAAGCAAAAACCCAACAAGGTAATGTTCATCACTTTAGGAAATAGAAGAATTGTAGATTTGGATTTGTGCCATAAAAGGATAGGACATGTCAACATTGAAAAGCTAAAGAACATGGAGAAAATTGCATTGGTAAAAGGGCTTCCAAAATTCTCAACATTACATCTTCATGAGGTATGTGAAGCTTGTAAATTTGGGAAGCAAACTAGGTTGCCTTTCAAGTCAAGCAAGTATGTTTCTCCAAGGGTTTTGGATTTAGTGTATACAGATGGATGTGGACCTTCAAGAGAACCTTCACATGAAGGTAATAGGTACTTTGTTACCTTTATTGATGATTTTTCAAGGAAAATTTGGTTGTATATAATCAAGCAAAAATCAGATGTGTTTGAAGTATTCAAAAAGTATAAAGCACTCATTGAGAATGAAAAAAGTCACAAGATTAAAACCCTAAGGTCAGATGGAGGGGGAGAATATTTCTCCAATGAGTTCACAAGGTTCTTAGAAGATGAAGGAATAAGGAGGCAATACACATGTAGGTATACCCCTCAACAAAATGGTAGTTCAGAAAGAAAGAATAGACAAATTGCAGAGGTAGCTAGATGCATGTTGAATGAGATGAATGTACCTCTCTCATTTTGGGTTGATGCAGCAACCACAACAACATATATTATGAACAGGATACCAACTTCAAGAGTTCATGAACTTACTCGAGCTGAGGTATAGTATCAAAGGAAACCATATTTGTCTCATTTAAGGATTTTTGGTTGCATATGCTATGTTCATGTCCCACAAGAAGTTAGAGAAGGTAAACTTGATGCTAGGGCTGAAAAATGCATTTTTGTTGGCTACTCAAATGAGCAAAAGGGGTACAGGTGTTATAGTCTAGTCACTAAAAATCTTAGAGTGTCAAAGGATGTTGTGTTTGATGAGTTAAAACCTTGGTATGGAGGTGTGAATGATTTGTCGGAAGAAGACTTTGTACATGCAGATCATGTACATGAAAAGCAAGTGCAAGTTAGCACTACATTGAGTGGACCAAGTATGCCAAGTCCTTCTCAAATCTCATCATCATGGAAGGCAAAGCAAAAGGAGTTAGACCATACATCAGAATGTAGCCACAATAGAGGTTATGGAGGTAACTTGGTAAGAGATTTTCATTCAAGTGAACATGAAGATGAATTTGAAGAAGTTGTAACTCCTAAAGTGCAAATGAAATGAACATGGAAGAAATATCCAATCACAGGTAGTGAAAAGGGATCAAAGAGGGTAAAACATACTATTCAAAAGCTCACTTATGATAGCTTTATTGAAAAGCATTATGCTTATATGACACAAGTTATCAAAGATAAGGAAGCTAGCCAACACAAGGAATGGAGAGATGCTATGGATGAGGAGATTCAAGCTCTCAAGGAAAACCAAACTTAGGAATTGGTACCTCGAGAAGAAGGCATGAAGGTGGTCACAAACAAATGGGTATAAAAAGTCAAAAGGAGTTCAGATGGATCTTTAGCTAGGTACAAAGCAAGATTAGTAGCTAAGGGCTACACACAAACATATGGGCTTGATTATGAAGAAACTTTTAGTCCTGTTGCAAATAAGATTACAATTAGGACTTTGATTTCAATGGCAGTTTCTAAAAGATGGACAATGTATCAATTATAAATAAAAACTTCTTTTCTTAATGGAAATTTGGAAGAAGTGGTTTATATGTGTCAACCCATAGGTTATGAAGATGAAAAGAAGCATGATTTTGTATGTAGACTAAAGAAGGCTTTGTACGGACTCAAGCAAGCACCTAAAGCATGGAATCAGAGATTGGTTGAGTACCTAATGAAGTGTGGTTATGTTGCAAGTGATTCAGATCCTTCACCCTACATCAAAAGGTTGATGGAAAATCTACATACATATGCATATATGTTGATGATCTTATCATAACATGTGATAATGATGTAGGTATCAAAGAAATTAAGGCAAAGCTTGGGAAGGAATTCAAGTTATCAAATCTTGGAATCCTCAAATACTTCTTGGGCATTGAGATTATGTACAAAAATGATGGTCTCTACTTGATGCAAAGAAAATATTCATTGGATGTGTTGTACATGTTTGGAATGAGTGGATGCAAACCACTAAAGCAACCAATGGATGTAAACACCAAACTTAGTTCTACCCAAGGAGAAGAACTTGAGGGCATTCACCTACAGGAGCCTAATAGGCTCACTTATATAGGGAACCATAACTAGACCTGATTTGGCATTTAGTGTAGGAGTACTTTCTCAATACATGCATGCTCCTACTAATGATCATTTGAATGCAGCAAGGAGGATTGTTGCTCTAGCACAATGGTGAGAACCACGTTAAGAAGCTTCACCTCCTTAATGTCAATCCGAGGGAGAGGTAGGAGTGATATGAAGATCGTGAACGTGAGATGATGTGAGAGTGAAGGTGAGAAGCACAAAGATGCACACACACATACACACACACAATGAAGAGACAAGCAAGACACAATGGAAGGTGGGAAATTAGCTCTATTACTCAAGAATGCTCTTACAAGCTCAAACTAACTCTAAGCTCACATTAACCAAAATGAACCAACCTCAAAAATGAGCTCTCTAGCTCTTTTTATAGTTTCTAGACTAGTTTTGACCGGTTTCACATCTAGTGACCGGCCTAGTTAAAAAATAGGTCCTAGAGGCTATTTGGAAGGGTAAACGATGTCTAAAAATAACGAAAATTGGTACGCGCATTCTACCTAAGCTCCTCAAGCTCGAGGACTCCTCGGCTTGCACAAAATGGAGCTATGGATTACAAAATGGGGTTTTCTATGATACATATGTTACAATTAGTGATAACAATCACTGTTGAATGTTTTGGAGAATTAATAAGAAATATATTTGTTTAAAAAATTGATCCGCCTGGCTCCCTGCTTCGTCTTCACATGCTTCCGTGGCGTCTGTGCCTCTGACTGCTTCCAACACCCCCCTCCCTCTCGCTTCTGTCGTCCCTGACAGAACCTTGTTGTGAGGTCTGCCGGATGTAATTCTGTAGGAGGTCTTGAGCGAGGGTGTGCTCTGATATACGAATACCTCGGGCTAGATCAGCCTCGAGTTTCTCCCAGTCGATAGGTTGTGGCTCGTCTGGTGGTGGGAGCTGATAATGTGTGGAGTACACCATTCGTTCACAGGCGAATAATTGCAATAAGTGTGTGGGCCTGCTTATAAATACTTCTGAATGGTACTCCCAAAAACCGGTGGTGAACATTTCTTCAAATGTCTGCTTGTAACATGCCGGTAGATATTTGATCCTGCAGTGCCAGGCGTAACACACCCGTAGCGATGGCGTTGTGCTCATATCATATACTAAATCAAAGTTGCCATGCTCGAAGCCCGGGGTGTTTACATGGGGAGCCTTGATGCGTCGGAAGACTTTAAAGACCATCTGCATCATGTCAAAGATTTTGACAGTCATGTGCGCGGCAATATCATCCATATGCTTTAACCTAGGGAGCCAGTGGCGGATCGTCGCCATCATGTAGCCTACTGTGGGTAACGCGACTGGTGGCTTGAAGTAGGGATAGTTCAACCAGTCTTGGCACTGCTTATTGTTCTGTAGCTTTATAGCGAAGGCAGTCCAAGAGCGGCGTCGTGGGACTGGTCCCCAGCATGGGTTAAATTTTAAGTGCAGCGGCGCTTTTACCCACGTGCTCATCATCTCTGGATAATTTTGCAATAAATCTTTGCGCCAGTCTGGTTGAAGGATTTCACCTCTCTGCGCCCTTGGTGGCAAGTCCTCTGGCTCGAATTGAGTTGCATGCGTTGGTTTCATGCCGGTTTCTTTCTCGATGGCTAATTGGTATTCGGCCATTAACATGAAGTACGGTTTATATTGGAGCTCATGCCCAGATATGTATCGTCGCGGGGCCATTTGAGCAAAGAATGGTGATTGTAAAATTTTCTCTTCAATTATGGCCATGGCATGTAGCTGTGCCTCTACTCTGGCCGAGTGGGTCGTTCCGAGTTCTTCAACTGTCTTCATCCACGCGGGGGTAGGTAATTCGTAGGTCATCTGGCCTTCGGCCGTGACACGTCCGCCTGGGATGGGTATCGGTTCATATGCCTCTTCGAATGTCTCCTCCACCGGGATAGTGACGGTTTCTTCCTCAGCTGGTAGCTCAGGTGGGGAGTCTGGCCTTGGTGGTGCTTCATAGACTGCAATTCTAGATTCAAGGTTTGTTACCTGGGCCCGGAGTGCGTTGAGTTCCTCTAAAACTTCAGGGGCAGGGTCCACAGGCGCTGGTAATTCCGCTGCTACTTGTACTTGTTGGGTTGCTGGTTCTCTGAGCTGTAGCAGTTTGTGATCTTCCTTTAACTTTTGATACTCTTCATTCATACGATCATAGTCTTCGAGCAATCTAACATGGTCGTCTAGCAACATCCTCATCGATTCGGATGGGATAGCTTTGAATTTGCTCGGACTTAAGGGTTGGTCTGGATGGTCCAAGGCCGCTTCCAAGTTCTCTCTATTTTGCTCTTGGAGTCTCTGGTTCTCCTCTTTTGCTGCGGCTAAGTGTCTTCTTAGTAAGCCCATATTTCTAGTAAGCGTTGCATTGCGGACGGTCTGGGCTCTAAGTAGGTTATCCAAATCCGCGCTGGCCTCTTTGGTTTTCTCCTCACTTTCTAGTTCTAGCTTGTGATAGGCCTCTCGTAAATCTTGGTATCGGCTGTTCAGTGAGGCGTTCTCAATGGATAACGAATTAAGCTGCGTTTGTAATTTGTTCGTCGTTTTCTGCAGCTGTTGATAGTTGGTGCCGAGTGATGCAAACTCATCGCGGACTTGCGTCATGCATGCGAACATGTGTTGAAATGCGGTGTCTATGGTGGGCGATAGTAGTAGTGAAGTGCTAAATGAGGATGCAGTGGTAGTAGATGCAGTGGGAATGGGAAATGGGGTTGGGACAGTGGATGCAGTGGTGATTGTGGAAAATTGTGAAGTGCCTAAATATGAGGGTGCTGTGAGTGGAGTGGGTGGTGGTGAGGTGGATGGTGATATTTCCATACCATTGGACGTGTTTAGTGTTGTGACTGTGAAAAGTGGTGTGATTGTGGGTGGTTGTGTAGGTGTGAATACGGGATTTGCGAATGTAGTGTAGTTTACAGGGGGAATGGTTGGAGCAACTTGGTGAAACGGGGAAATAGGGGTTATGGTAGGTTGGGGAGGTGAGACTGGTGAGAAGGTTAGTGGGGTTAGGAAGGGGAATGGGGGTCTTAGAGGTGGGGAAAACGCTGGGAAGGATGAAGGGGTGAAGAGGTTAACATATGGATGCGGAGGGTTGGGTGTGGGCATGGTGGTATGAATGGGTAAGGAAGAGGTTGTGGCTATGTTGCTTTGTACAGGTGTGAATGTGGGGGATACAGGATGGGTTGGTGAAAGGTGAGGTGAGAGAGGAGTAGAAGGGGTGGATGTTATTTCGAGGATAGTGGTGGTATGTACAATGGTAGTACGGGGTGGGGAATCTACAAGGATGGGTTCTGCGGTCAATGAACTTTCGGGGGCGAGGCGTGCCTCCCTGGCTTGTGCTGAAGACTGAGCTCCTGTTGGGACGCGAATATATTCCCCGGGTTTTGAAAGTAGGCGCACTCGGCGGGGGTCAAACTGTGGTAGTTGCTTTCTTTGTAAAAACCTGAGTGCTTCATGGGAGCCTACTGATTTGACTAATTCTCGGAACCCTCTGATGTATGCGTCTTCGAATCCTCCGGAGATGAGTTCCTGTTCAATTAATGCCTGGCTCTGCTCTTCAGTTAACTTTTTCCGGGCCCAGACTTTCTCCATGGTACGATATAACTTCTTTATGGCCAGCGTGTACGCTGCGGCTTCGAAAGTCTCATCTTCATATGTGCTGGTGTCGCCGTGTGTGTCGGTTTGTTGGCCTTGGCCCTCTGTCTGTTCGTCATGTGAGCCCTGGCTAGCTTCATCGTCGCCTTCCTCGTTGTCTGTTTCGGTTCTCTCTTCTTCAGAGCTTGACACAGCTTGTCCCTGTGGCAAATCTCGCGGCGTGGTAGGGTAGCTGGGACGTTCATATTCCTGTGAGAACAGTTGTGCTTCTGAATACTGGAATTCGTTTGAGAATGCGTCAGGCATCTCAAAATCAAATGTTGTATTTATAGGGTCTGCCTCCATATGTGGTATTGGGAAAGAAAAAGCTTCCGCACCAATAGTGGTGGGAGCTTCTGCTGTTGTGGTGGTGGGTTCTGCGGTGGCAGCTGCCTGAGGTGCAGCGGTACTAGTGGTGGCCTCCGTAACCACTGGTCTGGACAACCTTATGCGAATAGGTTGTACAGTGGGAGCAGCTTCTGTCTGTGGTCGCTCTGGAGATGGTTGTGGTGATGGCGACTCTGGCACTTGAAGGCAAGGGATGGTGCCTCGCATGCGCTTACCTGCCCGTGTCCTACTGGGCTTCCTGGCTTTCTTCGTTGTGCCCTTGAATGCCTTCAGTTCTTCTCCTGTTAGTGCACGCTCAATTGGCAAGTCATAAGCCAAGCACATATACACAATTCTTGTGAGTGCACAACATCCATTAAGCACTTTTTTACGCTCCCATCTGTGCTGTGCCAGATACATTTGATCTATGATCCAGCTTGCCAGATCAACAGTTTGAGGTCCCGTGCATGCCAAATACAATCCAAACCAAATTCGTTTATGGGGCATGGTAAATCTGTCCTGAGCTGGAAATGCGAAATGTTGCATGCATATCCTTAGTGGCTTTGACAGCTCAGGTGTAATGGCCGAAATCTCCTCCCACTTAGTGACATCCCCACGTTTCATCGGTTCTGGAATTAATCTCTCTCGATCTGTGGGTGTGTGGGTTCCATGAATCTTGATGGCTGCTCTAATTAAGTCCTTAGAGAGATAAAATCTCTTGTAAGGTGGATCATCCACTAGAGTAGGCAATATGAAGGTTCCTGGGATGTCCTTATTCTCCGAGGCCAGCAATGTAGTGATTAAATAATAGCACCTGTAAAAATCCGGTTTGGACAGAGGATCACTGAAATACTCTGTGAAGCCTGCTCTGGCCCAAACATGAGTTAAATCCTGGGTGCTCTGTAGGGCTTCGAACTCTCTAGAGAAAAACTAGTATTTTCCCCATGTGCGGTCATCAAATGTCAGAGAGGATTCAAATATAAAGTCCGCTTCCGCAAGGGGTCCTGCAAGGCCCTGAAATCAATGAGAGTTCCTGTGTATCTTTTCGGTGTAGCCCATGGGTGGATTGTCGATAGGCATGGGCCCTGGAAATCCCTGAAATTCCGGCGGTGGAGCAGTCGGGTGGGACTCTGCTCGTAGCACGTTGAGGGGCACAGCCGCTACACTGGGGCCTGCTCCTGATGTTCCTTCGTCGGTTTGCATGGTGGCTGATGCGCTAATGAGAAAGATCTGCTACAAAAGATTAACACATTAGCATGGAAATTAATTATGATCCCATTAAAGTGAGATCGCAATCCCTTTCCATAACTGATGCGTAACCCGTGTAGCCAAGTGCTGTGATGTGATGGATGCAATGTTTCTTGCAGCACTAGTGCAGGTCTCTAGACTCCTACACCTTTCAGATCATGCATACATTTCTTGATGAGATGAGATTATGAATGATGTGGGATGATGGTGGGTGAATTATTACAAGGTTTAAAGGTTAGTAATTGAGTACAAGGTTGTATGTTAGTCGGGGGGTAGTTAGACAATGGGTTAGGGGAAGACGGTTGGACACGTTTCGGTATCCATTTCCTAAGAGTCTTTGAGTGGGTGGTGGGTTTCTGCTGAGGGGCAAAAGGTGGTATCGGGTGTGGTGGTATCAAGGGATGGAAAGATTTGTGAGGATTATATATTACATGGCTTATCGGTTGAGCTATGATACATGGTTTGGGTACCCAAATTTGCGTGGGTGTGGGTCTATGGGTAAGGTATTTCTTGGCGATCCACATTTGTCGGATGCTCGGACCTGTAGAAGAAGGTCGAGGGGATGGTGGATATCGATTCTGTTTCTGTTCGGCCTTTTTCTTGTCGATCTCTGCTTGGTTGGAGTTCTTCCGTGCTTTTTGTCCTTTTGGCACCCATATTTGTCTGGTGCCGCTTCCTTTGGGTGGCCTAAACTGCTTTCCATGTTGTTTCCTCTGATACTGTCGTCGGTCTGGGTTCCTTCGTCGTGATTGACTCAGTTGTTGCTGGGGTTGAGAGGTCGGATGGACACTCTGCTTTGGAAAAGAAGGGAGATCCAAGACTTGCGTGACCTGCCCATTAGGAAGTGATGCCTTATTTAACTTTAATCTAGGCCAGTCCGCAACAAGTTTGGAAGGATGAGCACCGCAGGGTGTCGTGCTCATTTGTCCGCTGATGCAACCCACCTGACCTCTGATTGTGCCCTTCTGCCCTTGCGGTTGGGTAACTGTCTCTTCTAGTTTGCAGGAAGTCCCAGGGAAGATCTCCTGTCGTCCTTCTGATTGACAACTGTCCATAGCCAAGCCCGAGTGGGTTGGTGTAGACGTAACGTGACTGGTCTGCCCAAAAATCTTCCTGTCTTCCGTCGCATGCGTTTCATAGGGTCTAGGGTCACAACCGTCAAGCGGAATGCCGTTAGGGAAGTCGAGCGGTATCACTCGCTTCTGCTCTAAGGTTCCAATCTGTAAGGAGCCTTGTCTAAGATTTAGGTCCACTGAGTGATCATATAGCCAATCTTGGCCAAGGATTAGGGGTTCTATCAGGTCGTCATCATGGCACACTAGTAGCTTTGCTGTCATGGTCATATCCTTAACGAGGATAGGAAGGTCCACCTCACCCATGCAAGGGGTTTCCATGCCTCCTAGGCCTATGAGGTATGCCTCAATTGGCCGCATTTCTATTCCTGAATCCTTATAGTGGGACCATCTAATCGCACTAGTCGCAGCACCTGAGTCAACCAAAGCCCTGAGTTCTTGGCTATGGTTACCGTGCTCTAGCCTAACTGTAATGAATGGTCTCCTGTCCACTATGCTAGGATGAGTGGTTGATTTTACTTGACACATGGCCATGGGGTATCTGGGTGATGTCTCCAGATGGTTATAATGTTCTCTCCCTAGTCCTTGTCTTCTTAGCTTCATGCGCTTAATGCGTTCTATTGCTTCTGCCTGAGCTTCCGCTCGTATTCTATTTTCTTCCTCCTTACGCTTCTTTGCCAACGTGAGTCGTCTAAGCATATCCTCAGTAAGAGGTTCTTGATATAACCTGACTCTACAACCACTAATGTAATTAGGCATTATATCTCCTTCTAAGGTGGCTAACTGTACTGCTCCACTAGTCGAGAGTCTGTTAATGATCATAGGTCCATAACCTCGCTTTTCTAACTTCCGTGCATGCTGTTTCAGTGTATACACTAGACCTAAATCTCCTTCTTTTAGGCCTTTATCTTTCACATGTGCATCAAAATATGCTTTCTGTCGCTTCTTCGCTGCGTATATTCCTGCTGCTGCCTTTAGCCTGGTTTCTCCTAATCGTTCCAAGTCCATTATTCTCGCTGATAATTCATGGCCGGTCCACTCATGTTCTTGTGCAACCTTAAGGGTCGGTATCAAGAAGTCGAGAGGAAGCACTGCATTCTGACCAAAAACCATCTGAAAGGGAGTTGCATTGAGTACGGTCTTGTAGGCCACTCGATATGCCCAAACAGCGTGGTGTAGCTGTTTGTCCCAATCTGAACGTTTGTTGTTCACGAGTTTCGTCAGTACGGTACAAAGTATCTTGTTAGTGCTTTCAGCCTGACCATTGGCCTGAGGATGATATGGTGCAGATTTCTTGTGAATCACCATAAAATCCTGTAACAAATATTCAATGACTTGGTTTAGAAAGTGAGTACCTCGATCACTCACTAACTCTATAGGCAGTCCATATCTTGTAAAGACATTTTCAAATAAGAATTTTGCAGTCGTGTGTGCATCATTCTTTTTTGTGGCTTTCGCCTCTACCCATTTCGTAAGATAATCTGTGGCAACAATAATGTATTCCGCATGTGTACCTTTTGCAGGGGGGTTAATGGGTCCTATAAAGTCTATACCCCACTTAGAAAATGCACGTCCGCCCATCATGGGTTTTAATGGCATTTCATCTCTGCGTGTAGGAAACTGAGTTCTTTGGCACACATCACATCTCTTTACATAGGTATGTGCATCCATGTGAAGAGTGGGCCACCATAATCCTGCAAAGAGAATGGCTTTGATTATCCTATCTGGTCCAAAATGACCTCCTGCAACACCTTGGTGTGCAGTCTCTAGTATGCTAAGATAATCGCTTTCATGAACACACTGTCTCAAATATCCATCTCGTCCTCTTTTGTATAGATTATCGCCAATAAGTGAGTAGTCTTGAGCTTCCTGCTCTAGACTGCGTTGTCGAGCTAAGGTCATGCCTTGAGGGAATGTGTTCGTCCTCAAGTATGTCACTAAAGGTTCACTCCAATCTGGTGTGAGAGACACGTGATACAATGTAGCATGCTCCACTGGTGGTCTTTCACAACAAACATGGCATTCCTTACACAACTTGTAGACATCTGCTTCCATCGTAGGCCAATATACTCCTAATCTATGCAGAGTCTGTAATGTTCGATGTATTGAATGATGTTGCTTTAGTGCACCTATGTGTGCTAATTGCAACCAATTCGCATGTTCTGATTCATCTACACAACAAGCAAGAATCTTTTGATTATCCTGTTTATATATGCTTCCTGCCAGTATTTGATATCTCTGAGACTTGGTAATCTCTCCTTCCTTGATTTTTATCCTAGGGTTCTTGGGTCCAAATGTGAGAATAGGGACTATAGGTTTAGCCCATTCTGGTGCTATCTCAAGGTTAAACAAGTATGCATCTGGTAATTCATCTGCTATTCCTTGAGGAGCTTCTCCTGAGGTTAATCTTGAGAGGTGGTCAGCTCGAAGATGCGTCTTTCCCTTTCTGACTACCACTTCAAAATCATACTCCATGAGTAATAGAAACCAACGTATCAATCGTCCTGTGTTACATGGTTTGTTGACTAAGTATAATAGGGCTTGATGATCTGTAAAGAACTTGAATTTGTTGGCCAACAAGTAATGCCTAAACTTCTTTACTGCGTAGATCATCCCTAATCCTTCTCGTTCCGTCGTGGTGTAATTTCTTTCTGCTGCGTTCAGTTGTCTGCTGGCGTAGGCTATGGGGAGATCGATGTTACCTTCATTCGTGGGTTGTGCTAACACACATCCTATGGCGTAATTGGATGCATCCACATGTACATGGAATGGCTTACTCCAATCTGGGGTTGTCAATATAGGTGCTGAGCACAAGCGTCGTTTAAGTTCATTGAATGAATTTTCACATTCATCTGTCCACTCAAAATTGGTTAAAAGAGAGTACAAAGGCTTGGCTATGATTGCATACATGTGTATGAATCTCCTATAATAACCGCAATGGCCCATAAATGCCTGTACCTCTTTCACATTAGTTGGTCTAGGTAATTCTGCAATTACCTTCACCTTTTCCTCGTCCGTAGAGATTCCATTTTTTGACACAATGTGTCCTAGAATTTTGCCTTGTCTGACCATGAAAACGCATTTTTCTGGGTTCAAACAAACCTGATATTCTTGACATTTGTCAAATATTTGTCTTAACTCTGGGATATGTGTCTGCCTTACATTTGAATGAGCACATAAGTCATCGACATAAACTTCCAAGCTCTTGCGTAAAAATTCCTTGAAAACATGACACATGAGTCGCTGGAAAGTGGCGGGTGCATTTGTTAAGCCAAATGGCATTACACGAAATGCAAATATGCCCCATTCTGTGGCAAAAGCCGTCTTATGTTGGTCTTCTGGAGCAATGGCTACTTGGTTATAGCCTGAGAATCCATCAAGAAAGCTGTAAACTTCCTTGCCCGCAACTCTTTCCAATAGGTGTTCCGTGATAGGAAGAGGATAACTATCTCTAATTGTGGCGGCATTAAGTTTTTTAAGGTTAATACACACACGCAATTTTCCATTCTTCTTGGGCACAACCACAATGGGGGATACCCATTCGGTATGCTCAATTTCGTAAATGAATCCTGCTTCTATCAAGCGATCTATCTCCTCTTTAATCTTCGCAGCGTAGTTATCATTATACGTGTAAGGTTTTTGTTTTGTCGGTTTTGCATCTGGAGTCATAGGGATTCTATGAGAACATATATCTGGATCTACTCCCTTCAAATCTTTGTAACTCCAAGCAAAAACATCTCTATATTCGCGCAATAGGGCAACTAACTCTTCTTCTTCATCCTTCGTCAAATCATGCCCTATGAATGTGCATTTTTCTTCTTCTCCTTCTATGGCAACTATTATTTTCTTGGTTTTCTCTCGGTTATCATATACTTGTCCATCATTTACCTTTCTATTAGGCATCCGTACCATGATTCTTCTATCGTCTATTTCATATTTCTTGAAATTCTCGGGTACTTCAAACAAAGATTCTTCTTTTTCTGACATGGTTTCTTTCTTCTTTCTTTTCTTGCCTTCACTCTTGGTAGTCACTTCCGTGGCTAATCTCACTTCATTCGTAATTTCCTCGTGTCTTTGAGTGTGAGTCTCTACTTCGTAGAAATATTCTTCCTCTGATGCAAAGGGTGGGTCCATGATAATTGATTCTAAATCAAAATCGCTTGCATCCTCAAATGCATCAGTGTCCTCAAATGCATCAGTGTCTGGTTCACACTCTTCTAAAATTGCATCGCCCATGATTGGCTCTATCGTAAAAACTGAAATGTCATAGCCATCCTCGTCACAGTGGGGTGTCCATTGTTCTTCATTGATGGCTACATCCATGGTTGCTAGAATCTCTGCCCAACCATGGGGTTCAAACTCCTCGTCTGGGAATACTATAGGTGCATATGCTGGATCTTGAAGGGTTCGTGGATGTTGTTATGCACCTAAGGTCCTTGCTTCTAATCTTTCTTCCTCTTGTTTGGCAACTTTACACATCCATAAATGGGTATCCTCATGCAACCAAGAAGGATCTGATTCTATTGAGTGCACGGATTCCGTCTCTGCTGGTGTCTTATGGATGGTATTCCATTGTATTGGGGGTACATCTCGATGTGAATAGTCTTTAAGATTGACTTTGGTAGTCACTCCTAAATGTTGCAAGTACAAAGAATTAGTTCCCCAATCTTGTACAATTTGCAACTGACGCATGAATGGTCGTCCCAATATCATTTCATATGCACGGTTTTTCGCGAAGTCACAAATGGCAAAAGTATGCTCAAATTCTACACCACAGGTGGTGAGAGATATGCCTTCTAGTAAGCCTAATGGTTTCTCTATGTGTCCATCAGCCATTTGTAGTTTCATCCTGGTGGGTCTGAGTGCTGGCTTACCCCAACGTTTCCACAAAGCGGTGGTAGCGATGGCTACTCCAGCTCCTGAATCTAAGATGGCTTTCGTGGTGTAGCCTTGATGGGTTATTGGAAGATATGTGTTACCTTCCTCTCCTTCGCTTACGTCTCCAATCTTTTCCACAGGTATCTCTGGTACCTTCTTATGTGATCCTCTCTGAGAGGGTGTGGTAGCTAGCTCAGGGAATTGATTTGCTACATGCTTCCACAATTCTGGTTTCACCTTTAACAATTCCTCTAGAGTGAGATTACACTGTACTTTCGTATTCTTGATCACTTCCGTGTTCCTAGGGATCACTGATTCTTCATTCCTCACTATTATCGTGGGTGCTCTCATACTAATAGACTTAGCTTCCCAAGGTCCTGTGAACTGAGGTAATTCTTGTAGAGAATTAGATTCAAATCCTGTGGGTTCACTCAGTTGTTCTTCCTCTACATCATCGTAAATAGAGGGGATGTCTTGGGGAAATTGTTCCTGCAAATCGTCTATTTCTTGAATAGGAGGATGAGTTCCTTGTTCTTTTCTCCATTTCTCTTCTTGTATTTCTCTTAAAAATTCATGTGAGTACCTATGTATGGAAGACAAATTGTCTTGGCTTTCTGTATTGGGTACTTGAGACAGGGATGGTGCATTCCTTTCCTGTGTCTCTGGGATAATAGGGTTCCTATGCTGATCCTCTTTCTCTTTGCTTTCTATCAAGTGTTCTAGCCTCTCCATTAGTCCTTGAAAGTGTAGTTCCGGTTTTGCCATATTATTCCAATTAAGATATCTAGAGGCTTCGAACAAAGCTTGTGCTAACTCTACCATTTTCATGCAAAGTTTAGTTCTCTCAGTTTCTAGATCAGCTCGAGGGTAGTTTTTACTCATTTCCGTGACTTGAGGTCCCTCTTTCATTCTAGCCTGATATGCACGAAACATCATGTCTAGGTCTTCTGGTATTGGTTCCGCTAAAACTGATCCTGATTTCTGAGCTGGATTTTCCTGATTTAATTCTTGTGAAGTCAATTCTTGTATTTTGGCTCTAGATTCCCTTAAACTTCTTTCCAACTCACTTATCTTTTTACTCCATTTTCTCTTGATTCTTTCCCTAGAATCCTTCCAAGATTTTGTCTTTTTACTGCTAGATTCTGCTACTTCACTAGTTTCGGCTACTTTCTCTTGATTATGCTGTTGGTTTTGTAAGAGCGCCTGGGCTCTGGTTATAGCTTGGATAGGCACGTACATAGTATTGGATCCATCTGCATTGTTTACAATACCTATCACGTTGATCGGTGTCACATTTGAAGTGTTAATTGGGTTCTTAGGACAATCTTTGATTATGTGCTCTTTGCCACAATCGGCACAAAAGCCTTGGACACTATAGTACTGTGATTGCCTTGCTATTGGGGGATGTGGACAATCCTTAATGAAGTGATCTCCTTGGCACCTAAAGCATGGTCCTCTAGGGCCCTGTGGTCTCTGTTGTCTCAATTGGGGCCGTGGGTTTGGGTTTGCGTACATCACATTAGCATAGTCTGGCTCCCAACTAGGCTCCATTGGAGGACTATCATAATGATATGTCTCCACATGTTCTGGTGACTCCGTGTAATAAGCGGGTGGACTAGTTACATGCGTTGAGTCAAAACTGTTTGAGTTCGGGTCACTTTCGGTGATCAAAGGTGAAGAAGGCACTAAGGCCCTACTTAGGTTCTCTTCTGCAGCAGCGTATTTGACTGAGATGACATTCGCTGGTGGGGGTGGCTGCTGAGCTAAGACGGGTTGAGGTCTCTGTTGAGCCTGGTATGGGTAGTTATGAGGAGGCCTATAGTAATAAGGCTGAGCATTGTATTGGCCTTGATACCTACCTGGCTGCTGGTATGTTTGCGGGTAGTTCTGTCTCACGGTTTGTTTGTTGTACGGGCAGTCCTGAGCCGTATGATTCGTGTATCTTCTCTCAATTGTGCAATATTGGCCACTAGGGTTGGTGTGAGGTTGAGGTGCATTGGGGCACGTGTTTGCCAAATGATTTCCACCACAAGTGTAACAACGCACATTTGTTGGCAGCTTGGGCACCTGTTTACTAGAAACTCCTAGTTTTTGGGCCACTTTTTCTGCTAGGTCCTCTATCGAATTAGACAATTTTGTGGATGCTAGAGAAGAACAATCTAAGTCTTTATAGACCTTTGAGAGTTCTAATTCATCTCCTAGGTTGTCCTCAATGTCTATACATATTCTTACACACTCCTCTAGCGTTCTGGGTTCTTTTAGGTACACATAGGAGTGTAGTTTAGCGCTCAACAAGCCATCTAGGAACAGTGATACTTGTTTGGCTTGTGAGGGTAGCTCTTGCATTGGACAACGCTCAACATATTGTCTGAATCTACGTCCTGCCAGTCTAACTGTTTCTTGAGGGGTTTGCTTAAAGCTATGAATCAACGAAGACGTGTCATGTCTAACCCCACTTTTAGAGAATTCAGTGATGAATGACTCTAAAAAGTGATGGATGTCTCTAAATTGTCTTTGTTGTAGTGGTTGGAACCAAGTTAAAGCGGTATTCTTTAACGTTAGTCCAAATGTGTTGTACTGCGTGAACATGTCCTCGACTTGTTCTGCTCTTAGTACTTGCTTGAATTCTGCGACATGGTCATAGGGATCTCCTGTCCCATCAAAGTAATTCTTCATTGATTTCACTAATTGCGTGGGCCTCAATACTCTTGCGTGTTCACGTGGTCTAGGTAGAGGAAAATCATCTCTACCACCTGGTATTCCATGTTCTTTTTGTCTATCCGTCCTATTAGTGTTCGTGGTTGTTCTATCTCTCCCTATGGGGTGATTGAAGCTTACTTCCGGTCTCTCGTGATTTCCTTCTCTTTGATTCCCATGGGTTGAGGATGTTCCTGCCCCTTGTTGATTTGCATTCATGTTTGTTCGAGATGGAGGGAATATCAATTCACCTCTCCATGTGTATGTGTTTTTAGCGCGTTCAGGCACCACAAAGACTCTTTCTGAAGTCTCATCCAGGTATATCACCTTTCCAGGAGTATCTGGGTCCTTGAATTCATAAATTGTAATGATGCCTACCTCACCAGGGTTTTCCTTTCTGTACCTCCAAAAGGCTTCGTCTGTTTCTTTATTTACAAACAACTCGGTACTCCTGTTATCTTGAGGGATCCACTCTGGGATGAGTACTCTCGTTAATACGGATTTCCCTCTAGGTGTCCTAGGTTCATCTAACGGTTCTTTTCCTGGAAATTTTGCTTCCGTCTCTAATTGAATTGTGCCAAACTCATTAGTATCGTTTGGTTGCGTACTTAGAACGTACATGGTTCCTTCTTTGTCTATGTAAGCGTCTCTCTCAAATTTCACCACTGGTCTTTCTAATCCAATGGGTTGATCAGGGTTGTGCAGTTGCACCACCTGCCTTTGCAAACCATCCTCATAGATGCGAGCACCTAATCGGTTGGTTCGGAGAAACTCTAATTGCGTTCTATAGGGTCCTTCTGGTTTTTCTAAGTATGCTACATGAGATCCTCCTTCCGGTCTGTTTGCGCTAAATGCCATTTCTGATTCGCTAGTCTCTGAGCTCAACTCGTAGGGATAACTACTATTCAATTGCTGAGCCCAAGATCGAGCTGTGGTTCTTACACTAGCCTTTGATGATCTAAGGCTTCTTCTGTCCGATTTACCTATATGTTTGCCCGATCTAAGGTTCATTAATTTTCTTCCTTGCTCACTCAATTACACACTTAGATCGTCAATGGTCCTTTGTTATTATTCTCTTGATTCTTTTTAATTTTCTCTGGATTCTTGCCTTTAATTTATGCGTCAGGAATTCGACTTTCGTTATGATTTTAAGTTTTCGTTCCGTCAGACTTATATTCTTTTCTTTAGGTTTTCGTCACACACACCTTTACTTTTAGTCTTAAACTTGATAGAATTAGGTATCTTGAACTTGAGGCGTTCCTATCGTCGTTAATCCACAACTACCGTTTAGTCTAAGCTAAAAATTAACTGAGGGGGTTGAGTAATCTTCCAACCTCGAGTCGGCTTGTCTGGTTGCTCTGATGCCCTGTTGCCCAAGAAGCCGTGCTTCCCAAGCTCTGCTGTCTTCACTGCCTTGCTTGCTTGTCCTTGCTAGACCTGGAAAATTCCAATGTTAGACCAATTCACAAGATGATTAAACACTTGAGCATATACATCTTTTAAATCCCTTCCCTTTTTGCCCAAATTTTCAATGTGTGCCCCCTGGCTTCCTAGTCCCAAACTAGGTGAACCTCAAATTAGTTTATCTAAAAATAGATGTATCCTTTATGAAAAAAACAGTTGAGGTCACGTAGTACTCGTCACGAGCTTTCTAACGAGCTATTAAGCTCAAAAAACGGACTTCGGATGAAAAAGTTATACGCGTTCAGGCCCTGGGGGGTAAAAACTGACAATCAAATTTTCCTTCAAATATGAGCTAAGGGGTCTCCTATGAGTCTAATGGTCCAAAAATTTTTCAAAAATACCCTCAAATTTGGTCAAAAGTTGGAGTCCAAAATTTGCGATGGTGGTGGGCAATCGTGATGGTCTGGGACCGTCGCGATGGTCCGAAAAAGCGAACCGTCGCGATGGCGCGGGATTTTGGACAATCGCGATGGCGCGAAAAGGTGAACGATCGCGATGGCGTGAAGTCGAACCGTCGCGATGGTCCGAAGTGAACGATCGCGATGGCGTGGGAATGGACCGTCGCGATGGTCCAAAAAATGAACCGTCGCGATGGCGTGATCAGGCGGACAATCGCGATGGCGCGGTCAACGGTCAACGGGGAACAATCGTGATGGTCCGAAGTGAACCGTCGCGATGGTCCGCGATGCGATGGCTTGTGCCAATCGCGATGATCCGATTTTGGGCTGTCGCGATGGTCCAAAAGTTGAACCGTCGCGATGGTCTATCGTGACACGTGGCACTGTCGTGGCGATGGCATAAGCCAATCGCGATGGTCCGGGGTCAGCTGAACCGTCGCGATGGTCCAAGCGGACCATCGCGATGGCTCAAGTTGAACCGTCGCGATGGTCCGAAAAAGCGAACCGTCGCGATGGTCCGGCCGAGCCGTCGCGATGGCGTGAGCCTATCGCGATGGTGCGACACAATCGCGATGGTCCGAGCCAATCGCGATGGTCCACCAAACAACGAATTTTCAAAATGTAATTGTGGTTCCGTGAATGCGCAAGTATCGCCTATCTAGTGGTGTGGTCGCCTACCTCAAAAACCGAAAATTGCAGACCATCGCGATGGTCCGCCCTGCTCGGAAATTTCTGACAGAAAGTACATGTTTTACCTTTTGGAAGCTCTCCTGATGCTCTGAAGCTCTGTACCTGCAAGAAAACTCAAGAAAACACAAGTGCATACAAGCGCAAAAACTCTCTCTCGCTCTCTCGCATGCACAAATGAGGGGAAATGAGGTGAATGGGTGGATATGGTGGATTTTCTGATTTTTTTGGAAATGGAGATGATGATGCGATGATGAAGATGGAGTATGGGGAAGGTGAAAAACACTAAAAACTAAATAAAAACAACAACAAAAACTGAAATTTTTACCTTCCAACGCCACTTCTTGCTATACTCTTACCATCACACATTCGTCCTAGACTCGATCCCCGGCAACGGCGCCAAATTTGGTGTTGCTCTAGCACAATGGTGAGAACCACGTTAAGAAGCTTCACCTCCTTAATGTCAATCCGAGGGAGAGGTAGGAGTGATATGAAGATCGTGAACGTGAGATGATGTGAGAGTGAAGGTGAGAAGCACAAAGATGCACACACACATACACACACACAATGAAGAGACAAGCAAGACACAATGGAAGGTGGGAAATTAGCTCTATTACTCAAGAATGCTCTTACAAGCTCAAACTAACTCTAAGCTCACATTAACCAAAATGAACCAACCTCAAAAATGAGCTCTCTAGCTCTTTTTATAGTTTCTAGACTAGTTTTGACCGATTTCACATCTAGTGACCGGCCTAGTTAAAAAATAGGTCCTAGAGGCTATTTGGAAGGGTAAACGATGTCTAAAAATAACGAAAATTGGTACGCGCATTCTACCTAAGCTCCTCAAGCTCGAGGACTCCTCGGCTTGCACAAAATGGAGCTATGGATTACAAAATGGGGTTTTCTATGATACATATGTTACAATTAGTGATAACAATCACTGTTGAATGTTTTGGAGAATTAATAAGAAATATATTTGTTTAAAAAATTGATCCGCCTGGCTCCCTGCTTCGTCTTCACATGCTTCCGTGGCGTCTGTGCCTCTGACTGCTTCCAACAAGGATACTCAAGTACATCAAAGGTACAATAAATCAATGACTTTTTTATGCTTATGGAGGATCATTAGAGCTGAAGGGGTATGCAAATGTTGATTGAGCCAGGTCCAAAGATGATAGAAGGAGCACCACAGGTTATGTGATCATGCTAGGAAACAATTGTGTGTCATGGAGTTCAAAGAAGCAACCCAGAGTTGCTTTATCTTCAACAAGCTGAATATAGATCCTTGGCCTAAGCTACTTGTGAGATAATGTGGATGAAAAAGCTAATGAAAGACTTGAATGTGCAGGTTGAATCAGTTCCTTTGTTTGGAGATAATATATCAAGCATCTATCTTGCAAACAATCCTATTTTTCATGCAAGGTGCAAACACATCCAAGTTCACTATCACTTCATAAAGGAGAAGGTGCTTGAAAAGGAAGTGGATATTCATCATGTAAGTACAAAGGACCAGGTAGCTGATCTACTAACAAATTTCTTGGATGATGGAAAGATTGAAAGCTGAAGCAAGCCATACAACTCAAGGAACCAACTTCAAAAGCAAAAGGAACTTGAGCTTGAGGGGGATTGTTAAAAAACATGCATTTCTAGGGCAATCTCAAGCATTTTTTTTGACTAAATAACTTCATTTGAAGGCTCGTGAACCTTAAGAAAGTCAAAGAACAAGTTTGAAGGTGCAAATGTATCCAAAAGGAGGCATTAGACCACCAAAAGCCACTCCAATGAAGAGACAAAGTCACAAGGCAAGTGAAGAGACAAGGAGGGCATGTGAAGAGACATGGAGGACATATGAAGAGTCATAGAATGCTCCCATGGCTATATAAAGACCATCCAAGCTCATTCTAGGTTTGTGTGGATGCTGGGAAGTCGAGGTGCTACTTATATATGTGCCATTGAGCCATAGTCTCTCATAGATGCTCATATTCTCTTGTATATCTCTCCTACCCTTTCCGAAGTGTGCTTCATTTCTATAGCATCCTATTAGGACTTCATTTTCTCTTTGTAACAAGCTCCACTTTGATAATTCTCGTACTTTTATGAAATATTATAAATCAAGAATTCTATATTGAAAAGAATTTTTGTAAAATTTCTCTTGTACTGTGAGATATAGCTATTTATTTATCTGCTATTCTATCCCAAAACCTACTAGGAAACCTAGGATTTCTTGTGTGACTGAGTTGATAGGTTTATAGGTGTCAGAATCTAGTAATTAAGAGCTCATTGGGAAACCCTTACTGTCTATCTACGTTTTGTGGGTAAAAGGGTTTTTTGAATGAATTCATGAATTGTGAGCTATACTAGTTTTAGTGAGTACTAGTCTGAGGGCAGATAGGTCTTGGGCAGGGTCCAAGCTTCTTGTTGTGCATTTGGATGCGAAATCATTCAACACCTCATTCCCAAAAGATGGTTCAGTTTGAGCTACCCAAAAATTGCAACTTGATAAAAATGATGTCCGTGGTCCTATGCAGATACCCTCTTTTGGGAACTACCTTTACTTTGTGACTTTCATTGATGAGTTTTCCAAGCATGCATGGGTGCATCCACTAAAAGAAAAGTCCAAAGTGTTTATGTGATTTAAATAGTTTCTATTTTGGGCAAAAGATATATTAGCATGCAAAATGGGCAGCCTCTGTTTTGATCAAGGGAGGGAATACATGTCTTCTAATTTTAATGCATTTTTGGATGAACACAGGATAAAACATCAATGTGCAATGCCATTTACACCTCAACATAATGGAGTTGCTGAAATGAAAAACATGTCACTCATGGAGATTGTGAGATGTATGGTCAAAAGTTAGGCATTACCACATAGCTTTTGACTAGAGGCTATTATGTGTGTAGCATATGTACTTAACATTGTCCCACCAAAAAATTGCATTCTATCAATCCATACGAGGCTTGGCATGGTCGCAAGCAATGTGTTGCTCATCTATGCGTTTTTGGTTGTCTTGCATATGCATTAGTGCCTGAACATCAATGCAGGAAATTTGGTGATAAAGTAGTGAAATGTATTTTTTTTTTACAATTTTGAAAGCAAAAGCTATCGTCTGTATCATCCACAAACTAAACACATTTTGGTTAGCTGTGATGTTGTTTTTGTGGAAGCCATGACTTTCATGTACCAAAGAGACTCTTGTTAGCTGTAGAGATGTGTATGATAGTTTGCTGCGTCTTTTAATAGGTGGATAGTCAAGTGTTGGTCCAAATGAGGAAATTTCATTGCCTTTATAGGTTTCATGTGATGATATAGATCATTCCATTTTTGGTAAAGATTTACATGATGCACTTGATGATGAGAGGATTGATATAGACAAGGCAAAAACTATGCCAAAATGGTTGGTGCAGACTTTGCATGACAACAAATTAGATGCATCTATGTCATATTGTACTCATTCAAGCTCTCATACTACTTCTTTTGCATCATATTGCTATGCTATGGCTACCTCTAGTGTGTGTGATGAGAATGAGCTTGTTTCTTTTGATGAAGCACAAAATTAAAAAACTTGGATGGTTGCTATGCAATCAAAATATGATGCTATTATGAAGAATGGTACCTGGTCTTTATGTGATTTGCCTCCTAGCAAGAAGGCCATTCGCACGGAGTGGGTATACAAGCTGAAGCATAAGCGTGATGGAATCCCACATGTTGAATGACTACTATTTGTAGCATCTATGCACTTGCCACTCATCATGGTTGGAATGTGCATCAGTTGGACATTGAAACAAAATTACTAAATGGTGACCTATATGAAGAAGTATATGTGTTTTAGCCTTGTGGTTTTTTGTAGAAAGGGCATGAAAATAAAATGTGCAAGTTGAAAAAGAAATTATATGGTTTGAAGTAAGCACCATGTGCTTGGTATAAAACGATACATGCCTACTTGATTGCACATGGTTTTGAGAACTATCGAACTCAGAGCACCTTATATGTTAAGCATGCAAATGAATTGCTTCTTATTATTGTTGTCTATGTTGATGACATGCTACTCACTAGTTCTAATGAGAAGCAGATTGCTGATTTTTAGTTTGATTTGCATGCCTCATTTGAGATGTCAGATTTGGGGCATTTGCATCATTATTTGGGCATTTAGTTTATCAAGTTGATGGTGGAATAGGTTTGTGTCGAACAATATATATTGACAATTATTGTATTGCTTTGGCCTTGAAGATTGGAAACATATTGCCACTCCTATGGAAACAGGTTTAGGATTGAGTCTTCATGATGCAGGAGATGCATTTGATGTTGTTTTGTATCAACATGTTGTTCGATGCTTGATTTACTTATGCATAAGTCAACACGATATTCAGTTTGTTGTCTCATAGATGAGCAGCTTTATGAATTTCCCATGTGTCAAGAATTGACAAGTGGGATCTTGCTAAAATATCAAGGGAGGACTAGATTCTGCCCTTTGACTCAACTTAAACAAGATTTTGCAAAATATGCCTCTGATCATAAGATCACCATGCAACGTAAATAATGCAAGAAGATAGAATTGCTGCAAGAAGTCTCAAAGTTCTTGATTGATACATATCAATAATTAGACTTAGACAAGATATAGGAGATCCCACAACTCAAAATCGTAAGTAGGAAACAACATATTTGAGCCATAAGAATTCCTTCAAGGAGATGAACTAGGTACAATAAATAACTGGATAGGATCCCATACTATGAGACTGCAAGAGGACAAGAAAAGATGTCCAAAATACTAGACAAGATAGGACTAAAACAAGGAACAAGACTAGAACTTGAACTAGAACTTGGAAAGTATTTACTTGGAGATCATGAGTCCTTGAGCTCCCAAGACTCACATTGACAAGATTGAGGATGTATATGGCCAAGTGACTTATATAGTTGTTCAAAGGTGATTACTATTACATAAAAACAAGCTCTAAAGTAGTCTTGTGGATTTTATTAATTATTAAAAATGGTATATGGAAGCTTGTAGATCTTATTAATTATGAAAAATAACATGTGGAGGCGTTCACATCTCCAAAGTTAGAGCAAAAGTAGATAAAAGTAGAAGGAAAGGAGAGGTGTCTATTTTTAGACAAGGAAAGCGCTTCTGTTGATAGCCTCTCAATAAAAAGAGTGGTTCTCTTAGTGTAGGTGTCCAAATTGAGTGATTCTTGTTGCGTTGTGAAGCTTACAACTTGTACTATATAATTAGATCAGTTTTTCTACAATTTACAATGAAAAAACTCCGCGCAAGTAGGCATTTTTGTAGATCTTCTTTCTTGTGTCTATCCAGTGCCTCATGAGAGACATACATCTCTTCAAACTTTCATATCTCAGTTGTTATGAGGTCTTTTTGAGTAATTTCACTTGGAGGAGTTTTTTTAGCTCTCGTAATTTCTATCCATATCAAAATTTCTCATAGATCTTGAAGTTTTATTGCTTCTGTATATCAGTTTTCAATTAAGACAGTTAGTCATACCTTGCTGTTGTAGGCTTCTTCTTACCTTGACTTCAAGCTGTTGGTTTGGGAGCTATACTCCACCTTTTGTGATGTTTTTTGTTTCTAAAGCATGCTACTCAGAGTCTACTTTCAAAATATATGATTAATTTTATCAAATTCTGCTCAGAGAGTTTTTGGTGGTCATTTTGCTAGAGTGACCTATTTCTGTTTTTTAGAAAGTTTGGTGGAAAGTTTTTTTTTGAAGTTTGGAAATATTTGGTTGGTGTCTTAACGATCTTGGGAGGTCTCATCATGTTTCGTTGTGTACTTTGATGTTTACAAGTTTGTAAACACAACATTGTGGTATCAGAGCTTTTGTTTTTTTTATCATATCTTTCATACAACTTATTGCATTATCTTCTTTATTTATAACAATTCAACATGGCAGATTTAAGTGCATCGATTGAGAAGTTATCAGATGGGAGAAATTATCCCATGTGGCAATTTAGAATGGAGTCTTATCTCATGTCTAAAGGTCTTTGGGGATTGATAACAGGTACAAAAGTGAAGCCGATATTACCAGAAGCTCCTACACAAGCGGATCGAGCAAGACAACAAGAATGGATCGAAAGAGACAGAAGAATTCTGTTTATTATATCACAAACAGTTTCCAATACTATGCTTGGGCATATAAGAGGTTTGAATACTAGTAGAGAGGCTTGGGAGTCTTTAGAAAGATTATTTGCAACTACCAACAGAGCGAGGCAGACACAACTTATAGGTGAGCTGACAAGAGTAAAAAAGAAGCCACGACAATCAGTTAATGATTATGTTCTTGAGGTAAAATCTCTTATTGAAGCATTAGCCTCTATTGATGCATCTCCTAGTGAGGATATAAAGTTTAATAGCATGTTAAATGGCTTGAGAGAAGATGAAAGATGGAAGTCTTTCATTACGTCTATCATGACTCGAGAAAATCTACCATCCTTTGAAGATTTACAAACGCTCATGATGACTGAAGAAATCAACATAGAAGGTGGAAACTCTTATCATTCGCAAAGAGGTAGTCAAGGACAAGCTCTTTATACTTCATCACATAGATCAAGAGGTAGAGGAAATTGGAGAGGAGGAGGAAGATTCAACAATGCAAGAGGAAGAGGAAGCTTTAATGCGACTAGAGGAGGAAGAACAATACAACAAAGTCAACAAACTCAACCAAATCAGCAAGGTAAATTTACCTGCCATTATTGTGGTAAAGTTGGTCATTATGCGAGGGATTGCTTCTCCAATCCGAATAGAAGAGTGGTTTTAGAGGACAACAAAGAGGAAGAGTGTTGAGAAAAGGGGAGCAACAACTCTAACCGCCTCACATGGAAGTGAGAGGTTTCTCCAAGTTGGGGCAAAGAATGAGAGGAGAGGTTCACCCACGCTCATGGAGCAATGGCAACAATGGCCACCGTCACAAGGAGCAAAGGGGAACATCCTCCCAACCATGCACACACACATGCAAATCCATTCACCAAGATCATCGCCTTGCACACAAGGAAACAGGAGAGTAGCAAATGACACCTTCTTCCATTACCAAAATGGAGGCCAAGGCCATGGCCAAGGGACCTCCTTTACAAGAAATGAGCCTCTATTTATAGGCTCAGCACATTCTCCCATGTGCTCTTTTTGACTAGTCAAAAAGGAGCACATGCTCATCTCTCTCTAAATCTTTGTGAATATTCTCCAACAACCAACTCAAAAGAAATGAAGGCGTGGGAAACTTCTACGTGGGGATTTCTACATGTGCCAAAAAGCTACATTATTTGAGAGGCTTCAAAACCATAGCCTAAGGGGAATATCAAAAAAGGGGCTTAGGAGAGTGTTCATATGGACATCTCCTAAATACAAAAAAGAGATATTTTTATGAGGGCTAGAGGGTGCCATTGCATGAGGAAATTGTGGGCAACCCTTATAACAACACCCTCCTCCTCCTAGACTTTGTCGTCCTCGACAAAGCTAAGAGAGAAGCATATAGTGCCGAACTGGTCCAAGTTTGGAGTCTTCAACTCTTCAAATATGCAGCAGTTCCAATCTGAATTTTGCAAGGCTGCAAACCTTCAAATCTCTAATCCAGCAATGCTGAGCGACACAATCCCCTTGGGGGGCAGTCAGCCCAGCATGTATCCAAATTTGTAAGTCTTCAAGTCTTTCAGGCCTGCAATGCTGAGCGACACAATCCCCTTGGGGGGCAGTCAACCCAGCCTCCTTCCCATGTGCCTTCACTCAAAAGCTCCAATACCTGAAAATTAAACATACACAACAAGTAGACTGATTTTTGAAAAGAAGCAGCCAGAAAAAATGTTAATTCCATTTTTAGTTTCCACTTCAGGGAGCATCTTTCACATAGGACTTTCTCTTCTAATGAGAAGAGCTCCTGAAAATCTTCTTATCTCTATAGTCCAAAGATGATGCCAAAATCTGTAATCTCCAAGTGAGTGTGACATATTGCATTGCATAGCATGAGATGAATATGTAGTAGCATGCTTAAGTTATGTTCCTTCCATCATTCATACTAAGCTCCTAGTCAATCAAGTTTGAATTTTAACATGAGTGTTCTGTGCTCATAAAATGAATAAACAATAGTGCAACATTATGAGTCCTGTCATTTTACAAGCTTTCCTGAGATTCAAACAACTTATCAATCACTATTCCTGCAAATCATCAAATCATCCATAGGAGATAAGAAGGATCAATGCTGAAGTTCTAAGTGTGTTGGCCTATAATGAACTATGAAAAATTAAGCCTTAAATGAGGAATGTGGAACTAGAGAGTTACTTCCCTAGCAAAAAACAATCGCTCATACAGTGACTTCTCACGTAATTTAAATCCAGGTTTGAAAACTGTCAACCCCCTATGTGCATGTTCACCTGCAAGTATCCTTAAAACAATACATGCTCACATCATGATAACATTTTGCAGTACAAGCATTATGCACCCAACCTAGGAATTTTACTAGAAGCAGCCAATTGCTCTAATAAACAGTAGAATCAAGAGAGATGCATCTTCATGTAGCAAGAGCTGTGCAATCTTGGATCCGATTTTCTACAAGTGGGTCAATGGATACAAAACATCAAGCAATATTCATACCATCGTGACCTTTGTACTATACAAACATATAAGCAATTTAATCATGTCCAAAGAGTATGATAAAAGTATGCAGTAGAAACTCCAGAACACCAGGAAGCACCAACCTCAGTCTTTCAAACCTGCAATACTAAGAGTCAAAGGATATTGAGTTCATATTTAGCAATTGAAGATAAAATTCACTTCGAAAGATTAGACAAGAAGGACTTAGCAACCCCAAAAAGTTTCTTTAAGACATTTTGGTTACCATAATGGACAGCTTCCCCAAGGAGAAGAGTTACCAACACTCCAGTCACCTACATTCTTGCAACCTTCCCATCAAGAAGATCATATATATGATAATTGCATAGATAAGAGGTGCCTAAATAAGTCAACAATCCAACATGTGCATTACTCCTTAGTGGGGCACCAACAGAGAAAGCAGATATCTCTTGAAGCCAAATAACAAAATGTAGCCGCATGAACCTTAGGCCAACTCTCAAACCAAAATTGGACAACCTTTAGTGTTCATGAGAGAATGTGGTGCATGCCCCCTTAAAGGCTTTCACTTAGATTTCAACAAACATAATATCACTCAAGAGGAATGTGGATCTCTAAGAGGGTAGAGACTTGAACCTCCTATGTGTAAGAAGTGCATCATCCATAAAAGTAAAAGCTTATTAGATGCCAACCCCAACATATAAGAGACCACAAATTAAGTTGTTCTTGAGGAAGAAGCTCCAAAAGAAAACAAGTCTCTCAGTCATGGCCAAGAATTACTCCTCGTTTGCATAGAAAGTGAACATGCAGCAGAGTCCACCTTTGGTGGTCTAAATCATAAGGCTGGAAACACAATCTTGATGTTGATCTTTCAAATCTGTTAACAATGAACTCGAACACTTTTGCATTTTTGGCTTCTTATCTTCAATAAAGCATTCATACATGAATAGAGAAATTGAGCACAAGCATCAAGTTGCCACAACGACATAACATCTTTGAAATAGAACACTCTATATGTAAACATTTTTTTGAAGAGCACAAGAGGCTACCCATGTGAACCTTCATACCTGCAAACAGCCACAAACCAACAGGCAAAAACTTTTTGCACAAGTAACCTTATGAGAGAATAACCATAATCTGATTATGTGAATGATGGCCTGATTCAACAATACAAGGGTTCAAAAATAGAAATGCTCAGGTTGGACCAAAGAGAATCCATTCTGTCTCGATTGCACATATCTTACTACGAGGCCACTCATTCACAAGTACGAAAAACTCACAGAATACCGCTCAAAGACCTATGTCACCATACATTAGATTGGCATGCAAGTTCATTAGCAACATGTTACAATACCCCAGTGAGCATCGAAGAGGTGAAAAGCTTCAATGTGACACCCCTATCTACCTGAAAGACATAGGAACCCCAAACCTTAAGAAAACAAGCCCCAATTTATTTCCCACTAGCAGAAAACATTCAAAGCTTAAGATACTGTGTTCTGAAACATAACAAATTTTGAGCAAAACCTGCAAGTGGTGTAAGGAAGTGTGGACACAATCCCCCTGGAGGGCAGTCAGTCCAACATGCATCCCTTTGTGTAGTCCCATGTTAGAGCAATAGAGCCTCATCCAAGATCGTGGTTTAAATGAGTCAGTCGCCCTCTAAGTTAACACATGTAGCACTTCCTTGTGGGCTTCAGAACCTGCAACTCCTACCTGCATCAGCATACAGAAATCGTCCAGACATTGCCATTTCTTGTAAAGAGCATCCTAGTACCAAAACATTAATACATATGGCATGTCTGTAAATGCTAGTCATAGGCTCATCTCAAATGAATTCTATGAGCCGTCCATCAACTTGAGAGCCCTCCCTCACGAATATCATTAGATATAATAAGTTTTGCAAAAATAGTGATGTCATTCTGTTATGAGACCCAACTGTTACAAGGTCTACTCTCAGACAACTACAATGGTGTTGTGCCAGCTATTCGAAACATTCCTTAAAGTAATGCATAAAAATGATCATGCCTTTTGCCAGAAAACATCTCATTCAGACATAAGATTGCAAACATGCTTCCCATGGTTCAAGAATAACATTGATGCAAGCGAAATCTGAGAAGAACTTCAAGCCATGACAGAGAAAGGCACATAGACTTTGCAGAATAGTTAACCTGCTTTGAATCAAAAAGGATATAATCGATACCCACAACCCCTTGTAAAGGACACAAGATGTTAAAGCATTACCTTGCCATGAACGATATCAAGAGTATACTCACACGAATGCAAGGAATGCGATGCTTGGATGGGCAAAGTGCCTTTCCTTGGTAACAGAAGAGCGATGCAACATTATGGATCCATAAAGGAAATGCTCGTGACTCTAAAAGAGCTGCCATTTCATGTTTCATGTCAAACTGCTTGTATACCATAGTGAAAGAAGCCAGATCATGCGGACTGAAATGCTTCAAAGTTGACAGCACTGCCATACGAAACCCCCTTACAGAAGCTCATGACTCCATGGCAGCTTCTACCACTGCTCGTTTCTGAAGTAGCAACTCTAATTGCTCATTTTCTATTAAAATATCCAGCATGAAATGTAATGACAGGAAATTGTTAATGCATGTTACTAGACGTGCAAGAGATGCAAAATCCCTTCTGAAATGTATGCTTCGACCCGAGTAGCTGCAAATGATAAGAGCACGTTTATGCCATCAAGACATGCAGAAGACATATAGAAATGATGGGCACGAATAAGGAGTTCAACCTTACAGGAGTGAGGCACTTCATGCCCACTTATTGAGATATTTAGTAAAGCATGTCCCATCTCAGGTTCAGGCATTGCATTATGAATGGGGAGGGGGAATATGATTAATTGGAGAACGAGCCCAGCACAAAGGTTTTCAAGCACAAAGAGAGACCGCAATCGTTGTTAAGGCAATGAAGGATGCAACCAGAGAATAGGGTCCACCCTTTACAGAGAAGAAATAGACTTCACATCTTGCAAATAGACTGTCAACTTCCCAACATCGAGTTTACGCAACAAAATGGAGTTGTACTAGGACACCATGTCAATTGCAAAACATAAAGTGACCGACCAAAATCATACTGTTTTATATTTAATGACATGTATATGTTTGAACCCTAGCTATCCTCCAAAAACTACATTCATCCTTGGTCACAACAATGCACAGATGTAGCACAAACAAAGATAAGTGCCCTCTTTGGATCCTGGTGCATCACGTCGAAGTGTACACATGCCTTCCTAGCACGACATAGTCGGCAAACGCCAAAATTTCCAGAAGCAAGAACGAGATGAGCGAACATTTGTAGATTCTTATCACCTGGTGAGTTGATGGGGGAGCACACATGGAGCTCGACCCCAATATATCAACCACACCCAGCACGGGAGCAAACATATAATACGCCCACACAGAAAAATGATCCACTGAGCACAACAATCGATCAAGAACAATGGGGAGCCTATTGTTCGAAGACGACATGGAAGCACCGACCAAAGGAATTAGGACCCGAAGGAGCTTGACCTTAGGAGCAACATGAATCCATGCAGGAAAGCTTGTACTAATTCGAGACAGAGGAGTGCTGATCATGCCAACTGAGGTGCTGACAAAGGAAGGGGTGTAGACCGCTTGCTCAACCCCATCCTTGAGCACATACATAGGGCATGCTTTCCACCATGGGAAGGAAGCACCATACGACAAAAACACAGAGATCCCCAAAACGCCGAGCCAGCATGAAGGTGGAACACCGGCCATTGCAAGAAGAAGCGCAGAGCAAAACGATGGGCACGCGCAACCCAAGAAGACCCTAAGCAGCCAGAGAGCGGAGCGCCAGGGACAGTTGTGTCCTTCAAGAAGAAAGAGAGCCATAGCTCCAATCTTCACAGCGCTGCAAGCTTCGACATGCAGAGGGAGCAGGAGGGCCCAACCCCGAACAGGAGTAGAAATGCGGACGACTTGGGCATGAGATAGGAAAAGGGAGAGAGAGAGAGAGTGCCAGTGGCTACTTAACTCCTCTCACCTAACGCATGTTCCCATGATCATACGAGTTAAGGCATTTCAAACAATGGAGAGGGAGGCTATCGCCCACTCACGCCTCAAGCGGTACACAACAGCACATACATAAAAACGAGAGGGAGTATTGAGGGCCTTCCGCGCTTTATCAAACCAATGATTTATCATATGGATGAAAAAAGCTACTCGTGGATAATAGAAAAAACTCCAATCTTTTGTTTTTATTAAAAAAAATGAAGAGAGGGAAGGGAAAGAAAGGAGCCTCCACCCATCCCACTTTCCAAGGAAATCACTATAAGAGAAGTGACAGAAGTGGACAGTGATATCCATTGTGTGTGTGTGGAGGTGTGTGTGTGAGAGAGAGAGAAGGAGGAGGGGTTTTAGGGGAGAGTTTTTGTGCATCAAACAAAATAAAGAACTAAACTAGTCAGAAATTAACAAATGAGAGGTACCCTTGAACAACCGAAGGCCACACGTACTCATCCTTCTCCAAGTGTCAAGGTGCATCTCATGAAGTATGGACACGCAAACTTGGAAAAACCAACGGCTAAAGGCCGACGTCCCCGGCAACGGCGCCAAATTTGTTGAGAAAAGGGGAGCAACAACCCTAACCGCCTCACATGGAAGTGAGAGGTTTCTCCAAGTTGGGGCAAAGAATGAGAGGAGAGGTTCACCCACGCTCATGGAGCAATGGCAACAATGGCCAACGTCACAAGGAGCAAATGGGAACATCCTCCCAACCATGCACACACACATGCAAATCCATTCACCAAGATCATCGCCTTGCACACAAGGAAACAGGAGAGTAGCAAATGACACCTTCTTCCATTACCAAAATGGAGGCCAAGGCCATGGCGAAGGGACCTCCTTTACAAGAAATGAGCCTCTATTTATAGGCTCAGCACATTCTCCCATGTGCTCTTTTTGACTAGTCAAAAAGGAGCACATGCTCATCTCTCTCTAAATCTTTGTGAATATTCTCCAACAACCAACTCAAAAGAAATGAAGGCGTGGGAAACTTCTACGTGGGGATTTCTACATGTGCCAAAAAGCTACATTATTTGAGAGGCTTCAAAACCATAGCCTAAGGGAAATATCAAAAAAGGGGCTTAGGAGAGTGTTCATATGGACATCTCCTAAATACAAAAAAGAGATATTTTTATGAGGGCTAGAGGGTGCCATTGCATGAGGAAATTGTGGGCAACCCTTATAACAACAAAGAGGCCAAGATCACATGCATCACAACAACAACATAGTACAAGAGGAGGCTCAAACACAGAAGGAAAACGTTCTTATGGCTATGCATATAGAGACACATAAGAGGAAGGTAAACAACAAAACTTGGTATGTAGATAGTGGTTGCTCAAACCACATGAATCACAACATGAATATGTTTGTGAACTTACACAAACCTGATTCAAGAGTCACAGTTGCTACAGGAGATAGTACTGAGCATGAAGTAGTTTACATTGGTGATTGTCCACTAAATGAACATGTTACTCTTAGAGATGTTTTGTTTGTTCCTACCATTACAAGAAATTTGATTTCAGTTGGATAGATGGAGGACTATGGAGTAAAGGTCGATTTTGACAATAATTAGTGGCAGGCTTATCAAAAGAAGGATGGAAAGTGTGTTATACAAGGACAAAAGGTAAACAGATTATATACTTATGAAGTTGAAGTTCCAGATTATGCAGGTTATACAATGGTTAATGGGACTCAAGTAAGTCAATTGGATTTATGGCATAAAAGATTAGGACACATCAGTGTTGGGAGGTTAAAAGATATTGCAAAGAAATCATTGGTTGAAGGTTTACCACAACTACCTAAGCAAGATTTGGATTTTGTTTGCGAGGCATGTCAGTTTGGAAAATAGGTACGAAGTCCTTTTTCAAAAGCAGGATTGCAAAGCAGAGGTATTTTGGACTTGATTCATACTGACATATGGGGTCATCTCAAGAAGAGTCCATGGCAGGTAGCAAGTACTTTGTCACATTTATTGATGACTTCTCAAAATTTACATTCATTTATTTTATGAAATACAAATACGAAGTGTTTGACATATTCAAAAAGTTTAAATCATTGGTTGAAAAGCAAACAGGTCGAAGCATAAGAAGGTTGAGATCAGATGGAGGAGGTGAATATTTTTCTAATCAGTTTCTTGCATTTTTGGAGGAAGAAGGAATTAAAAAGGAGACTACAAACAGATACACACCTCAACAAAATGGTGTGGCCGAAAGAAGAAACAGGTCTATCTTGGAGATGGGTAGGTGCATGTTAAATGAAAAGGACTTACCACTTACTTTTTGGGCTGAAGCATGCAATATGGTAGTTTATGTGATGAACAGGTTACTACCTACTCAAAATCATGTACAGCAAGCACCTTATGAATTGTTTTATGGATCAAAACCAGATATTGCTAATTGTAAAATTTTTGGAAGCATATGTTTCGTTCATGTTCCACAACAATTAAGGTCAAAGTTGGATCCAAGGTCACAAAAAATGGTGTTCATTGGTATGGTAGAAGGGCAACCAGGATATAGATGTGCGAACCCAGATACGGGAGGGGTAATTGTTTCGAGAGATGTTATTTTTCATGAAGATAAATCTTGGTATAAACATGAAGTGCAGGTAGATGAAGAAGAAACTAAAAGAAGTCACGTAGAAGAACCAAGTTCTCCAAGTTCACCAGAGAGTCAAATTACAGATGAAGAGGCAACTCCCCCCAATCAGAAGTTGAAGAAATTCTCGATTTGATTTCAAAGGAAATTGAGTCACAGGAAGAAGAAAGTGAAGGTTCTACATCAAGAAGAACCCAAACTCGAAGGCAAGAAAAGCATGGTAGGACAAGAAGCCAATCAAGGTATCCAGTAAGAGAAAGAAGGCAACCACAAAGATTTTCTCATGAAGCTTATATTGCAAAACTTCTTGAGGAGTAGGAACCAACAACTTTTAAAGAAGCGTCAAAGGTAAAGAAATGGGTTAAAGCAATGGATGAAGAAATGACAGCTTTGTATGAGTACAATACATGGAGTTTAGTTCCAAGGCAACCTAACATGAAGGTAATTGGTAACAAATGGGTGTATAGGATAAAGAGAAATAGTGATGGTTCACTAAGTAGATATAAGGCAAGGCTTGTTTGTAAAGGTTATGCACAGAGTTATGGCATCGATTATGAGGAGACATTTTCTCCTGTTGCCAAGATATCAACAATAAGGACATTAATAAGTGTTGTTGCAAGCAAGGTATGGAATCTTTATCAATTAGATATAAAAAATGCATCTCTCAATGGTGATTTAAAAGAAGATGTGTACATGGAGCAACCAACAGGTTATGAAGATTCCAAGAAGCCTACTCATGTATGTAAACTCTTGAAAGCATTGTATGGTCTTAAGCAAGCTCCAAGGGCTTGGAATTTTAGATTGGTAAAGTTTCTTGAAAAGCAGGATACATGTGTTCAAATGCAGATACTTCTTTGTATGTTAAGGTTGAAGGATCATTGATTGTTTATATCTCAATTTATGTGGATGACTTGATAATAACAAGAAACAATGAAGGTGAGATAGCCAGGATCAACGCAGAGCTTGGATCTGAATTTAAAATTTCAGATTTAGGAGAACTGACGTACATTCTTGGAATCGAAGTTATGAAGAAGGAAGATGGCGTATATCTTCTACAAAGAAAGTATATTTCAGATTTGTTAAAGAAATATGGCATGGAGCATTGCAAGAGTATCAATAATCCGATGGAACCCAATGTGAAGTACAGTGTTGAAGATGGTGAACCTTTAGAAGATCCACTTATCTACAGGTCTTTGATTGGTTCTCTTATATATGCAACTTTAACAAGGCCGGATATTACATTTAGTGTAAGTACATTGTCTCAATTCATGAACAAACCCAGAGATGTTCATATGCAAGCAGCAAAAAGGGTCTTGAGATATTTGAAGGGTACATTAAATGAAGGTTTGGGCTATAAATATAATGAAGGTTTGGATTTGAAAGCATACAGTGATGCAGATTGGGCTGGAAATAAGGATGATAGAAGGAGTACAGGTGGATATCTGATATTTGCAGGTAATAATTTGGTTTCATGGAGTTCTAAAAAACAGCCTACAGTAGCACTTTCAAGCACAGAAGCTGAATATAGAGTCTTACAAATGCAACATGTGAGATTATGTGGTATTTGAAGCTTTATGAAGATATGAATCTATCTACAAATCGTCCACTACTCTTTGGAGATAATGTAAGTTCATTACAGCTCGCGTCTAATCTAGTGTACCATGCAAGAACACAACACATTGAAGTGCACTATCACTATATCCGAGAGAAGGTGGTGAATGAAGATATTGATATTCAACATGTTGGAACTAAAGACCCATTAGCAGACATACTCACAATAGCAGTGGATGCTCAGAAACTTAAGTGAATCAAAATACTACTTGGAGTCAAAGCTTTGGATTTAGAGCTTGAGGGGGGCAATGTTACATAAAAACAAGCTCTAAAGTAGTCTTGTGGATTTTATTAATTATTAAAAATGGTATATGGAAGCTTGTAGATCTTATTAATTATGAAAAATAACATGTGGAGGCGTTCACATCTCCAAAGTTCGAGCAAAAGTAGATAAAAGTAGAAGGAAAGGAGAGGTGTCTATTTTTAGACAAAGAAAGCGCTTCTGTTGATAGCCTCTCAATGAAAAGAGTGGTTCTCTTAGTGTAGGTGTCCAAATTGAGTGATTCTTGTTGTGTTGTGAAGCTTACAACTTTTACTATATAACTAGATCAGTTTTTGTACAATTTACAATGAGAAAACGCCGCGCAAGTAGGCATTTTTGCAGATCTTCTTTCTTGTGTCTATCCGGTGCCTCATGAGAGACATACCTCTCTTCGAACTTTCATATCTCAATCGTTATGAGGTCTTTTTGAGTGATCTTACTTGGAGGAGTTTCCTTAGCTCTCATACTTTCTATCCATATCAAAATTTCTCATAGATCGTGAAGTTTTATTGCTTCTGTACATCAGTTTTCAATCCAGATAGTTAGTCATACCTTGCTGTTGCAGGCTTCTTCTTACCTTGACTTCAAGCTATTGGTTTGGGAGCTATACTCCACCTTTTTTGATGTATTTTGTTTCTAAAGCATGCTATTCAGAGTCTACTTTCAGAATATATGACTAACTTTATCAAATTCTGCTCCGAGAGTTTATGGTGATCATTTTGCTATAGTGACCTATTTCTGTTTTTTGGAAAGTTTGGTGGAAAGTTTTTTTTTGAAGTTTGGAAATATTTGGTTGGTCTTTTAATGATCTTGGGAGGTCTCATCATGTTTCGTTGTGTACTTTGATGTTTACAAGTTTCTAAACACAACAATTACAAGTTCATGACATTAGTAATTTAAAACATGACCTCTAAATGTTAGAATCAAACAAGTAGATGATTGATCTTAGGATTGTTCATGTTGTGAACGTGATGGTAGCTTTAGTTTCTACATATTTTGAACCAATCATGAGATATAGAAAGTCATATGGAATCTAAGCTTCATGATCATTTCCTTTGTGTCATGGCACGTTTCTCACTTTTCATTTTCTCCTTTCCTCTTCTCGATTCGATAGTTGAGGATTTTTTACTCTTGATGATGTCATCCTTTGAATTCTTAGCTTTTACTCAATACAAGTAAACCTATTGGGATTCACAAAAAACTATCCCTCACTATGGATTTTTCATCCTCTTCATACTCAACCAATTCACACATGAACAACGATACATCATAGCCATCTTTGTCACAATGAGGAGGCCATTGTTAAACATTGACCACTATGTCCATGACATGTGATAGCTCTTGTAAGGAGTTAGTTTAAAAATATAAACCTTCCTCTAGTTGAGGTTCATCTGAATGTTGAGAGTAGTTACCCTTCTAGCATACTTTGGTGGAGAATTTTTGAGATGCCTTCAAGGTAGCCCCTTTCTAGTCTTCTTTATACATTCCCAACCCATTCCATCACATGGCTTCTTGTTTGATTAATGGATGCCTTAACCTTCTCTCCTTCCAGAAACTTCTCTACTTCGAATTGATTTTCTAAATTTTGAATGCATGTTTGGTTTTTGACCTTGTAGAGACTCCTCAATATACTCCATGATCACTTGCCTTTGATGTATGTTGAATGAGAGGTAGGATAGAGTCCCCACACTATACCATATAGTGCATTCTCATTTATTATGTTCCAAGCTTGTAGAAGCTTTGTGTCTATGAGAATTACCATACTGGGATCCAATGGGTTGAAGGTAGGTTGTGCCTCTTGCTCAATTCCCATCATCATATCCAAAAGATCATGAGAATCAAGGATAACTAATATCTTGAACTTCCAAAGAAAATAATTTGTACCACTTTTCTTGCCTTCACTAAAGGTTGGTAGATGAATCCATAGTATTTGCATTGCCAAGTCCATTGCACCAACTCCACTTCTAGATGCTAACACCTCCATAGTGTTAAAGTGCCAAGCTATGTGGAAAGAGATCAATCCACCAGAGGAAGTAAGCACAAAGCTTTGTAGAAGCCTTCAAACTTCTCCCAAGGCAAAGCCTTTGTGAAAAGATATGCAACATTATCCTGTGTGGTCACAGATGCCAAATTGATCTCTCGAATAGAGAACCTCTCCTTGACATAATGGTAATGCACTCAATGTGCTTTGTGCGGGCACGGAATATTAGTTAGTATTGTGTAGGTCTATGTATTCTATAGGTCTAGTGGAGAGTATTGTGCACGTTGTTTAGAGCCCAGTTTTCTACTTTGAGGGTATCTTCATGAAGCTCTCATGAATGAGAATACACTATAGTACATTGTTATTGCACCACTTCACAACCTAACTTGAGCTACACAAAAACAAACCCTCAATGATTTTTATAACTATTGAAAGCTAGGATACTTTCTTAAAGATTTGATTATGAATGCAAACTTGAGCTTGAGCTTGGACATCCATCACTTTAAGTATGGTTTCCCATACCACCATACCCTTTATGATGCTGGAGTAAGACTAGATGTATTGTACCATCAAATCCATACTGTTGAAGCTCAAGGTCAAGGACAAAGCATGGAAGCACATCAAAGAAGTGGACATAGAAGAAGAGAGAGCAAGTAGGGAGCTCCAAGAAGCGTATGTCAAATTTTCAGAAGAATCCCCTACAAAAATAGTGATTTTCATCACTAGAAACCATTGTAAATACCATTATCTATTTTTAGTAACTCCATTTTGTTCAAGCCGAGGAGTCCTCGAGCTTGAGGAGTATTAGAAGTACCATCGTACCAATTTTCATAATTTTTAGACTTCGTTTGAGCCCTCAAATAAGCCCTGGAACCTAATTTTTAACTAGGCCGGACACTAGGTCTGGACAGGGCCAAAACTAGTCAAAAAACTATAAAAAGAGCTAGAGAGCTCATTTTTGAGGTTAGCTTGTTAGAGAATAGAACTTTTGTAAGAGAACTCTTTGCAATCTAAGCTTTCCATTGTTCCTCTCTTTGATCTTACTTTGTGCGCGTGTGTGTGTATGTGTGTGCATGTTTGTGCGCTTTCACTCACGTACTTGTGCCTTCACTTGCTCGTGGTCTTCATACCGGTCCTCACGTCTCCGCGGATTGACAAGTAAAGGAGGTGGTGCTTACGCTTGAGCTACACCAAATTTTGGCGCCGTTGCCGGGGAGAGAGCTTCGAGGACGAGCGTTGTGATGGTAAGATCGTAGATTTGCGACGTTGGAAGGTAAAAAAACTGTCATTTCAGTTCATTTTCTGTTTTTTCCTCTTCATCTTCATCATCATCATCATCTCCACCTTCTTCCATCTTCTTCTTCATAGAAAATTCTTGTTTTTTAGTGCATTTTCACCATCTTCATACCATTTTTCATGCATTATTGTGGGGGAAGGAGTTAGGAGGTGCAAGGGGGAGCAAGCGCTGCATTTTTTTCATGATTTTCTGCTCATACGGAGCTCGCCATAGCCGGCGCTCAGAAATTTGAATTTCCCGCCAAAAAACGCGATTCTGTGATGAAAATCGCGATTCTGTGAAAATTCAAAATTTTTTGAAAAATCACGATTTTCAGTTTTCCCGCCTAAAAGTTGGTTGAAAAAAATCGCGATTCTGTGTTTTTCTCAAAAAAACACGATTCTCTGCTCAAAATCGCGATTCTCACCAATCACGATTTTCAGCAAAAACACGATTTTGTGAAAAAGGCGATTCTGTGAAAACACGATTTTTTGCTCAAAATCGCGATTTTCAAAAACACGATTTTGTGCTCAACATCGCGATTTTCATGTGAAAAATACGATTTTCAAAAAACACGATTCTCTGCTCAAAATCGCGATTTTCATGTGAAAAATACGATTTTCAAAAAACACGATTCTCTGCTCAAAATCGCGATTCTCACCAATCACGATTTTCAGCAAAAAAAAAAACACGATTTTGTGAAAAACACGACTTTCTGCTCAAAATCGCGATTCTCACAAATCACGATTTTCAGCCAAAAATACGATTTTGAGAAAAACACGATTCTGTGGGACAAAATCGCGATTTTCAAGTCAAAAACACGATTTTGAGAAAACACGAATTTTTGCTCAAAATCGCGATTTTCAATTCACGATTTTCTGCTCAAAATCGCGATTTTCATGTCAAAAACACGATTCTGAGAAAACACGATTTTCAGTCAAAAACACGATTTTGTGAATCACGATTTTGTGATCAAAATCGCGATTTTCAGAAACACGATTTTGTGATCAACATCGCGATTTTCAGATCACGATTTTCTGCTCAAAATCGCGATTTTCAAAAACACGATTTTGTGCTCAACATCGCGATTTTTTTGACTTCACAACATCGCGATTTTCAGAAAGTTCACAAAATCGCGATTTTCTCCAAAGGTCCTGTTTGCCTGTTTTGACCCCCAGGAGCCTGATTTGACATAACTTTCTCATCCAAAGTCCATTTTTTGAGCTCTATAGCTTGTTGGAAAGCTTGTTTCAAATCCTACACGATCTCAACTGTTTTTCTCAAGAATAATGCGTTGATTTTGAGATAGGATAATTTGAAGTTGACCCTCAGGTGGGACTAGGGAACCAAGGGGGCTCTAAAGAATTGTGAACCATACCAAAGGGAAAATTTGGACTATTGACTAAAGCTTATGAACCTGAGATCTGGTAGACACTTAGGCAAGGATAAACAAAGCATTAGATCTTCTGAGGCTAGTGTCAACCATACATCCAAGTCTTGGGCACAACAACTAAGTGGTCATCTTTTACTCAGATCGGACACAAGTGATTCAGAAATGTCTTTTAGTAAGGGAAAACCTGCAGGTGGCTCAGGGACTGCCCATCTACAAACACCGGAAGGTCCCTATAAGACACAGTTGGAATATATTCGGACCAACCAATTAGGTGCTCGCATCTATGAGGATGGTCTGAGGCGATCAGTAGTCCAACTCAAAAATCCAGATCAATCCTTTGGACTTGAACACCCGGTGGTCAAGTTCGAAGAGGGTTCATACATTGATAAGGAAGGAACCATGTATGTGGTTACCAACCAACCAGATAGGACCGATGAGTTTGGAAATATCATTCATGAGAATGAGATAGGAGACCTAGAACAAGGAAACGTAGGACAAGGACCCCAGACTCCTAGAGGTAAGTCAGTTTTGACCCGAGTGATCACTCCGGACTGGATCCCTCAAGACAACAAAAGCATAGAACTATTTTTGAATAGAGAAACAGAGGAAGCCTTTTGGAGGTTCAAGCCAGATCAACCTAGCCAATTGGGAATAGTTATCATCTATGAATTCAAAGATCCTGAGATACCAGGCAAAGTTGTCTACCTGGATAACACATCAGAGAAAATTTTCTTGGTAACGGAACATGATAGACATGCATACACATGGAAGAATGACATGATTTTCCCCCCACCAAGATCCAATGTTTCCCATGGCCTCCAAGGGGTAGGATCATCCCAGGCTCATGAAGCCCAGAGAGAAAGAACTAGAGAGAGACCTGAGGTAAGTTTTGCACACACCATGGGCAGGAATAGGTCAGGATTTGAAAATGAAAGACCTGAAAGAGAGAGACATCAAGCACATAGGCAACAAAGAGATGAACAGGATTTTCCATTGCTTAGACCCCGGGAGTACCCAAGAACCATTAAACCCAGTCACGTGATCAAGGCAATGAAGAACTATTTCGATGGGACAGGGGATCCTTATGATCATGTGGCCGAGTACAAACAAGTGCTGAGAGCCGAACAAATTGAGGACTGGTTCACCCAGTACGAGGCATTTGGTTTGACCCTTAAAGGCACTGCCTTAGCTTGGTTTCAACCATTGAGTAGAAGCAGCTATCGCGATATAGGTCAACTGTTAGACGAATTCATTGTAGAATTTTCCAAGAGTGGTATCAGGCATAACACATCGTCCCTGATCCATAGTTTCAAGCAGACACCCCAAGAAACAGTGCGACTAGCAGGTAGAAGGTTCAGACAGTACCTAGAAAGATGCCCTGCTCCGGAGCTACCCACACCAGCCAAACAAGTGGCTTTGTTTTTGGATGGCTTACTGAGCACAAAGTTAAGATCCTATGTATACTTGAAAGATCCTAGATCTATAGAAGAGTGTGTGCGGACGTGCATAGACATAGAAGATAACTTGGGTGAGGAGTTAGGATTGTCCAAACTCTACAAAGATTCGGATAGTTCTACGAGTCATACTTCAAAGATCTCCACAGAAATAGAAGAGATAGCTGAGCAAGTTGCCAAGAAGCTGGGAGTCCAAAATAAACAAACACAGAGAGTCACTTCATTGAATCGGTGCTATACTTGCGGAGGTGACCACATGGCTAACGTATGCCCAATGCAAAACCAAAACATTAGAGAAAGGAATGCTCCATATTGCACTATTGAGAGAAAATACACAAACCACACGGCTCAAGATTGTCCCTACAATAGGCAGGCTGTTAGACAAAATTATCAGCAACCTTACCCACAAGGTGGGTATCAGAATCAATACCAACAGCCATATTATAGACCACAACAGCAGTATCAGGTACCATATAGGCCACAACCTGTCTTGGTAAACCAACCACCAGCTCCAGCCAACGTGATTCCAGTCAAGTATGCTGTGGGAGAGGGAAATCCAAATAGAGCTTTGGTGCCACTAACCCCATTGATACCAGATAATGACTCTCATGCTCATAGTTCAGACTACTCCCATGAAGGTAGTCCACATGCTTATTACACAGAGTCACCTGAACATAGCGAGATTTACTCGTATCAATATGAGGCACCGCCTATGGAGCAAAATTGGGAGCCAGAATACTCCAATGTCATGTACACAAATCCTAACCCTAGGCCCCAGTTGAGACAAATGAGACCACAAGCCCCTAGAGGATCTTGTTTCAGATGTCATGGTGACCATTTCATTCGTGACTGTCCCCACCCACCATCTCCGAGTCAAGGACAGGCTATCACAATACAGGCTTTTTGCCCTGATTGTGGCAAAGACCATCTCCCCAGAGATTGTCCAAGAAACCCCTCTAGTGCACCCAAGATTACACCCATTAATGTGGTAGGCTTAGTGGCAGATCCAAGTTCAAGTAGTAGCAATGTGGCTCCTATACAAGCTGTTACTAGAGCACAAGCCTTAAAACAGGATAAACCAGTAGAACAATCAGAGTCGAGTGAATCGGGAGAGCCTAGTAAGAGGAAAACAAGAACATGGAAGGATACCAGAGAAAAGGCCAATCGCAAGTGGAATAAAAAGCTGTCGGAACTAGAAGAAAGCTTAAAAGAAACGAAAACAAAAATAGAAGACATTGCATCTCAAAGCCCCTCGCATGCCGAAACTCCATCCACTCCACCTCATCCCACCCCACCACCCATTGTAAATAGACCACAACCAGGGTCTGTTCTTGCAGATCCAACCCCAGAAGGCTTGGACATGATGTTCAAGGCCTACCAGGCTCGACTTCAAGAAGGGCCTACAGCGGCAAACCTAGACAAGAGTTACCCTAGAGCAGATTTAGAGATTGAACGGATGAAAATGTGCATGAAAATGGTAGAACAAGCTCAAGCCATACTTGAGACTAGTCAAAAGTTCAATCAGACAAACTCTATCAAATCGGATTTGCATTTCCAGGGCTTACTAGAACGATTAGAGCAGTTGGTAAACAAACCACAAGTTTCTCTACCTCCACAGGCTCAGCCAGTTATTGAAAGAGGAAGCTCACCACCAAGGGGAGCTTATGTTCCTAATTCCACGGATGCTGGAATACCTCCTTCTATTCAACAGTACTCTCAAGAGTTCTTGCGGGAAATACAAGAGGAGAAATGGGCCAAGGAGAAGGGTAATTCCCCTCCTATTCCTGAGATTGATGATCTTCATGATCAATTTCCCCAAGACATTCCATCTATTTACGAAGATGAAGCAGAACAAGAAAACGAAAGATTAGATTTTGAATCTAATACCTTAGAAGAACTGCCTCAATTTCTAGGCCCATGGGAATCTGAATCACTCCAGATTAGAGCACCCACAATACTAGTAAGAAATGAAGACTCAGTGGTTCCAAGGAACACGGATGTCGTGAAGAACACTAAGGTTCAGTGTCATCTCACTGTAGAAGAGTTGCTCAAAGCAAAACCTGAGTTATGGAATCATGTGAAGGATCAGGTCCCAGAACTTGAGTCCAATATGCCAAAAGTAGGCTCTAAGCAAAGGGTACCAGAGATACCTCTAGACAAAATAGGGGACATGTGTGAGGGTGAAGAAGGTAATACTTATCTTCCCATCACCTACCAAGGTTACACAACCAAAGCAATCATAGATTCAGGTGCTGGTGTTGCTATTGCGACCACCTCCTTGTGGAAGCAATGGGGCAAGCCCACATTAAGACCAACTAGAATGAAGCTTCAAATGGCTGATGGTCATTTTGAAAGACCTCTAGGGTTGCTAGAAGGGATCACTCTAACCACTTGTGGTGTAGAGTTTGAGCACACATTTGCTATATGTGACTTTGAGAAAAATAATGTCTTTGAGATGATCCTAGGAAGACCCTTCCTACGACAATTGCAAATAGTACAGGATTGGGGAACTAACTCCTTGTACTTACAGCACTTAGGGGTCACCACTAAGGTCAATTTGAAGGATTACACCTTCAGAGATGTACCACCCCTACAGTGGAATTCTATCCACAAAGCAAAAGAAGATTCCATCTCTGTGCATTCTGAAAGTTCACCTGATCCATCATGGCTGCATGAAGATACTCATTTGTGGATGTGCAAGGTTGCAAAGGAAGAGGAAAAACGTTTAAAGGCAAGAGAAGAAGGAACTTCGGTAGGAGATAGACCAGTTAGAGACCCAGCCTACACACCGATGATCTTCCCAGATGAGGAGTTTGAGCCTCATGGCTGGCCAGAAATCTTAGCCACCATGGACATTGCTGTCAATGAAGAACAGTGGACACCTCATTGTGATGAGGAGGGTTATGATATCTCAGTGTTCATGTGTCAACCCCTGCTAGAAGAATGTGACCCTAGTGATGTCATAGAAGAAGAAGAGAATGACGATGATTTGGAGTCTATTGTGATGGATAGTTGCTTTAACTCAGAGCAGCACTATCTAGAAGATATAGGAGTGTTCACCCAGAAAGAAGAAGAACCTCTCACAAGTATTAAAACAGTAAACTCAAAGGATGGAAGTGAGAGTAGTCAAAAGAAAAAGAAAAGAAAAGCAATGAAACAAGAAAAGGAGGAATCATTGTTTGAAGTACCAGAAAACTTCAAGAAATATGAAGTTGACGACCGCAAAATTCTGGTACGAATGCCTAAGAGAGAGGCCATCATAGGAGAATCATATGATAATAAAGAAAAGACCAAGAAGATTGTAGTGACCATTGAAGAGAACGAAGAGAGATGCACATATATAGGAGATGATCTAAGTGCAAGAGAAGAAATGGAGCTCATAGCTCTATTAAGGGAATATAGGGATGTGTTTGCATGGCACTATAGAGACTTGAAAGGGGTAGATCCAAGAATTTGTTCTCATACTATCCCCATGACTGCTGATGCTAAGCCCACCAAACAGAAGCCCTACACATATAATGATACCTATGCAGCCAAAATCAAAGAAGAAATTGATAGGTTGATTGAGGCTGGATTCATCTATGAGATTGAGCATACCGAATGGGTGTCCCCCATTGTTGTGGTACCCAAGAAGAACGGGAAGTTGCGAGTGTGTATTAACCTTAAAAAAGTTAATGCCGCTACGATTAGAGATAGTTATCCACTTCCAATCACAGAACACCTATTGGAGCGTGTTGCAGGCAAGGAAGTTTATAGCTTCCTTGATGGATTTTCAGGTTACAATCAAGTAGCCATTGCCCCAGAAGATCAACACAAAACAGCTTTTGCTACAGAGTGGGGAATCTTTGCATTTCGGGTGATGCCATTTGGGCTCACCAATGCACCTGCAACATTCCAAAGGCTCATGTGTCATGTCTTCAAAGAGTTCTTGCGAAAGAGCTTAGAAGTGTATGTGGATGATTTATGTGCTCATTCCCAAGAAAGAAGGGTTCACATCCCTGAACTCAAACAAATCTTCAACAAGTGTAGAGAATATCGAGTGTGTCTGAACCCAGAAAAGTGTGTGTTCATGGTGCGTCAAGGTAAAATCCTCGGTCATATTGTTTCTAAGAATGGAATCTCAACGGATGAAGATAAGGTACGAGCCATAGCGGAGCTGCCAAGGCCAAGGAATGTTAAAGAGGTACAAGCCTTTATGGGCCATTGTGGATATTACCGTAGGTTTATCCACATGTACGCGATCATAGCTAGACCCCTTTATGCCTTGTTGTCTAATTTTGAGTGGAACGACGAATGCGAGAATTCTTTCAATGAACTGAAGAAACGTTTGTGCACAGCACCAATACTGACCACTCCTGATTGGAATAAACCATTCCATGTCCATGTGGATGCATCCAATCATGCCATAGGATGTGTGCTGGCACAACCCACAGGTGAAGGGAATTTAGATTTGCCCATCGCATACGCTAGTAGACAACTAAACCCAGCCGAAAGAAATTATACCACAACCGAGCGAGAAGGGTTAGGCATGGTATATGCTGTAAAGAAGTTTAGACACTATTTATTGGCCAACAAGTTCAAGTTCTTCACTGATCATCAAGCTTTGTTATATTTGGTCAATAAACCTTGCAATACTGGACGCTTAGTAAGATGGTTCCTCTTACTAATGGAATATGACTTTGAAGTTGTTGTCAGGAAAGGTAGAACCCACCTTCGGGCAGATCACCTTTCTCGCATTACTTCAGGAGAGTCACCACAAGGAGTGTCTGATGAACTACTTGATGCTTATCTGTTCAATTTGGAAGTTGTTCCTAAATGGGCAAATAAGTTGGTACCAGTCCTAACCTTCGGCCCTGTAAATAAGAATGTGAAAACATCACAAGAAGAAATCGTAAAATCACAAAAATATCACATATTGGCAGGAAGCATGTACAAACAAGATACTGAGGGTGTATTAGCTTGTTGTGTCGAGGATGATGAACATAGTAGTTGGTTGCAGCAAGCTCATGAGGGATTGCTAGGAAATCACTATTCTAAACAACGAACGTTGCAGAATTTGAAACGTTTAGGAGTGTATTGGCCTAGCATGGACAAAGAAATACATGAGTGGATCAAGAATTGTCCAATGTGTAGAGAGAAACCACCAGTGGAGCATGCGACCCTTTATCAAGTATCATTAATTCCAGATTGGAGTACTCCATTGGTAGAGTTTATGAGATCGGGAAGATTACCCAAAGAGGCCAGTCTAGCAAGAAGACGAAATATGGAGCAAGAGGCTCAAGGCTATGCCTTAGTAGGAGAAAACCTATACCGAAGAGGTAAAGATGGTTACTTAAGACTGTGCGTTCATGAATCAGACTATTTAAGGATCTTAGAGACTGCACACAGTGGTGTTGCAGGTGGACATTTTGGCCCTGACCGAGTGATTAAAACCATTCTATTCTCAGGACTTTGGTGGCCCACTCTTCATATGGATGCACATACCTATGTGAAGAAATGTGACACTTGCCAACGTGCACAATATCCAGTGAGAAAAGACGAGATGCCCTTGAGGCCAATGATGGGAGGACGTGCATTTTCGAAGTGGGGCATAGACTTCATAGGTCCTATTAACCCCCCAGCTAGAAACTCCCATGCAGAGTACATCATTGTAGCCACAGATTACCTTACAAAGTGGGTAGAAGTCAAGGCCACAACAAAGAATGATGCTCAGACTACGGCTAAGTTCTTATTCGAGAATGTGTTCACGAGATATGGACTACCAATAGAGTTGGTGAGCGATAGAGGCACACACTTCTTGAATGAAGTCATTGAAAATCTTCTCCAAGAATTCTTGGTGATACATAAGAAATCCGCCCCCTATCATCCACAAGCCAACGGACAAGCCGAGAGTACCAATAAGATCCTCTGTAACGTATTGACAAAATTGGTAAATAATAAACGCTCTGATTGGGACAAACAACTTCATCATGCTGTTTGGGCTTATCGAGTTGCCTACAAAACGGTACTCAACGCCACCCCATTTCAGATGGTCTTCGGACAGAACGCTGTGCTACCATTAGATTTCTTAATCCCTGCCTTAAAAGTAGCACACGAGTATGAGTGGAATGGGCATGAATTGTCCTCTAGGATCTTTGATCTCGAACGCTTGGGTGAAACGAGGCTACGAGCGGCAGCAGGCATCTACGCTGCAAAGAAGAGGCAAAAGGCATACTTTGATGCACACATCAAGGATAAGGGATTGAAAGAGGGAGATCTAGTGTTGGTATACACACTAAAACAACATGCCCGTAAGTTGGAAAAAAGAGGTTATGGACCCATGATCATTAATAGAATTTCCACTAGTGGTGCAGTTCAGTTGGCCACTCTAGAAGGAGATATCTTGCCAAACTATATTAGTGGCTGTAGAGTCAAGCTATATCAAGAACCTCTTACTGAGGATATGCTAATGAGACTCAACACTGCGAAGAAGCGAAAAGAAGAAGAGTTAAGAGTGAGAGAAGAAGCACAGGAAGAGGCCAGAGAGCGTATTAGGCAAAATAAGTTAAGGCGATTAGGCCTAGATGTCAACTCAAAAGCCCCAAAATATCACATGGATATGTGTCAAAAGTCAGGCATTGCGACTTCTCAGGTCATTGACCGAAGACCCTTTGTGACCATAGAGATAGGACAAGGGAAGGGGGCAAGGACGGTGAAAGCATTGATTGACTCAGGTGCAGCAAGTAGTGCAGTTAAACTTTCCTACTGCCAAGACTTGGGGTTGAACATCAATCCCATAGAAGCTTATCTCATAGGATTGGGAGGTGTGGAAACCCCTTGTTTGGGCGAGGTGGAACTTCCCATCTACCTTCAAGATGTTCCAATGAAAGTCAAAGCGCTAGTGTGTCAAGATGAGAACCTTACAGAACCACTTGTCTTGGGTCAAGATTGGATCTATGACCATGCAGTTAACTTAAACCTAAGAAGTCAAATTCTTCAAGTTTGGGTACATGAACAATGCATTACATTAGAATTAGCGAACTGCATGCTCCTAGATCATGGCACCACACACTCTCTTAGTTCTTCCAAGACTAATCATATGAAAGAAGATGTTGTATGTGTCAAAAGCTCTATGATGCAGAAGGAGTCAGTCGTGGAAGACCAGGTTCGAAGGCGGGTGGATCTTTCTTCTTCTCCAAAGACTCAAGTAGCCACAGTAGTGAGCCCACCACACAAGCAAACACCACCGTTCACGACAACTGTTACATCAAATAGAAAGACACCATTCGGTAAAAAAGCGGTTCCGGGCATGAAGCAGATCTGGGTACGCAAAGGAGAGCAACCACCAGCCTTACCCCCACACATCCCATCCATGCACACTAACCAAGCCAGAAGACGAAGAAAGCAGCTCAGACAAGCTCCGTCACAAGATATCCAACAAGTTTGGGTGCCTAAGAAGTTAGCTGCAGCTCAACAAGGGCAATTACAGATGTGGGTACCTAAGAAGATCCTACACCCACAACAACCTTTGTTCTCCCACATGCAAAAAGTTTCAACGAAGAGGCCAAAAAGAGACAAGGGTAAGAACCACGTACAGAGACCAAAGGAAGATCAAATCAGCTCTTCAACATTAGTAGGAAGACCAGGGCCAAAACTAGTCAAAAAACTATAAAAAGAGCTAGAGAGCTCATTTTTGAGGTTAGCTTGTTAGAGAATAGAACTTTTGTAAGAGAACTCTTTGCAATCTAAGCTTTCCATTGTTCCTCTCTTTGATCTTACTTTGTGCGCGTGTGTGTGTATGTGTGTGCATGTTTGTGCGCTTTCACTCACGTACTTGTGCCTTCACTTGCTCGTGGTCTTCATACCGGTCCTCACGTCTCCGCGGATTGACAAGTAAAGGAGGTGGTGCTTACGCTTGAGCTACACATACTTACACTAGTATGAAAGGATTTTTGCTTTCACTCAATCTTCTTTTGAGTTCAAAACCTTGTAGGAGAAAGTGAATATTTTGTTGATTTCTAGTAACTTTATCTTATATGCTATGTAACACCTTTCTCCAATACTGAACTTTTCTTTTCATGCAATGAAACTAAGCATATATGTCTGCTTCTTTGATGTTCAAACTTAAGGTCTTTTAAGTAGAAAATTGATCTTAGCTTAAAATCTTAATTCTTTGGATATCACTTGAATCCTTTTACCTATTATATACCTCATCTTGGAAAAGTCTTTCTAAGATGCAATCCAATCCAACTTCGGATTCTTACAAGAGACAAAATTTTTAGTGCTTGGATAGCCTTTTACTATAGTAGTTACAATCACAATCACTTGGATAATCCTATTCCAACTTACATGAATTCATATTGATGATGCAAAAATTATAAAGAATTATTAGCTATCTTAAGGTCTCCTTTTCCTAACTTTTAAGTGTAATAACTTACCCTATCTATTTCTTAGAGATCGTGCCCTCTAGTCAAGTTGTTGATTGATGAAGATCAAGGAGAACAAGAAGAAAGAAAAAAACTTTGTATTTTGATACATTTCTTTGTAACTAACCTAAAAAAGTAGGGATAAAACCTCTAAATCTTATAAGGCCTGGAAGAGTCATCCGTGAGTTAGCCAAGAGCTATGTACAAAGTTAGAGAGTCACTAGATAGTAGAGATAGTAGTTTAGAAGCTCAGAAGTTGAGGACTTGGGAAGAAAATAGTTCATTTCGAAACTAGTATATAAGTTAATGAAGAGACAAATTGAGGGACTTGATGTCCTTTGTATTCATTCATTCTTGAGAATAGAGAATTGTGTTAGGCTACTGCCATCTCAAATATCCAACTATGTATTTTCAAAACTCTCATTATTCCTAGGAAATTAACTGCTTGATATTCTATAACTATTGTACCGAAACTACATTCCGCACTACTTGTCATATTTGTACCTGTTGGAGTTAGACGTCTGCGGAAGCACGCGAACAGCACAAGGAAGAAGAAGAAGCTTGGAGCACAACACACAAGACTGAATGTATTACTAGAGAATGTACAAAGATAAGTAGCCCATTAGGGCAATAGGCGTATATACAAGCCGGGGGAAAAAAACCTCCTAAAGAGGGAAAAAAGTGCCCCGGCGGTCCTAGAGTGTTCACACACATCACTACCTAAATATATCAACAAATCCCCCCTGGGAGTGATGCGGTGAACAAGGAGCTGGCACTCATGTATAAGGAAGTGCCAAGCTATGTGGAAATCACTCCACAAAAGGAAGTAAGCCCAAAGCTTTGCGGAAAGCTTCAAACTTCTCCCTAGGCAGAGCCTTCGTGAAAAGGTCTGCAATGTTCTCCTGCGTGGGCACATATGCCAAGCTGATCTCCCCAGCAGAGAACCTCTCCCTGACATAGTGATAATGCACCTCAATGTGCTTAGTGCGAGCATGGAACACAGGGTTCCTCGCAACTGCCAATGCGCTCTGACTGTCAGTGAAGATGGTGGTGGCAGAAGACTGGCCAACACCCAAATCAGCCATAAGGCGTCTGAGCCACACACACTCAACAGTCGCTGTGAAAGCTGCCCTATACTCAGCCTCACAACTGGAAGTGGCCACAGTAGGCTGCTTCTTGCTCAACCAAGATATACATGAGCTACCAAGCATGAAGCAAAAACCACTGGTGGACACACGAGTGTCATAGCAACCAGCCCAATCTGAGTCAGAAAAAGCATGCAAATCTGGCGGTAGTGATCCCCCCTTGGGATAAAACAACCCAAGTAGCCGAGTACCACTCAAGTAGCGAAAGATGCGCTTAACCGCTTTCCAATGCGTGACTCCTGGGCAATGCATAAACCTGCTCATCTGTGAGACAGCAAACTGAATATCTGGCCGAGTAATGCATAAGTAAATCAAGCATCCAACAGCCTGCTGATAGAGAACAGCATCAAATGCATCTCCAGCATCATGAAGACTCAATCGTAAACCTGTCTCCATAGGAGTGGCAATAGGCTTACAGACTTCAAGGCCAAAACGCTGCAATAATGTGTCAATATATTTCGTTTGACACAAAGCCATTCCACCATCAACTTGCATAAACGGAATGCCCAAATAGTGATGCAAATGCCCCAAATCAGACATCTCAAATGAGGCATGCAAATCAGCCTTGAAATCAGCAATATGCTTCTCAAGAGGACCAGTGAGCAGCATGTCGTCTACATAGACAACAATGATCAGAAGCACATCATTAGCACGCTTAACATATAAGGTGCTTTCAGTTGGACTGTTATCAAAACCATGTGCAATCAGATAGGCATGTATCTTCTCATACCAAGCACGTGGTGCTTGCTTTAAACCATATAACGCCTTCTTTAACCTGCACACCTGGTTTTCATGCCCTTTCTGCACAAAGCCACGGGGCTGAAAAACATACACTTCTTCACGCAAGTCACCATTCAGAAATGTTGTTTTAATGTCCAACTGATGTACATTCCAACCATGATGGGCTGCAAGTGCACAAATGCTCCGAACAGTACTCATACGGCATGTAGGTGCAAAGGTCTCATCAAAATCAATGCCTCTTTCCTGCGCATAACCCTTTGCAACAAGCCTAGCCTTATACCTGTCAATTGTACCATCAGGTTTACGCTTCAGCTTGTATACCCACTTAGTGCCAATGGCCTTCTTGCCAGGAGGCAAGTCACATAAAGACCATGTACCATTCTTCATTATAGCATCATATTCAGATTACATAGCAGCCATCCAATTTTCTGAATTTTGTGCTTCATCAAAAGAAACAGGCTCATTCTCATCACAGAGACTAGATGCAGCCATAGCATAGCAATCTGATGCAAAGGAGGTACTATGAGAGCCTGAACGAGTACGATATGACAAAGGTGCATCTAATTTGCTGTCACGCAAAGTCTGCACCAGCCATTTTGGCATAGTTTTTGCATGTTCAATATCAGCTCTCTCATCAACAAGTGCATCATGTAAATCTGCATCAGAAATGGAATGATCTACATCATCATATGAAACCTGCAAAGGCTGAGAAGTTGCCTCATTAGGACCAGCACTAGCCTGTCCACCTGTCAAAAGAGGCATCAAAGTATCATACATGTCTTTGGAGCTAACAGATGTCTCCTTAGTACATGAAAGCAATGGCTGAATAGCATCTTCCACAAAGACAACATCACGGCTAACCAGAATGCGTTTAGTCTGTGGATGATACAGACGATAGCCTTTACTTTCAGAACTGTACCCAACAAAAATACATTTTACTGCCTTATCATCCAATTTTCTGCGATGTTGTTCAGGCACTAATGCATATGCCAAACAACCAAAAACACGCAGATGAGCAACAGATGGCTTGCGGTCATGCCAAGCCTCATATGGAGTGATAGACTGCAACGCTTTGGTGGGACACCTGTTCAGTACATATGCTGCACACATGACAGCCTCAAGCCAGAAACTATGTGGTAAAGCCTGACTTTTGACCATGCACCTCGCCATCTCCATGAGTGACCTGTTCTTTCGTTCAGCAACTCCATTCTGTTGAGGTGTATACGGCACTGTACACTGGTGTTTTATCCCACGTTCAGCCAGAAATGCATTAAAATCTGAAGACATATATTCCCCCCCTCGATCAGAACGGAGGGTGCCCATTTTACATGCTGACAGATTTTCAGCCAAAACCAAAAACTGTTTGAAGCACATGAACACTTCGGACTTTGCTTTGAGTGGATATACCCATGCATGCCTGGAAAAATCATCAATGAAAGTCACGAAGTAAAGGTAATTTCCAAAAGAGGGTGTCTGCATAGGACCACAGACATCACTATGTACAAGCTGCAATTTCTGCATAGCCCGAACTGAACCATCTTTTGGAAAGGAAGAACGCTGCATTTTGCCCAAAATACAGCCTTCACAAACATGTTTTCCAGGTGCCTCAAGTTTGGGCAAAGAGGACACCATTTCAGATTTCTGCAGGCGTAACAAACTAGCAAAATTCAGATGACCAAAGCGTGCATGCCAAAGCTTTGCATCTGACATAGCCTGAGAATCATGAACTGCACATGCTGAATCATTCAGAGATCTTTCATAGTCTATGAGCTTATACAGCCCACGACATAAAATGCCAGAAGCAATAATCACATCGCCATTTGAGAGATCATGGACTGTACACCTATCAAAGCATCTGACAAAGTGAAAGAACTACCATCAGCAGTAGTCAGAATGATCTTACCAACTCCCATAACAGGATAAGAGGAGTTATTGGCGCATGTGACAGTATTCCCTGTAGGGGCAGGCTCGAGTGAAGAGAAGAAACTGCGCTGCGAGGTAATATGTTTGGTCGCCCCACTGTCAAAGTACCAAACATCTGAGTCTACTACAGACATGCACTGATCATGAGAAGATGGGTCAAAACTGCAGACAGTAGTAAACGCCCATTCTTCTTCCTGCACAAGATTTGCAGACTCTGTTTTTGGTGTAGAGGCCTCTGCAACAACCATTCCAGCCTCTTTCTTCTTTGCCTCTTTAGCAGCCAGTTTTGGACAGTTCTTTATAATATGATCATTTCCTTTACAGTACTTGCAGAACAATTTCTGCTTTTCTGATTTCTTCTCATCCTTATCCTGGTTCTTCGATTGTGCAGCATTTGCAGATTTCTGCTTACTAGTAGAAGAGCTCCATTTTCCTTTGCCCTTCTGACTAGCCAGGAAAGCTTGATCTGCAACACGCATAATGGACCTGTTCTGCCTGGACTGATCTTCCTACAACAGAACAGAGACTAATTCCTCAAATGACAAGGCATTCGGATTGCCTTTCATCATCAATCGAAGAGTAGAGGCAAAACTCTGATATGAATCAGGAAGGCCATTCAGAACGGTCTGCACAAGTGAGCTATCTGGTATAACCTCATCAGCAGAAATCAATTGTTCCTTCAGGTCTTTGATCTTTGTAAGAAAACTGTCCATAGAATCACCTTCATTTATGTGCTCACTCTCCAACTGTTTTCGGAGGTAAGCAACACGAGCCTCATTCCTAGCCTGGTACAAAGTGGTAAGTGTATCCCAAGCATCCTTTGCTGTTCTGCAAGAGCGAATGTGAGGAATAATGGCACGTTTGACAGAAAAAGCTATCAATGCGTGTGCTTGGGCATCTCTGCCATCCCAACGAATCTGCTCTGCAGTAGGTGCAACAGAAACAGCAGCACGAACAGGAATCTGCGGAATATCATCTTCGACACCATCTTCATCAGCTCCAACACCTGTATTTGCAGTACCTGTCGTTACAGGTGTAACAGGACGTCTTTCAACACCCTGCACAATGTTCCACAATCCTTTTGCAACCAGTACATGTCGCATCATATAAGCCCATAATGGGTAGTTGGTACCATCCAACTTATCCTCAACAGCCAACATACGGAATACATCACTGCTTTCAGCCATGGCCGGTGACTAAAATACCTTGATGCAGAAAATTGATTGTATCTCAAAAAGTTGAACGGAACTGCCCAGAGGAGTTCTGCTAGACCTGTAGCAGACTTTGAGACGCTTAAACTGGCGAATAGAAACTGGTATATACCTTTGGCACAAAAGGACGAAATAGCCTGCACAAGCGCTACGATAGTGCGTTCGGAGGCCGAAACGAGCTCAGATCGCGATTTCGGCACCACACAGCAAAGCTGTTTTGATCTCGGAAACACCCTGAGTATGCTCACCAAATTTCGTGCGAATCTGAGACTGCAAACTGAGGAGTGTCGACGGCGCCCTAGAAGAAGCAACGACCTGCTCTGATACCAATTGTTGGAGTTAGACGTCTGCGGAAGCACGCGAACAACACAAGGAAGAAGAAGAAGCTTGGAGCACAACACACAAGACTGAATGTATTACTAGAGAATGTACAAAGATAAGTAGCCCATTAGGGCAATAGGCGTATATACAAGCCGAGGGAAAAAAACGTCCTAAAGAGGGAAAAAAGTGCCCCGGCGGTCCTAGAGTGTTCACACACATCACTACCTAAATATATCAACAGTACTGATTATTTTGAGAGCGAGAGAGTAACTCAAGCCTGATTATTGTACCATCTACCATTAACTTCTCTATGTATTTTGTATTTGTCTATTTAATTTTGGTTTTTGTTTATAGTGTAAGTGATACTGTAATCTGCAGTGTATGGGAATATAAATGCACTGAGAGATACTTGGTAATCCGAACTCCCTGACCTTAATTTTTGTAGAGGTAGAGTAGTAAAAAATTTTGGCAACCATGATGGGATTGGATATCGCTAAAAAATTTGTGTGTTATATGGCACATCATCGTAAGAACCTTAAAAATGATGGAGATAGACCATGTCAACTTGATCCAGAGTTGATTTTTCATGCAATTATGAGGAGCAAGAACAATTAATGACTCCAAAAAAGTCAATTTAAAATCTTGTGGACAAATCTACCATGAATGTAGTAGGAAACAAGCATATACCAAAACGAATCCTATACCTAGTGGAGCATGACATAATTTTGTATCCATTAATCACAAAGTTATTAGAGGTTAAGGCTACATTTGAAGCTGCAAGGCTATGGGCGGAAAGTGTTGGAAGAGGCATTGTGTGGATGAATCAATGTAGGAGGAGGAAAAGGCTATGGCGGATTTTAACATAATGATTGAACTCTAGATTTTGCCTCGATGAAGAAATACAAGGATTGCAGATTCAGGACAAAGTGAAGTTTGAAACGGAAGTTATTTTTAGTGCTACAGGTACAACTAGTGCATCAAATGGTGGTTTTGGTGCAACATATTAGCGGTATGCACTTCAAGTGATTAAATGAAAAAATGGACGAAAACCTAGATGTTGATGTTTGCTTATTTGAGACTCAGTATGATCTCTTGGAAGGCAGACAAGGTGTTGCACGAAAATGTTACATTTTCAAGGCAACATTTAGAGGGGAAGCAGTTTGATGGTTAATAGAGTTTGTAGTAAATCATTTTGTAATGTAAGATGCTTTGTGCACAACATTCCTACGAAGATTTTGGAAGTTAAAAACTATGTGGAAAAGTTTTTGTCACATTACAATATATGGTCAAACAACTTGCCCGAACTAGTGTAGATTATGCATCCATTTTTTGGAGCACCTTACGACACATTCCACAAACTGAGTGACCACCCAAGGATGTAGTAAGGGGATGGTTTGTGCATGTCCTTAATCCAATTCGTAAGAAAAAGGTTTGCATTTTTTCTCTAGATGGAACACGCATGTTAGATCAAATCATTGATGCAACTGAGTAGCTTGAAAGGAACCTGAAAGTCCTCAAGCCTTCTTTGTAGCATCCACTAGAAGTGTCTACTTCACAACTAGTACCTTTAATAGGATCTCTAGAGGTTCTTAGAAAAAAGTATTATTTTAAGAAGTGTTGAAAGCCAAGTCATATTTCTACATCTTGCCTTGAATCAGGATTATTATGCAATATGCAATGTCATGAATCATAGTACCAAAATTTGTGTATATAATACTCGCACTAAGGTGATAGTCACTAATCAAGTGCAAGTTGAATTAATGCATCCTACCACTTATGTACATAATATTCATCCAAGAGAGGCCAAAAATGTTAGGAATACTCCAAAAACTAGATTTCCATCTCAATCTGGAGTAGGTCATTTCGGATACTAGAGCACTAGACAAGAATGAAAATTTTTCAGTTGTAATGAGAAGGAAGGTAGAAACTAATCAATGGGCAAAGGTCCCCAATGTTTTTTTTTGCATGGATCACATGGTTTCCTTTAGTTTTGAGGATACAGTTGCTACAGTAATTACCAGATCAGGTAAGCAGTTGAGTATGGAGGAATCCTCCCATCACCCTATTGTCCAAGAACAACACAAACTGTATACTTAGGCTTCATAATGGGCAAATCAATTATCATCACATTTTGCTTCAAATCTACTACACATTTTGGCATCTATGTTATCTTCATATCAAAATCCTACTCCACCTTTGGAGTCAGAGGACCTGCTTTGGCAAGTGGTGACCACTTCAAATTCTATGAATGAGATAAAACAAATGGTACAAGATGCAACAACGATGAATCATCCGAATTCCACTACTTTTGTCTCGACTACTTTTAAGGATTCTTGGCAATTACTTTTTAAATCTAGGATTTAGCTTCCTCTGTGATATTTATTGAATGTGGTACCAACCTTTAAAACTGCACTATTTTTGGATGTTAGAGTGATTGTCCCTCCATTGCAACAAGATTCACAGTGTGTACCAGTTAATAAGGTAGAAACTATGGAAGATAAATTAGTTAATTATGCCACTCCTTTGATTATGGTATGGTATAAGACCAAAACCATTCCACAAGTATTAATTGACGGAGGATTTGGAGTCAACATTGCAAATTCTATAGTATGCAAGCAATTGGGTTGGTAAAATTTACAACCAGTCCCTTTTTTATATCCGCATGGGAAATCAATCGCATGTACAACTGGTAGATCCCCTTAAATATATCCATATCTGAATTCAGGATGCTACATTCCATATTACCTTCATAGTCATAAAATTATTGGGGAAAAAGGCAGATTATAAGCTACTTTTGGATCATCCATGGTTACATCATGCAAAAGTGCAGCAAGATTGGGGTTCTCAAGTTGTCACTTTTTGTAAAGAACATAATAAATATTCAATCACTTTAGATGATAAGCAGATCTACCCTAAATATCCAAACCCAATGTTGGTAGAACCTCCACATATATTAGTATTAGATGATGATGAGGAGGAAGCTTGATTCTTGGAAGCTATATATATATATATATATATATATATATATATATATATATATATATATATATATATATATATATATATATATATATATATATATATATATATATAGGTGTGTATGTATGTATGCATGTATTATATATATATATAGGTGTGTATGTATGTATGCATGTACACACACACACACACACACATATATATATATATATATATATATATATATATATATATATATATATATATATATATATATATATATATATATATATATATATATATATATATATATATATATATATATATATATATGTGTGTGTGTGTGTGTGTGTGTGTGCGCGCGCGCGCATACACACACCCATATATATGGGTACGTATATATATATATATATATATATATATATATATATATATATATATATATATATATATATATATATATATATATATATATATATATATATATATATATATATTGTTGAGTATTGGGTATGCACACATCTTATTTGTGCATAGGAACCCTCTTTTTGTATCTACTTAGAGTTTCACATGAAAACTCCCTCTTAGACACTTTTTAATATTTCTCCTAAAGTAAGGCTTTTGGAAGCATGTAAAAATACCCATCCCTTTTGTAGAAGTGTAGAAAAATCCCCACGCACGTATTCTTGGAAGATATGGTTGTTAGAAAGAATATTTTCCAAGATCTTTTTGAGATATGTTAGTTAGGCATGTGCTCCTTTTTGACTAGTCAAAAGGAGCACATGGGGGAATGTGTCTAGCCTATAAATAGAGGCTTATTTCTTGTAAAAGGGGAGCTTTTGGTCGTGCTCTCATGTAAAATCCTTTCAATGGAAGAACTCTCCTTTCTCTTAAAGCTTTGTGCATATATGTATTTAGTCTTGGAGAGTGTGAGAGTGAGGTGTGTGTGCATGCTAGCATTTCCTTTGTGTGTAAGTAGAGTGTTGCAATTGTCTTGTATTTTACATATGTGACTAGGATCCTTGACTCCCATTGCTCCATATTTTCAAGCATGTGGCATAGCTGCGGGCTGATGGCCAATGGCTTGAACATGGTGGAGGATGGGGTGGATGAAAGGAGAGTCTTTCTTGGGCCTTCCTTCTTGCTTCCATGCAAGGTGGTGTGGGTCTTGGCTCCCAAGGGCATACTACAACAACAAATTTTGGCGCCGTTGCCGGGGAGAACGACCTTTCATCACTTGGAGTGCTCAAGAGCATGTGGTAAGATATTGATTTGCAATTTTTCTGCTTATTTACGTAGGATATGTGTGTTGGCATGGTACTTTCACCCTTCCATTGGGCCATTAGTTCCTCATTTCCTTGTTTTAGTAGGATAGTTTTAGTTCATGTTTGTTTGATGCACAAAAACACCCCCCAACCCCTTCTCTCTCTTTCTCTCTCACATACACACAGACTCCCACACACTCACTCAGGCATCACTCTCTATCTCTCCTCCATTTCTTGATTTCAGTGATGGCCTTGAAAAGGGGGATGGGTACCTTCCTTCATCCCTCCCTCTCTTCAGGTACAAAAAAAGAAAAAGAAATTGAGTTCACCCCCCGAGGGATTTCGCTAGCAATTCGTGTATGCAATATGACCCCTTTGAAACTAGTCGTTGCCAAAACTATGTTGGGAAAGTGGGCTTGGCCTTAAAGACGATATCACCTCTGTGCGGGCCCAAATCTCGAGGCAAAATGAAGGTCTGTGCTCGTGGCCGCATGCTCCTTGCAACTCTCTGTTCTTGGGGCTCCCTCTCCTTGCATGGCGTCTGTGGAATGAGCTCCACCGAGTTCCCCCTATTGTGCATCCTCTTCTTTTGGGGTTGAGCTCCAAGTGAGCTCCCCCTTTCCCCTTCCTCTCTCGGGGTTGAGCTCCAGGCGAGCTCCCCCTGTAGCATGTCTTCTCCTCAGAAGTGATACTTGAAGGCGAGTCAAAGGCAAACATTTCACCCCTATGCTCTGTGCGGGGCTTCACTTGCTCCTCCTAAGCGTGCAGCTGGCCGCTTCATGGGGGGTTGAGCGATGGCTCCCCAATTCCCTCCCTCCCTTTGCTGGACTACCTCGGGCTGAGTAGGGCACCCCCCTCGCTTTGTGGGTCTCCATCTTTGTGCTACTGAAGGTGGATGGCATCGCCAATCTCCGTGCATCCTACTGAACCGGGTTGAGCTCAGCGTGAGCTCCCCCTCCAATCCATGTTGAAGGCGACACTTTGCTGACCTACCTCGTTGCTGTGTATGAGTAGGCATTTAGTCCTCGCCAAAGGGGGAATTACCTGTACTAAGCTTACCTTTTGCGCATACATTTCCAACCTGGAAGCAAGGTCTGCAGTGTATGGAGTTTCGCAAATGTGCCAAATCATTGGGAGAATCCCTCATTCTTTGATCCAGGCAGGGTCCTACAGATGAACACTGGCATGAGTAGCGATGACATGCAGTTCGTACCAGTCAAGTTTGGTCAAGAAAATTGTTCTGATATGATATTGGTAGTAACCATTATGGGCTGATAATAGGACTGACGGTCTGAATCTTGATGGGGGGCGAAGTTTTGTCACAGGCGAAGCACGATCTGCTGGCATCTTTTGGAAATGCTTGGATTTGGACATGCTTCTGCCATTGCTTCCCATCTCAGGCCACGATCTGCTGGCATCTTTTGGAAATGCTTGGATTTGGACATGCTTCTGCTGTTGCCCCCTTGTTGCTCTTCTTGCAGAATCAACAAACAACCGGGGGGAACGAGCTCACCCCTTCTTGGGTATGGCTATGGCATCGAGCCATCCAATGTCTCTTCCTTACGAAGAGTGTTTGTTGTACCTTGCAAGGTGGTTCATTTTGAACCCCTCCTAGCCACGGTGTGACCTTGAAGCTCACCCCCATAAGGTTCTCTACTCCTCTCAATGTCGAGCTCTGCCTTCTGGATGGGCAGCGGTATTCTGCTCTTCGAGTGCACAGATTGAAGACGATCAACATGGCTTTTCTCCCTTGAGGTAATTCTTGTGCTCATATTACTGCCCTCTGCTCCATCTCTTTTAGAACAGAAGAGTAAATTCCATGGGACGAGCTGTTAAGGCAGGGCTTCTACATACAATGCTTGAGGAGGTTGGGGAAGGAAAATATACAGTAAAAGGATTTGCACAGTGCTCCCTTGGTGACCACAGTCAAGCTTTGGGAGACCTTACTTTCAGCATTTCCTTTTCCGACCATGCCTCATGTTGAGCATCTTCCACCAACAGCTGTCATTGCTACCTACTCAGGTGCACTTATAAGGAAGCAAGCTCTACTGATTGACTGCAATGCAAAATGCGAAGGCAGCTCTAAAGAGGTGGAACATCTCTGAAGCCTGAAATTTGTTGACATCATGGAAGGGCTACCAACAGAAGCACTTGGGGAATAACTCAATAAGCCAAAATAAAATAACAACGAAGGATGCAAGGTTTTCTTATCAAAGTTGTCAACTTTATTTGATAATGGTTAAAGTCTTCAGGAGTATTATATGGTTGCTATTGGAAAATGACCACGATCAGGCTGTAGCAGTTGAATTAGTCACCAAAGACTCTTCCATACATGGAGGAAAGTCTGCACAGGGATACATTTTTAGAAGGGAATTACAGCAGCAGAAGACGGTATCACCATTATGTGATTGTTACTGTGGGAAATGGGCTTGTACGAACTTATTTATTTTCTATGACTACAAGAAGCACAAGGTCATGTGCCCTTCCTAGTCCCAAATTGGCCCCATGTTGCCTCAAGACATGGGATAAGCTCAGCTCCATCTTCTTTCGAAGAAATCAACTGGAAGAATTTAACTATTGAAGTTCAGCAGTGAATTCAGGATATGCTGAGGGCTCGGGCTGGTGCACAATTTGTGTTTACTCTTCAAAGAGATGAGCTATAGGCTGGAGTAAAAAAGGCAAGGGTTGCGTTTGATTTTGAGAAGAATGTAATGCCAAGCTCTAGATCAGAGGGCTACCATGGAGGAAAGCTTGTAGGTATGGCAGAAGGGGCTGAAAAGTTGCACACAATGACTGTCATATTTTTGATCCAAGCTTTGATGAAATCCTCAACTTTAGAAAGTGCAGCATTGAAGGATTTTTGAAGAATTCAATTAAATATAACTTTCTCTATTTGTGGACCCCTTTTTCATGCTTCTTGAACCAAGCAGGAATGGCCGAATATCACTTATAGATTCAATGAAGAATGCAACAAATGCAATGAAGGCTGCACAATGGCTAGAGTGATATCTTCGGTTGGGGATCGTCTCGTCCAAGGACTTAGTGCTGCAGCTATATTCAGAGCCAAAATGGGAGGTTGAACTTTGTAACCAGTCTTGGCAATCCTTGCAACAAATCTGATGGTTAGGATTTACATTGCCTGCTCATAGCAAAGAAGATGTTGTTCAAAAGGATGTCTGTTCAACTAATTATCAAGACTCAGAGAATTATTCAGTGTGGAATGATGTGCCATTGAGAAACCAATTCTCAACTCTCTGCTACGTGCTGGATGGGGATCTAGCTAAAGTACAGAATGTAGGATGCATGATTCCACAGTACTGTTCAGATGTGTTTCATTAGTCTCAGCTACCAAGGGACCTCCACCCTATGGTTGCCCTTTATCTGGATCTCACATATTCCTTGGACAATGGGCTCCATCAGCAATTCGTAAGCCAGCATCCAATCTCCCCAACAGTTTGTGCAGTTGGCTTTCATCCTATGTCTCACTGAATTCCCTTTCGGGCCTTACTTGCATCCCAGGCACAGATGTTTGCAGCAGGAGGAATGCAACAAGCACATGGATTGGCATATGCATGAAATGTCAATACAGTTGTTGTTGATGAAGATACCACTCTTACAACTGGAAGCTTTAGGATTCTTATAGCTAGGTGATATGCTGCACATCAGTGTTGGTGTGCACAGTCATATAGGAGTGATTGAATTTGGTTCCTCTGTTGCCAAGGCTATTCAAATAACATGTAATTTTGGAATTGATGACATCAAGGTTGTTGATGATTCATGGAGATCAGTGACCTGTCACCGAGGTCTTTGGAAAAAGGACCCAGCAGAAATTCCAGGAAGTAATGCTGGTGTGGAATTTTTTGTATCGTTCTATAGGGATGTTAACCTTCTCCATGGTGACGAGGACAAGCAAGCTACATAACTACACAACTTACTCTGCCAAGCCTGCTCCCAAGCTAGCAGATACCAGGTTCCACAAGCTATTGGAGTTACTCTGCCAAGCTGAGCTCCCTGATATGGTTACACGCTGTAGAAAGGGCATGATATGCTCTACACAAATGGCAAGATTGGTTTATACTCTGGTTCTGATATTCTGCCTGACAGAAGTTAGAGTTCACAAATGCAGTCTGTGCATCCATGGCTGAGCTCTAGTCTCTATGTCTCTGCTGCCTTCCTGATGTCTGCACTGATATACACACTATCGGCTGAGGACTGTTCCGAGATTGCTACCAAACCTTATGACAGGCTTTGCATCATCTCCATTATCTATTGTGGCTGAGCTCTGCATGTGTAGAAAGATTAAGGGGACTCCCAAAAGCTTGGTATTTTTCCATGAATAGGTTTCTTATGAAGGAGGCAATCTAAGTATGTGTTGATTATTAGTTTTGCTACAACCTGTTCTCCATGTCAATATCTCGCTGGAGGATCGTGACCACAGGTGGTGGTAACTCACCGGGTGCTTGGAAACTTGTCATCTACATGAGTGCCATATGCTGTGGATTGGTAAAGGATCAAAAGGCTGAACCTTCATGAGACAGTGCTATGATGTCAACATACCTTCTGGTGTATATTCTTACCCACTGAATATCGATGAGCATGAGGGAAGTAATTTGCTCTTGGATATAGACAACATGCCATGTTTCAATTTTTTCTGTGCCTGTATATGATGCAGCAAGTTATTAAGTGTTACAAAGGTGAGAGCTGCACCAACTCAGATACATGGGATTGAACCTTCACCAACGATTCCACCATCTGCATAGAACTCATTTGCTCCATTGGTTCTTGAGTTTGTCACTAAAGTTCTGGTTGGAGAGCTTCCACATAAGGGTTGCTGCTAAACAAGTGTTCTAGGAGTCCCAGAAGAATCTTGGGCACTCAGCCATTGCAGCTCAGCCAATTCCTCTAGCGAATGGTACCAGCATAGGCTGGAGTGCAAGGACACTATGCGGATGGACCAGCTCCTTATTTTGGAGCTTTACTTGCTCTCATTGGCTGCTCCTCACCAAGTTGCTTGGATCCAGGAAACTAAGCTTAATGTGTTGAAGTGCCTGTGTCTATTAAATGGTTCAAGCTCCTTGGTTTATCGTTTATATATGAATATTCAGTAGATATTGGTTATCCCAAGTGGGGATTGTGTCCATTGCCCTTGTCCTCTCTTGGAGACAAAGATCTACATTAAATGTTATTGCTTTGCAGCATACAGATTGTTGTCTCTCAGATTCTCAGAGTGGGTTCTCCACTCTGGTTTGATCTTGTCTGCTCATATGGTCGGGGTTGAAGGAAGCTTGTTGGATGCCAAAGCTGGTGGTGCCCTGTAAACCTAACTCTTACTCAGGATGTGCTGTTAGATATTAGACTTGAGCTACAAAGAACAAGCAAGGTTTTCATGAAATAGAAAAAAAGGGATGATCAAGGAACTTGCTGTCTTGAATGTGACTGGCCTATTTTAGGGACTGTGTCCACTTCCCCAGCCATCTTGTGGGAAGCTTGGTACATCTTTGATGCCAGGACTGCTATCCTAAGTGTGATGTGCCCTTTCTTGCTCTGTCATGTTTGCAATGGTTGTGTATGCACATTGTGTCTTTGGACTTGCAGTTTTCAGGTCCTCTAAAGAATTGCTCAGAAGAATTGCTGCATATTTGGCAACAGAGGTAGCTGTGTACATGGTTGGGCTGACTGCCCCTTAGGGGGATTGTGTCGCTCAAACACTGAAGACCTGAAGACTGAAGACTTGCAAATTCGAAGACTTGAAGACCCAAACCTGGAGAGTACTGCAATGTATGCTTCTTCTATCTTAGCTTTGTCGAGGACGACAAAGTCTAGGGAGAGGAGGGTGTTGAGTATTGGGTATGCACACATCTTATTTGTGCATAGGAACCCTCTTTTTGTATCTACTTAGAGTTTCACATGAAAACTCCCTCTTAGACACTTTTTAATATTTCTCCTAAAGTAAGGCTTTTGGAAGCATGTAAAAATACCCATCCCTTTTGTAGAAGTGTAGAAAAATCCCCACGCACGTATTCTTGGAAGATATGGTTGTTAGAAAGAATATTTTCCAAGATCTTTTTGAGATATGTTAGTTAGGCATGTGCTCCTTTTTGACTAGTCAAAAGGAGCACATGGGGGAATGTGTCTAGCCTATAAATAGAGGCTTATTTCTTGTAAAAGGGGAGCTTTTGGTCGTGCTCTCATGTAAAATCCTTTCAATGGAAGAACTCTCCTTTCTCTTAAAGCTTTGTGCATATATGTATTTAGTCTTGGAGAGTGTGAGAGTGAGGTGTGTGTGCATGCTAGCATTTCCTTTGTGTGTAAGTAGAGTGTTGCAATTGTCTTGTATTTTACATATGTGACTAGGATCCTTGACTCCCATTGCTCCATATTTTCAAGCATGTGGCATAGCTGCGGGCTGATGGCCAATGGCTTGAACATGGTGGAGGATGGGGTGGATGAAAGGAGAGTCTTTCTTGGGCCTTCCTTCTTGCTTCCATGCAAGGTGGTGTGGGTCTTGGCTCCCAAGGGCATACTACAACAACATATATATATATATTATGTCGTTATTTTATCGCATAATTCAACTTCAATTTTGAAAGTAAGAAAATATGTTTTACATTAGTACATCCAATGGTTGTTTATATCTTATAACTATCCTCATGTCTCTTTATTCGTAAGTATAGATTCGTTGTTTATTTCGTATATTATGTTGTGGTGCATGCTTTTAACTTTACTTGTGTCCAAAGATGCATGAATTTAATTATGCACAAAAAAAATTAATGATAACAAACATCAGCTGAGATAACTCAGTCACGCTATACAATTAGAAATTTACCATTCACCATAGTACAAGAAATTTATGCGTACAATGAGAAAGTCTGCCATTAACTTACGTAAAAACAAGCTTTGTTGGGAGAAGCGATCGGCTGCTCTGCGACCCTCTGGAATGCCATTAGAGGGGAGGCTCTCTAGAAGATCTACCAGGAAAGATGTGCTTATAACTTTGGCGACTGCCCCAAAGAGTGGTCGATTGAGAAATCATTGTTCCTCCTCGGTAAAAGAATCGCCAACTGTAAGAAATCCCCCCCTTTTAGACATCATAAAATGCTCCTTCTGATCAACAACAAGCTTAAACCCAAGTGGGCCCCACATGAGGGTGATGAGAGGGTGATGAACCTTCTTTGTAATGTCATCTAAACTTTATAAGGTCTTCCCCCACTCTATGGGACTCGGGGGTCCCGTGGGCACTAGTCCCCTTCACTTATATATATATATATATATATATATATATATATATATATATATATATATATATATATATATATATATATATATATATATATATATATATATATATATATATATATATATATATATATATATATATATATATCAAGAATACAGTCGCATTATATGGCACAACAACCAATAGAAACAAATCAATAAAGTGGGACATGAGTGATACAGAATAGAGAGTAGTGAAATGTCAAGACAATGGTATGAAAGTCAAAGGCTCAAATAACAGATTGTAAGAAGAATTTCTCATACGATAGAACTCTTTAATTGAGCAATGTCAGGGTGTAGCTCAGTGATGAGTAGCACCTCCTTTAATGTCAATCCGGGAAGACGTGAGGATGGTATGAAGACCACGAGCAAGTGGAAGCACAAGTGCGTGAGTGAGAAGCACACAAGCATGCACACACATACACGCACACGCGCACACACGGCAAGAACAAAGAGAGTAAGACAATGGAATCACTTCTATTGCAACAAAGTTCTCATACAAGCTCAAACTACAAGAAGCTAACCCAAAAATGAGCTCTCTAGCTCTATTTATAGTTTTTGACTAGCTTTGGCCCTGTCCAGACCTAGTGTCCGGCCTAGTTAAAAATTAGGTTCCAGGGCTTATTTGAGGGCTCAAACGAGATCTAAAAATTATGAAAATTGGCAGGAAACTACTTCTAAGGCTCCCCAAGCTCGAGGACTCCTCGGCTTGTACAAAATGGAGCTACAAAAAGGTGAAATGATATTTACAAGGTTTTTTAGTGATGAGAATCACTTAAAAATGATGTAAGGAATTTGAAAAAAAATGAAGGGTTGCCTTAGTGCTAGATCTGCATGTGTGTTCGTACTTGCTTCTTCCCGTATGCTGTCAACACTCTCCCCCCCCTAGCGTCTGTCGCCTCTGACAGACCTTTGCTCTACGGGTTGATCAATATAGTTCTGGAGAATGTCAGCTCCCACATCATGTTCTTTGATTCGCAGCCCTTGGATCAGGTCTCTCTGCAGGGTATCCCAATTGACTGGGCCCGGTATGTCCGGCTGTGGCGTTGTGTAGAGTTCTGAGTGCATCGTTTGTTCGCATGCAAAGAGGTGTAACAAATGGGTGGGCCGTGGCGCGAACACCTCTGAGTGTGCTTCCCAAAACCCCGTGGTGAACATTTCATCGAACGTTTGCTTGTAGGAGGCAGGGAGATATCTGATGCGTGCGTGCCATGCATAAGCAACTCGTATGCTCGGGGTGGTGCTCATATCATATAACAGGTCATAATTACCATTCACAAACCCGGGAATCGGAGGTTGAATATGACAGACATTTCGGAAAGTTTTGAGCACAACCTGCATCATATCGAAGATCTTGAGCATCATCTGGGCAGCCACATCTGGCATAGGGTGGAGGCGGGGAAGCCAATGTCTGATGGTAGCCATCATGTAGGCTACCGTAGGCGTGCCGTTGGGGGGTGCAATGGCAGGGTAATTGAGCCATTCTTTGCAATTGGCATTGTTCTTGACTTTGATTGCAAATGACTTCCATGTCCTTCTCCGTTGTACTGGTCCATAGCAATTGTTATACTTTAAATGCATGGGTGCGTGGTCCCATGTTCGTAGCATCTCGGGATAGGTCTCCAATAGCTTTTGCCTCTAGATGGGTTGATGTATTCTCCCTTTGCGCGCCTCCTCTGGAATGTCCTCAGGTTCAAATTGCGTTGCGAAAGTTGGGTACTTGTTGGTCTTACGTTTGATCTCGGCGTTGTAGTCTGCCAACAGTACAAAGTATGGCTTATATTGTAATTCTGAGCTGGTTATTAGTCTTCTAGGGGCCAGATGTCTGAAGTATTCTGATTGAAGTATGGTCTCTTCAATGGTCTTCATGGCCAACATCTGGTAGGAGATACGTTCTTCATGAGTCTGCCCCATTTCTTCTACCTGTTTCATCCATGCCGATGGGGGTTCCTCATAAGTGTCCTGTCCCTCCTCAGTGATTGTGCCTCCTGGAAAAGGTTGAGGCTCATAGTTCTCTTCATATGCTTCCTCCACTGGAATAATAACTGCTTCTTCTTCCATGGGTTGCTCAGGTGGGGAAGGAGGTCGTTCATGTTGTAACAACTTGATTTTTAACTCGGCCACCTGCTGACGTAGCTCTAGTACTTCACTGGCTACTGATGATTCCGGCTCTGGTGAGGTTGCAGCGTTGGCCATCTCCTTGTGTTCTTGTTGGTGTGGTGCAGGCACTTGGGCTTTCTGTAGGTCTTTGACTTGGTCAGCAAGCTGATCATGAGCCTCCAGGAGAGTGGCATAGGTCTCTAATATTTGTTGTATATTCTCCGAGGGGATGGCTTGGAACTTAGCCGGGTCAATGGGTGCCCCTGGAGTATTTTCCATAGCTGCTTCGAGGTTGTCTTGATTTTGTTGTTGTAGTCTTTTATTTTCTTCTTGAGCAGCCGCTAAATGGCGTCGGAGTAGAGCCATGTTTCGTTGTAGTCTAGCGTTACGGGCTAGTTGATCCCTAAGTTGTTCTTCAGTTACCCTACTCTTCTCTGCATGTGTGGATTCGAGCTCCACCTGATGTTGTTGAAGGGTAGTCACCTCCTGCTGTAGTTCTGTATTAGATAACTCCAGGGCCGTGACTCGTGCCTGGAGATGGGCTGACAAAGTACAGAGTTCTTTATTGTTTTCTTCTAGTAACCTGTATTCCTGTTTAAGTTGGGCGGCAACTTCGAGCATGGTGTTGAGTGCATGACTAAATGAAGTGGGTGCAGGGGTAAAGGTGGAAGATGCAAGGGGTCGGGGGATGGGAAAGGGAAAAGTGGATGTTGTGCCTACAGTGCTTGGAAATGGCGACGTGAGTGAAATGATACGTGGTGATGTTGGAATAGCAGTGGTGGTGGGTGATCCTGTGGATGGTGAGATGTCCATGGGATCGGACGTGAGAGTGTGTGATTCGTGCACTGTGAATACAGGAATGGTGGGTGGTGTGATAGTGGTAGCAGTGAATGTGGGGGAGTGGGGTTGGGAAAGGGACTTTTTATTATAATTATCCACCTGTTGGAGTATATTTACAAGGTTTGTCCAGAATGAGGGTTGTGTGACTTGGTCTGAGTGTGAGGCAGTTGCTAGGGGAGTGGTGGATAGGGTTTGGGTGTGGGTGAATGGAAAAGGATGGGATGAGGTCTGGCTATTGGCAAGTGGTTGTCCAAGGGCGGGGAGATAGGAAGGGTGACCTATCATGGTTTGATCGGTGGCCGGATGACCGGTGTGAGGTTCAAAAATTTGGGTGGAAGTGTGGGACGTGGGTAAAGGGAAGGATGTAAAAACGGAGGTGTGTACAATGGTTTCGTGATGGGTGGATATCGGTTGTTCAGGAGGAATAGTGGAGAGGGGTTCTGAAGGGTGGATGGAAGGTGGCTGTGGAGATGGTACGTGTGTAATTACCTCATGTTCATCGGTGGGACTCGGGCTCGTCATGTGAACATCTTCTGAAATTATAGTAGGCAAGGCGGTAGAGGTTTCCATTTGAATCATTTTCCCGCGTCGTGGTCGTGTATCAATCCTTCGTTGATCATAGACAGGGTTTTCCTGATAGACCATTGTCCTCAATGCCTCCCCGATCCCACATGTCTCTGCCAATAAATTCAATGATTCCACAAAGTTGGAGTCAACATTCTCGGCTTGAAGCATCTGGTTCACTAGAGCTCTATTCGCCTCTTCTGTCATCTTATGTCTTCTCTGTACCTGCTTGATTGTCTTGTACAGCCGTCTGAGTTGTGCTGTGTAGGCAGGGACCTCCTCTTCACTGTCTTCCGGGTCATTTCTGTGTGCGCCTTCCTGCACTTGTGTGTTTGGGTCATGAGGATGTTGTGCCACTTCTTCCCCATGTACTCTGCTCGTCTCGCCCCGTGGCTGTTCTCTTTGGGCTGATGCACCCGGACCCACATTGTCAAGGGAATCTTCACTGTCGGATAGGGGCACCGTCTGCAGGAATCTTTCAAAATCGAAATTTGGATCTTCTGTGAAGGTGGCCATAGATGCAAACTCCGCATCGGTAGGTAGTGGAGGGGCGGATGGAACGGGTTGTACCACCTCTCTAGCTTGAACTCCTTGAAGATGGATCGTGAAAGGTGTGACTTGAGCTTCTGGTCGGGGAGAAGCTTCAGTCGTGGCTTCTTGAGGGATCGTTACCTGGGAGAGCGATCCACGCATTCGTTTTGCAGGTTGACTCCCGGACTTCCGCCCTTTGAACAGCTCCAGGTGTGCATACTTTAGGGCTCGGGCAACTGGCACATCATATGCAAGACATCTGTAGATGATTCTTGTCAGCGCACAACAACCATGTAAAGTGGGCTTCCTCACTCCTCGCTTGCCTGCCTCATACACTTGATCTAAGATCCATACCGGCATCTTAATGGGCAAGCTTCCGGTCTCTGCTAAATATAGCCCGTACCATATCTTCTTGTGAGGCTGAGTGAAACGGTCCTGAGCGGGAAATGCGAAGTGCTGGAGGCACATCCGCAGAGGTATGGCGATGTTGGGCGTGAGGGCGCACATTTCTTTTAGTTTCTTGATTCTATTGCTTTTCATCGACTCCGGTATCAAGGGGTCGCGGTCAGAAGGTACATGCGTGCCATACATCTGAAGTGCTTCCCTGATTAAAGTCACATTCAATTCGAACTTCCTCATTTCCTCCAGATTGGACAAGGAGGGCACCCAGAATGTGCCAGAATGATCCTTATCCCCTGTCGGCTTCAGCGTAGCAATTAAGTAGTAGCACCTGAGGAAGTCTGGTTTAGGCAGAGCTGCACTGAAATAAGTTTGTAATCCTGCTTTTTGCCAAATATCTTGAAGTGGAGCTGCATTTTGCAATGCTTCGAATTCTCGTGAGAAGAATTGGAAGGTCCACCACACTCCTCCACATTCCATCTTGGATTCCCAGATGTGATCCGCGTCTCCCAAATCTCCTGGCATCTCATTGAACCAGTGAGAATGCCCCTTTACTCTTTCGGTTAGGCCATTTGGTGGGTCTGGAATAGGAATCCTCCGCACATTCACGAACTCCTCAGGCCGGGCTGTTGGTGGGGCCTCCACCAGCATGGCATCCCAATTGATTGGAGCACCAGATCCTGCCTGAGAGCTTGTGCCTGCCGCGGTTGCCATGAGAGTAGGTTGCTTATCTGCTGGAAGACGAAAGGCACATTAGTGTTGCATAGGAAACAAGATGTAATGGTGTTCCCTTCACAATACTAACATGACAATCCCGGAGGTCAGTGGTTAGTGGTGAATTGTTTGTGATAGGTGTGAGTGGTGATTAGAGGTCAGTGTCATCCTAGATGCATACTTTGGTTATGCAATGGGCTCGGAATGCTCCTGTGTTAGTGTGGACGGATTTACAGAATAGGGTCAGGGGGTTTAGTACACAGTTTAATTCTCCACACTTTGATAGAGGGGTCGTAGCTCTTAGAGCTAAAGACAGGTGAAGATTTCTGTGTGAGAGTGTGATGTATTTGGGACCTTTTGGGTACCCATTTCCCGACATTCCTAGGGTTGATGGGGGTGGGGATAGTGAGAGGTGTAGGTATCTTCTCATTTTCTGAGTTGTTGGTCATGAGTGCTTGTGAAAGTTGTTTCATCCTAGTGCCTGAAGGTGAAGTAATTTGGGCTTGTAAGCAGGCCTTGGGCACCCATATATGTCTAGCATTAGGGGTAGCCTTCATTGACCGCTGAGGGACCCAAATAGAAATGGTATGCCTAGGGGTTATCCTAGGGGGCTTCTTAACTTCGTTCCTTGACAGTGAGGCTCGTTTCTTGTCTTCTTGAGAGTCTGCTATTAGAGGTGTGGGGTTCCCATCCTTGCGTATCCAGATCTGCTTCGCGCCCCGAGGTGCTCTGTGTTGCACGGGTTGGCGCTCCTGCCTCTTGATCAGCAGCCTCCTTCGTGTAGAGGGATGTTCGGTCTGCTCGTTTAGAATCTTCTTTGGATCAGTTAGGAACTCCTTATTGGCTCCTGAACCTTCAGTAAGATTGACATTCCTCTGCACCATAGAAGTTTGGACAAGCACAACATTGTTATCTTCATGTGGATTCCTGGAGGAACCAGGAGTTGGTGCCTGTTCTATTGGTTTGAGTGCTTGATTTTCTAATTCAATCGTGAGACGGCTTTGGCCTACCCAAACCTGAAGAAGTCCACTTGTTAGGTTGAGGTTGACTGCGTGATCATAGATCCAGTCTTGGCCTAAGACAAGAGGTTCGGTCAGATCCTCGTCTTCACACACTAGCACTTTTGCTGGCATGAGGACCTCTCGTATGTAGAGGGGAAGATCCACCTCTCCCATGCAAGGGGTTTCAACACCTCCTAATCCTATCAGAGATGCTTCTAGGGGTTTTACCTCCAATTGCAGCTGCTGGCAATAAGAAAGCCGAACTGCACTTGTGGCTGCTCCTGAATCAATTAATGCTCTCACGCTTGTGTTGCGGTCTCTTTGTCCTATTTCTAGGGTCACAAAAGGTCGTCGGTCCACTATCTTATGGGTACGTTCACCTGAAGCCTCACACATGGCTATGTGATAGCCTGGAGACTCTTGAGTGTCAGTCACAGGCGGATCCCTCCCTTGTCTCCTCAACTTCATTCGTCTGATACGCTCTAAGGCCTCTGCCTGTGCTTCTTCTCGAATTCGTTTTTCCTCCTCTTTACGTTGCTTAGCAGTATTGAGTCGGCTTAGCATTTCCTCCGTGAGGGGTTCCTGATACAGCTTGACTCTGCATCCGCTACTATAGTTTGGGAGAACCTCCCCCTCTAAGGTGGCTAGTTGTACTGCCCCACTCGTGGAAATCCTATTGATGATCATAGGTCCGTAGCCTCTCTTTTCTAGCTTTCTTGCGTGTTGTTTCAATGTGTAGACTAAAACTAGATCTCCTACTTTCAAGCCCTTATCCTTCACATGGGCATCAAAGTATGCCTTTTGCCGTTTCTTTGCAGCATAGATGCCTGCTGCTGCTCGTAGCCTCGTCTCTCCTAAACATTCTAGATCAAAGATCCTAGAGGACAACTCATGTCCATGCCACTCATGCTCTTGTGCTACTCTTAAAGCTGGGATTAGGAAATCTAATGGTAGCACCGCATTCTGTCCGAAGACCATTTGAAATGGGGTGGCATTGAGTACCGTTTTGTAGGCAACTCGGTATGCCCAAACAGCATGATGAAGTTGTTTGTCCCAGTCAGAGCGTTTATTATTTACAAGTTTCGTCAATATGTTACACAGGATCTTATTCGTGCTCTCGGCTTGTCCGTTAGCTTGTGGGTGATAGGGTGCAGACTTCTTATGTATCACCATGAATTCTTGAAGGAGATTTTCAATGACCTCGTTCAAGAAGTGCGTACCTCTATCACTAACCAACTCTATTGGTAATCCATATCTAGTGAACACATTTTCGAATAAGAATTTAGCCGTCGTTTGAGCATCATTCTTCGTCGTGGCTTTTACTTCCACCCACTTTGTAAGGTAATCTGTGGCTACAATAATGTATTCTGCATGGGAGTTTCTAGCTGGGGGGTTGATGGGACCTACAAAGTCTATACCCCACTTTGAAAATGCACGTCCTCCCATCATTGGCCTTAAGGGCATTTCATCTTTTCTTATCGGATATTGGGCACGTTGGCATGTGTCGCAACTCTTCACATAAGTATGTGCATCCATATGAAGAGTGGGCCACCAAAGTCCCGAGAATAGAATGGTCTTAATTACTCTGTCAGGCCCAAAGTGTCCACCTGCAGCACCGCTGTGTGCAGTTTCTAAGACTTTCAAATAGTCTGATTCATGAACGCACAGTCTTAGGTAACCATCCTTGCCTCTTCGATATAGGTGGTCTCCTACTAAGGCATAGTCTTGAGTCTCTTGCTCCATGCTCCGTTTTCTTGCAAGACTAGCCTGATTGGGTAATGTTCCCAATCTCATGAACTCGACCAATGGAGCACTCCAATCTGGGATTAATGACACGTGATAAAGAGTGGCATGTTCCACAGGGGGTCTCTTCTGGCACACTGGACAATTGTGGATCCACTCTTGTATTTCTTTGTCCATGCTAGGCCAATACACTCCTAAGCGTCTTAGATTCTGCAATGTTCGTTGTTTAGAGTAGTGATTTCCTAGCAATCCTTCATGGGCTTGTTGCAACCAACTAGTATGCTCATCGTCCTCGACACAACAAGCTAATACACCCTCGGTATCTTGCTTGTACATACTTCCGGCCAATATTTGATACTTTAGTGATTTTACAATTTCCTCTTTGCTTGTTTTCACATTCTTATTTGCAGGCCCGAAGGTTAGGATTGGTACCAACTTATTTGCCCATTTAGGAACAACTTCTAAATTGAACAGATAAGCATCGGGCAATTCATCCGACACTCCTTGCGGTGGCTCTCCTGAAGTGATGCGAGAAAGATGGTCTGCCCTAAGATGGGTTCTACCTTTCCTGACAACAACTTCAAAGTCGTATTCCATTAGTAAGAGGAACCATCTTACTAAGCGGCCTGTATTGCAAGGTTTATTGACCAAATATAGTAAAGCTTGATGATCAGTGAAAAACTTGAACTTATTGGCCAATAGATAGTGTCTAAACTTCTTCACAGCATATACCATGCCTAAGCCTTCTCTCTCCGTTGTGGTGTAATTTCGTTCAGCTGCATTCAATTGCCTACTAGCATATGCTATCGGCAAATCTAGGTTTCCTTCACCTGTGGGTTGTGCTAGCACACATCCTATTGCATGATTGGAGGCATCTACATGGACATGGAAGGGTTTGCTCCAATCCGGAGTAGTCAATATTGGTGCTGTGCACAAACGTCTTTTCAGCTCGTTGAAGGAAGTCTCGCATTCCTCGTTCCACTCAAAATTTGTTAACAACCCATAAAGAGGTTTAGCTATGATGGCATACATGTGGATAAACCTACGGTAATATCCACAATGGCCCATAAAGGCTTGTACCTCTTTAACATTCCTTGGTCTGGGCAACTCTGCTATTGCTCTTACTTTGTCTTCATCTGTTGAAATTCCATTCTTAGAAACAATGTGACCTAAGATCTTACCTTGTCGTACCATGAACACACACTTCTCTGGATTCAGACACACTCGATAATCTCTACACTTGTTGAAGATTTGCCTGAGCTCAGGGATGTGGTAACTTCTTTCTTGGGAATGCGCACATAAATCATCCACATATACTTCTAAGCTCTTCCGCAAGAACTCCTTGAAGACATGACACATGAGCCTTTGGAATGTTGCAGGTGCATTGGTGAGCCCAAATGGCATCACATGAAATGCAAAGATTCCCCATTCTGTGGCAAAGGCCGTTTTGTGTTGATCTTCGGGGGCAATGGCTACTTGGTTGTAACCTGAAAATCCATCAAGGAAGCTATAAACTTCCTTGCCTGCCACACGCTCCAAAAGATGTTCGGTGATTGGAAGAGGATAACTATCTCTGATCGTAGCGGCATTAACTTTTTTAAGGTTAATGCACACTCGCAATTTCCCATTCTTCTTGGGCACCACTACAATGGGGGACACCCATTCAGTGTGCTCAATCTCATAGATGAATCCAGCTTCAATCAGCCTGTCAATTTCCTCCTTTATTTTGGCTGCATAATTGTCATTATATGTGTAGGGCTTTTGTTTGGTGGGCTTGGCATCAGCGGTCATCGGAATCGTATGAGAGCAAATCTCTGGATCTACTCCTTTCAAGTCTCTATAGTGCCATGCGAACACATCCCTATATTCCCTTAATAGAGCTACCAGCTCTAATTCTTCTTTTGCACTTAGGTCGTCTCCTATGTACGTATATCGCTCTTCGTTCCCTTCAATGGTCACTACAATTTTTTTGGTCTTTTCCTTATTGTCATATGCTTCTCCTATAATGGCCTCTCTCTTACGCATTCGTACCAAAATTTTTCGGTCTTCCACTTCATATTTCTTGAAATTTTCTGGTACTTCAAACAATGATTCTTCCTCTTCTTGTTTCACTGCTTTCCTTTTCTTTTTCTTTTGACCTCCTTCACTTCCTTTCTTTGAATTTATCGTTTTAATACTCGCAAGGGGTTCTTCTTCTTTTTGGGTTAACACTCCTATGTCTTCTAAGTAGTGTTCCTCTGAGTCAAAGTACGTATCCATCACAATGGATTCTAGATCATCGTCATTCTCTTCTTCTTCTATGAACTCACTAGGATCACACTCTTCCAACAAGGGCTGACACATGAACACTGAAATATCATAACCCTCCTCATCACAATGGGGTGTCCATTGTTCCTCATTGACTGCAATGTCCATGGTAGCTAAGATTTCTGCCCAACCATGAGGCTCAAATTCCTCATCTGGAAATATCATTGGTGTATAGGCTGGGTCTTTTATTGGTCTATCTCCTGGGGGAGTTCCTTCTTCTCTCGCTTTTAGGCGCTTTTCCTCTTCCTCCGCGACCTTGCACATCCACAAGTGAGTATCTTCATGCAGCCAGGATGGTTCAGGGGAACTTCTAGAATGCACGGAGATAGAATCTTCTTTCGCTTTGTGGATAGGATTCCACTGTAGGGGTGGTACATCTCTGAAGGTGTAATCCTTCAGATTGACCTTGGTGGTGACCCCTAAGTGCTGTAAGTACAAGGAGTTGGTTCCCCAATCCTGTACTATTTGCAATTGTCGTAGGAAAGGTCTTCCTAGGATCATTTCGTAAACATTATTCTTCTCAAAGTCACATATAGCAAATGTATGTTCAAACTCTACACCACACGTGGTTAGAGTTATCCCTTCAAGCAATCCGAGAGGTCTTTCAAAATGACCATCTGCCATTTGAAGCTTCATTCTCGTTGGTCTTAAGGTGGGTTTGCCCCATCGCTTCCACAAGGAGGTGGTCACAATAGCAACACCAGCACCCGAATCCACAATTGCTTTGGTTGTGTAACCTTGATAGGTGATCGGAAGATAAGTGTTACCTTCTTCACCTTCGCTCATGTCTCCTATCTTGTCGAGAGGTATCTCTGGTACTTTTTGCTTAGAGCCTACTTTTGGTGCATTGGATTCAAGTTCTGGAACCTTATCCTTCACATGATTCCAGAGCTCCGGTTTTGCCTTGAGCAGCTCCTCTACAGTGAGATGACATTGAATCTTAGTGTTCTTCACAACATCAGTGTTCCTGGGAATCACTGAGTCTTCATTTCTCACCAAGATTGTGGGAGCTCTGATCTGGAGAGATTCAGATTCCCATGGGCCTGTGAAATGAGGCAACTCTTGTAAAGAATTAGATTCAAAATCTAATCTCTCATCCTCTTGTTGCTCTGTTTGATCTCCATAGATAGACGGAATGTCTTGGGGAAATTGATCATGAAGATCATCAATCTCAGGAATAGGAGGGGAATCACCCTTCTCCTTGGCCCATTTCTCTTCTTGTATTTCCCGCAAGAACTCTTGAGAGTACTGTTGAATTGAAGGAGGTATTCCAGCATCCGTGGAATTAGGAACATAAGCTCCCTTTGGTGGCGAGTTTCCTCTTTCAACAACTGGTTGAGCCTGTGGAGGTAAAGAAACTTGTGATTTGTTTACCAACTGCTCTAATCTTTCTAGTAAGCCTTGGAAATGCAAATCCGGCTTGACAGAGTTTGTCTGATTGAACTTTTGACTAGTCTCAAGTATAGCTTGAGCTTGTTCTACCATTTTCATGCACATTTTCATCTGTTCAATCTCTAGATCTGCTCTAGGGTAACTCTTGTCTAGGTTTGCAGCTGTTGGCCCTTCTTGAAGTCGAGCCTGGTAGGCCTTGAACATCATGTCCAAGCCTTCAGGAGTGGGGTCAGCTAATACTGATCCTACTCGGGGTGGTGGGTGGGTTACGTGGGGTGTATTAGAGGGTGGAGAAATGGAGGGTGATGGGGATGGTAGTGGTGGAAGTGTGTGGGAGTGCGGTTGAGATGTGATCTCTGTGATTTTTGCCTTGGTTTCTCTCAAGCTTTCTTCAAGTTCGTTTATCTTTTTTGCCCATTGCCTCTTCATTCTTTCACGACTATCCTTCCAGGCTCTAGTCCTCTTTTTGGTTATGCTCTCTGTTTCACTCACCTCGGGGCTCTTTTCGGGACCAACACCTTGGTGTTGTTGAAGTGCCTGGGCTCTTGTGATCACCTGCATAGGTGCAGTGGAAGTCACACTCCCTGTGGAGTCTACAACTAACCCAACAACATTGATAGGAGTGATTTTAGGCATGTTATTAGGGTTCTTTGGGCAATCTCGTAGGAGATGCTCTTTCCCGCAGTCTTGACAGAAACCCTGAATGGTTACTGGTTGAGGTTGTGTAGGGGCAGGCAGTGGACAATCACGTATAAGGTGATCTCCCTGACATCTGAAGCATGGTCCTCTAGGAAATGGGGTTCGTACCTGCCTAGGTTGAGGTCTAGAGTTGGGGTTTGTGTACATGACATTAGCATACTCAGGTTCCCCACTATTTTCACTTGGGTCCTCATAATAGTATGACTCGTTATGCTCGGGTGACTGCATGTAGTAAGCCTGTGGGCTATCCATATGTGTGGAGTCAAAACTATGGTCACTTGGATCACTGTCTGATAGCAATGGGGTGACTGGGACTATGGCTCTATTCGGATTTTCTTCAGTAGATGCATATTTCACTGGGATCACATTGGTGGGAGCAGGGGGTTGCTATACTAGGACTGGTTGAGGTCTCTGCTGCCCTTGGTAAGGTGGTTGATAAGTTTGCTGTGGTCTGTTGTATTGTTGTAGTGGGTACTGATTCTGGTATCTACCATGTTGTGGATATGGCTGAGGATAATTTTGCCTAACAGTTTGTTTGTTATATGGGCAGTCTTGTGCAGTGTGGTTGGTGTACCTGCGCTCTATGGTGCAGTACTGGCTACTAGGATTCGCCTGGGGTTGGGCCATAATGGGACATACACTTGCCATATGGTCACCACCACAATTGTAGCACCGCTTAACTGGGGCAAATCTCGGAATTTGTTTGCTAGAGACACCTAGTTTTCGGGCTACCTTCTCTGCAAGTTCCTCGATGGATGTGGATTGACCAGATGTCAGGTTACTAGAGCTATCAGAATCCTTATAGATTTTTGATAGTTCTAATTCCTCACCTAGATTGTCCTCAATGTCTATGCACATGCGCACGCACTCTTCTATCGTTCTGGGGTCCTTCAGGTACACATATGACCTGAGCTTAGTGCTCAACAATCCATCTAGGAACAAGGCCACTTGTTTGGCGGGTGTGGGTAACTCCGGCATTGGGCATCTCTCCAGGTACTGTCTAAATCTTCTTCCAGCTAGTCTGACCGTCTCTTGAGGTGTTTGTTTGAAGCTGTGAATTAGTGAGGAGGTGTTATGCCTGATTCCACTCTTAGAAAACTCAACAATAAATGCCTCTAAGAGCTGGTCTATGTTTCTGAAATGCCTCTCATTTAGTGGTTGAAACCACGTAAGGGCGGTGTTCCTAAGAGTTAGACCAAAAGCATTATATTGTGTGAATAGGTCCTCTACCTGTTCAGCTTTCAATACTTGCCGAAATTCTGCCACATGGTCATAAGGGTCTCCCGTGCCATCGAAGTAATTCTTCATGGACTTCACCAATTGAGTTGGTCGCAGGGTCCTAGTGTGTTCTCTCGGCCTTGGCAAAGGAAAATCATCAATATTCCTTTGATTCCATGGGGTTCTATGTCTCTCAGGTTCCACTCTATTCCTTTCTGTTCCCGTCCTTTCTCTTCCCAGGGAGTTGGCAAAGCTTACCTCAGGTTTGTCTCTACTTCTATCTCTTTGAGCCCCATGAGCTTGGGAGGTCCCAGCTCCTTGGTGACCAAAGGACACATTAGACCTCGGTTGGGGAAAAACAAATTCACCCTTCCATGTGTAGGCATGTCTGCCATGCTCAGTGACCACGAAGATTCTCTCTGATGCATTGTCTAGGTAGGTTACTTGGCCTGGGCTATCAGGGTCTTTAAACTCATAGATTGTGAGGGCACTCACTTCCTGAGGTTGAGAAGATTTATATCTCCAAAAAGCCTCATCGGTTTCTCGGTTTAAAAGCAGATCTATGCTTTTATTATCCTGTGGAATCCACTCTGGAGTCATGATTCTGGTCAAGACAGATTTACCACGGGGAGTTCTTGGCTCTCTCTCTAAGTTCCCTTGCTCTATATCACCCATGTCGGTCTCCGCAATCACATTTCCAAACTCATCAGTTCTATCAGGAAGAGTGGTGACTACATATATAGTTCCCTCTTTATCTAGGTATGCTCCATTCTCAAACTTGACTACCGGGTGGTCTAATCCATGGGGTTGATCGGGGTTCTTAATCTGGACCACCGATCTTCTCAGTCCGTCTTCGTAGATGCGAGCACCTAGACGATTCGTCCTGATGTATTCCAGCTGAGTCTTGTAAGGTCCCTCTGGCTTTTCTAGATAAGCCACCCCTGAACTACCTACTGGTCTCTCCATGTGATAGGACATCTCAGAATCACTTGTTTCTGATCTGGGAGTGTATGGGTAATCACTCAACTGTTGGGCCCAAGACCTGGCAGTGTGATTGACACTAGCTTCAGAAGATCTGAGGCTTTGTCTGTCTCGGCCTAAGTGTCTGCCTGATCTAAGGTTCATATGCCTGCTTTATCTACCCCCTTGGACTCAAGCACACTCTCGTTGCAAGTTAATTTGCACCAATCACTTTGTTCTTTTGGGTTGAATATTATGTTTATGGTCTTGTCTGAAATCGCGTCGTCAGGAGTACTTAAGTGAATTTCCGCACTTGATAAGTGATCGATTCCCGTTTACCTTTTGTCCCTTAGGGTTTTCGCACTTACGACCTATTTACTTCTTGCACTTGGTTGCTTAATACTCTTGGACTTGATTCGTGCCTAACGTTGCCCTAATCGATTACCACACCTAAGTCGTACTTAGCCTAAGCTAGGAATTGACAAAGGAGGGTTGAGAGATCTTCCAACCTCAATTAGCTGGTTGACCAGACTGCTACACAAGCTCAGGAAGCCTTCTCCCAAGCTTGATACTCGCCCTTGCTAGCTTGCTTTGGATTGCCTTGAGTGCACACAAAGTTCCTGCAAAAGCTCACCAGTTAGTATAGCTTTATTACCACAAGTAATTGGAAGACACACATCAATAATTTTAGTCCCCCTGGAGTAGTTCACTGTACCCCTTGAATCTGAGGACCACTTAGTTCCACCTAAAGGTCAACTTAAAAATGCATGTTCTAAAACTCCGCGTATGATTCTTACAAAAACCAGTCAAGGTCCACGTAGGATTCTCAACGAGCTTTCCAACGAGACCAAAATCTCATCAATCGGAGTTCGTATGGTCAAGTTATGACCATTCAGGCACTATAGGGTCAAAACAGGCTCTCAGGGTTCAGGAGATCCCTCTCTGGTTTCTAGGTCTTTTGCCCACTTCCAAGGTTCTAAAGTTATACCAAAGTGCCTAAAATTAAGCTCAACTACCCTTCAATTCACTCAAAATTAACCCTAACTTTTCATGTGTTAAAGGCCGTGTATCGCGATAGGTTGGGTCGAGGTGTCGCGATAGGTGGGAAGTGTCGCGATAGGTCGAGGTGTCGCGATAGCTCGTGAAGTGTCGCGATAGGTCGAGGTGTCGCGATAGCTCGTGAGGTGTCGCGATAGGTCGAGGTGTCGCGATAGGTCGAAGTATCGCGATAGCTCGGGTCAAAGTGTCGCGATAGCTCGTGAGGTGTCGCGATAGGTCGCGAGGTGTCGCGATAGGTCGAAGTGTCGCGATAGGTGGTGAGGTGTCGCGATAGGTCGTGAGGTGTCGCGATAGGTCGTGAGGTGTCGCGATAGGTCGAAGTGTCGCGATAGCTCGTGAGGTGTCGCGATAGGTCGTGAGGTGTCGCGATAGGTCGTGAAGTGTCGCGATAGCTCGTGAGGTGTCGCGATAGGTCGTGGGGTGTCGCGATAGGTCGAAGTGTCGCGATAGGTCGGGTCGAGGTGTCGCGATAGGTCGCGAGGTGTCGCGATAGGTCGCGAGGTGTCGCGATAGCTCGGGATATGGTGAATTTTTCTGTTCTGTCTAGTGATCCTGGGAGCTCTAGGCTTGCGCACTGTCGTGGTGCACTCAGAATCGTGATTGGGTGAAATTTTCGGAGTGTCGCGATAGCTCGAGCTCAACGCCTCGGGGACTGTGCAGACAAATTCTGTACCTGCTGAGCTTGCTGGAGATGATGATGGAGCTGCCACCTGCAAGAAACATGCAAAAAACACACAAAGACAAGCACACACACTCGCTCTCTCTCAAACTCGCACACAACAAATGAGGGAATGATAAGGAAGAGGGAATATGTAGTGGAGAAGGAGGTGGAGGTGAAGATGGAGAAGGAGGTGAAGATGAAGATCGAGATGGAGAAAAATCAGAAATTTACCTACTACTTACCATTCCAACGCGTCCTCTCTACGTCTTACCATCACACGCTCGTCCTCAAAGCTCGATCCCCGGCAACGGCGCCAAAATTTGGTGTAGCTCAGTGATGAGTAGCACCTCCTTTAATGTCAATCCGGGAAGACGTGAGGATGGTATGAAGACCACGAGCAAGTGGAAGCACAAGTGCGTGAGTGAGAAGCACACAAGCATGCACACACATACACGCACACGCGCACACACGGCAAGAACAAAGAGAGTAAGACATATTGTCATGTTTCAAGCACTGCCTTTCTAAGGAGCTACAAAGTATTGCACATAAATGGAAATCCACCCATTCTTTTCTTGAGCACTAAGTGAAACCAGCAGCCCTCTTTTACTTGATCATCTGTTATTTTATATGTTTGTCGACTTCATGAGCAAGATAGATAACCGAATTGAAGTGAACTAAAAGGTTTCAAGGAAGCCCACTTCTCAATAATGAGTGCCCTACATGTTTCATGGAAGCTTTTTTTGTGATGGAATTGATTAATAATGGCTGTCTTGCACATCTCTTTGTTGCCAAGTGCATCTACTCTGATGATGTGGTATCAAAGCTATGGAAGATTGAGAGGTGACAGCCTGTTAACAAACCACATTGGATAAGTTGTGCAAATGCAGATTATGGGCAGAAGTTTCATGCCATAATCTTTTTGTCACATCTCTCTGTTATGTCAAATACTGTTCTTCATGTTCCTTCAGAGTCTTTAATTAACATCTAACATCAGTGCAGGCTATGGCTTTATGTCAATCGTAAATGATAAAGGTGATTGATAAAAGAGTTTGGAAATCCGCTTTATGGCAAGGAGATCAGCTCATGATAAAGCTCTATTATATGGCTGTTAGTCAATCAGAAAAGATAAAGCCACATGTTGTAGATGATAAAACACAACTTGTACTTTGCCCTCTCTCTCTCTCTCTCTCTGTATACAAAGTGAAAATTCAAGGGATAGTATGACTTTTGTAAAGCTACCTATCACTGGTTGTGCATTGTCTTCTTCATGGAATATCTCTGACAAAATGTTTTGTGAGAATATCATTGAGAGAAAAGCTACCTATCACTGGTGTTAGAACTGATTGGTAGTAAACATCAGCACATGTGGATGAGAAATCTCTATTGAGATTTCACACCTTGCATGGATGTGAAAAATGACCAAGCCCATACATCAACACACAAAGGTGCCCATGAGGAAAAGAGGCGTCTTCTCTCTCGCCCCTCATATGAGGGGCTTGCATGTATCTTATATAGCCTCTTCTCTGCAAAAAGCTTCTTTATGTGGGATAAATCATATACACCATGAGGAATTTGAAGAAGATGGGAAGAAGGAGGCTACCACACACCTCCCATTTGAGGTATTCTCCAAATTATTTCTCTCTCTTTCTAAAGAAGAAAATAGATATATTGTGCTGAATTCTTTTATCGTTTTGGGTACAAACATCCTACATGGAGTATAGGCTTGAGGCTTCCATAGAAGTTTTTCGTACATGAATGATTGAATGGTGTTTGCAGATCTTCCAAATTGGCTTCTTAGCAAGATTTATTTCTACACCTTCAAGTTTAGACTACATCTATACCCTTCACTTCAACAAGGTTTTTTGTCATTGGTTGAGTATCTGATTGCCATGATTCTTGTTGGGATTTGAAGTTATCTTACAAGCTTTTTAAGAAATTCAAGAATATATCATTTGGAAAAAAAAATTAGGTCAAAAGTTCTCTACACATTCTCTATAGAAGTGAGGTACTCCTTGCCATGCACCATTTGGGCAACTTGAGTGTCGAAATTCACTTGTGTCACTCGGAACACATTGTCAAGAAACCTTTTAAGTGATGAATATGATTCCTTTGACTAGCAAGCCTTGTAATGGAATGGTGAGGACTGCAGAAGACTAGCAAGAACTTTGAGATCTTATTTTGGTCACAACACATCTATTTTATGGGGTTTAAAGATGTTTTAAAGATGCAATGATGCACTCGATGTCTTTCTAAGCTTTAAAGAGTCAAGGCGAGATTCTAAAATTTATTTTGGGACTAGCAGAGACCTAGATCAAAGGCCACTTTTTATGATCAGGTCATAATCGCTTTGCAAGCTTTGGACATCATCAAGAAAGTGTTTTTATAGGATTTAAAGATGTTTTGAAGATGCAATGATGCACTCGATGTCTTTCTAAGCTTTAAAGCGTCAAGGGGAAATTTCAAAATTTATTTGGGACTAGCAAGACCTAGATCAAAGGCCAAGAGCTTTTGCGATCAAGTTATATTCTCTTTGCAAGCTTTCGAGATCATCAAGAAAGTGTTCCTCAGTCATTTTTTTAAATAAAGGAAGTTCGGGCATAGCCTACTCTCCCCGACTTGTATTAAATAAAAGGAAAGAAAAGTACAAGTGAAGGGGGGCTAGTGCCCACTCGACCCCCCCAAGTCCCACAGAGTAGGGGTAGATCTTATAGAGTTTAGAGTACATATCAAAGAAGCACCCTACGGGGCCCACTTGGCTTTAATCTTGTTGTTGATCAGAAGGAGCACTTTATGATGCCTGAAGGGGGGGGGGGGGGGGGGGGGGGGGTTCTTATAGTTGGTGATTCTTTTACTGAGGAGGAACAGCGGTTTCTCAATCGACCAATCTTTGGGGGAGTCACCAAAGTTACAAGCATATCTCTCTCACTAAATCTTGCAGAGGACCTCCCCTCTGATGGCATTCCAGAGAGTCGTCGAGTAGTCAGTCACTTCTCCTAGCAGAGCTTGTTTCCAATTGATATGCTTCTGAAGTCTAATTTTCTTTTTGACAATTTGCCAAAGCCTGTTGGAGTTGGGACAAGAAAAGATGTGACCGACATCTTCAATGGACCGGCTACAATGCTTGCACCAAGGAGACACCCCACAAATTTTGTTAGCCTTTAGGTTAGTCCAGATTCCCTGATGAAGAATTTGTCGTAAGACGACAGACTTTTTGTTTTCTATGAGAGGGTGCTAGATAGCCATGAACTTCACATCCCATCGCAGTTGTGTCCACGACACGCACCACTTCTTGTTGAGGTTGACCTCATAATCAATGTTCCCTTTGATATTCGGGATTTTGTTAAGCAATTATCATTATGCCAGTTGAGACCCAATGGGCTCAATTTGTCATGTCCCATGACAAGACGAACTTTAGAGCGGTCCCAAGCAAAACATATGCTTTGTAAAATATTCCATTCTTAATAGGTAATGTTGACGCTAGGGTCAATATCCTCGAAGTTGATCCATTGGTTGGTGTCTTGTTTCCAAAGATGTTTTCATTTTCTAAAGCACTTGTTCCATAGCCTCCATGCACTACGAATGTTCCAAGATTCCACGTTCCTGATGTCATGGATCGAAAACTAGATAGATTCATTTTGTTTGATACTAGCTGCCCACTTCCAATCTTCATTGATTCTTATGAGGCTTTTGACTTTATTCCAACTCTTCCATAGGGAGGACATGAGATCTGAGCCTTTAGGGAAAATAGGGCTTGGGGAAAACAAAAGGATCAGAGTGTCCAAGTTCTCCAATTTGGGAATCCCACAAAAGTCAACGTGTTCTTGTTTCTCAAGATCAATTTGGCCCACAAAGTCTCCCCATTGAGCCACCCCTTGATCAACATTTTGCCACCAATTTGTTAGCCATGCAACTCAGGTCTAGAATACCAAGGCTCCCACTATCCCTTTGGCTAGTGCAGATGGACCATTTGACTCTTTAGGCATCCCCCTCCTGTTGTGGTCTCCCTTCCAAAGGAATTTTCTGCATATACATCCCAGTTTGGATAGCTCTTGCTCTTTGGCTCTCCAACAAGAGAGGAACTAAATGGTCAACGAAATGAGGAATGTGTTGATAACCATTGCATGACCCACGAGATTGATTTTCATACCTCTCCAAAAGTTTAACTTGCTTTTGAGTCTGGCCAGGACCCAATTCCACCGCTACTCCAACGAAATATCAAAGCCCAAGAGAATCCCGAGAAGCTAGAAAATTTGGCCTAGGGGAATGTTTTGGCAGCCATGTTCAAAGAGAAGGTTGGGTTGGATCTTGACAATAGCTCTGAAAGCAATCTTTGAGTGGTTGATTTTGGATCCAGAGGCTTTGCAAAAGTATTTAAGCACCTCCAAAACATCTCTAGACTGGTACAGTCATTGTGGACAAAACATTCATATCATCAGCAAAAAGTCTCATGGTGTTCTGGCCATGGTTATCGGGCAACAAGAGGCCTTTGATATTACCAATTGTTGGTCCACCAGTTGGCTAAGCCCTTCTATGGTGATGGCAAAGAGAAGGGGAGCCAGTGGGCACCCTTATCTAATCGATCGTTTTAATTTGATCACCTTTAAAAGTTGGCCATTGACATTTATTTATTTATTTTTATTTTTATTTATATAAATAATTCCTTAGAAATACTTATGTAACGAATTATGTGGACTTGCACATGTATTACTTGTTTTTCTTGTCCTTTCCCCTTGTCAGTGTAAGTAGCAAAGTCTACTTCATCCCCTTCCTTATATTTGATCACACATCTTGGTTATCTTCGACGAAGGTCCTTCTCTCCCACTTATGTAAATAAATACCTATCAAAATATTCTCTTCTATACCAAATTTAACCCAATCCCATAGGTTTACTGACAATTCACCAAACAGTAGGCTCATTCATTAAATAGTAGGATCATTCATTAAAAAGTATCTTTGCATTTTTTCTACTCCATGCCATCACGCATATTCATTAGTTTATTGAAGTCTCATCACATGTAGAAGAAGAATCATACAAGGGAATAGAGTTACTGTTAGTTGACACTAAGGTCTTTTGGCTTTATTACAATCAATTTATAAAAATCTAATACAGTGTTTTTGGCTTTTGGGGCCCGTCTTTTTCTCTGCTTTGTGCGCTCTTTGGCTCTGCAACACTCTCCCCCTCTTCGCCTCTGTCGTCCCTTGACAGACTTCGCTTCCTTTGACAGACTTTGCTTCGCGCACGCGCCCTGTGGTCAGTATTGTCTGCAGTTAAACAGACATGCAGATTCGATGGCCTTCTTGATTCAAGCTCTACAACTCGAGAGCCTGACGTAGTCGCCTTGCCTGTTGACTTGGGTTGCCACGCACGCCACCAGTGACTAGGAATGTGCTATTCTTAGTCACCCTCTTCAACTTTTCAGCCTCTACCCCTTTCTAACTTTTGGCCCTACTTTGATGTTTGAAAAATCCACTCCTCTGGACCCTGGGGTTTAGCTTTGTAGCCTGGTGCGTGCCCCTGCGGGGCTCTGTGCAGAGATGGGTGTTGCGCCCCTTCATGGGTATCTGGCACCCACTTATAGAGATTAAGAAGTCTGTCCTCTTATGGCAAATTCTTCATCGAGGAATCTGGACTAACCATAAGGCAAGCAAAATTTGTGGGATCCCTCCGTGGTGCAAACGCTGCCACCGTGCTATCGAAGATGTCCCACACATCTTCCTTACTTGCCCCAACTCCTACAAAATCTGGCAGACGGTTGGACTGAAAATCAGAATTCAGAAACAGCTTAGTTGGAAACAAGTCCTCTTGGGAGAAGCGATTGGTTGCTCTGCGGCTCTCTGGAACGCAATCAGAGGAGAAGTCCTGTGGAAAATTTGGCGGGAGCGGTGTGCTCTCAACTTCGGCGACTCCCCTAGGGAGTGGTCGATTGAAAAATCCCTATTCCTCCTTGGCAAAAGGATTGCCAACAGCAAGAAATCCCCCCCCTTCAGGCACCATCAAGTCCTCCTTTTGATCAACAACAAGCTCAAACCCAAGTGGGCCCCGCATGAGGGCGACGAGAGGGTGATCAACCTTCTTTGTAATGCAATCTAGGAATCTGCCAAGCTTCCCCTGCTTTGTGGGATACGGGGGGTCCCGTGGGCACTAGTCCCCTTCCTTTGTACTTTTGTTTCTTAAATTAATTCAAGTCCGGGAGAGTAGGCTATTGCCGAACTTCCTTTTATAAAAAAAAAATACAGTGTTTCACATGGGCACTAGTCCCATTCACTTGTAGCATTTTATTCATTTTTAATTAAATTTTGAGAGAGTAGGCCACGGCCAAACTTCCTTTTGGTGAAAAAAATATAGTGTTTCACTTATTCTTCTAAAATTCTTATGCTCTCTAAGTTGTTTCTATTTCGTTATTTCAATAGAACCATCTTTAGGACATATGGGGGAGTCCTTATTTAGGAAATGATTATATGAAACTTGGGAAGTCCAAATTTGGGTCTGATTATATGGAACTTGGAGACTTTGGCAAGTGTGTTCTAGTGCTCGTTACAAAATGATCATTTCAATTTTCTCTCTATAATTTTATGCATGAGTTAATTGTAATATGAGTTTAGTCTTTTTTTGGTGAGCATAGAAAAATTTCGAGATGGAAAAAGTGTGTTATTAGTTCCAAAAACTTTTTCTAATAGTACTTATATGCATATACTTATACTCGTATGGATTTTCGTATGGTTCATGTGTTAGTGCACTTAATATTTATCAGCTAACACATGTTGGTCTCAGGTAACATACATACATACATACATACCTACATACATACATTAGTCCCATGTTGGTATCAGCTAACATACATACATTAAATACATACATACATATGTACGTACATACATTCATACATACATACCTACATACATAATTGTGCAAGATTAACAGTATTGTGCTTTTATATCAGCTTCTTAGTGAATGGTTGTTGATTAAATACATACATGCATACATACATACATAAATACATACATACATACATACATACGTACGTATGTAGATACATACATTTGTACATATGTAGGTACATACATGCATGCATACATACATATATACATACATACATACGTACATACATACATACCTACATACATTTATACATGCATACATATTTAGGTACATACATACATACATTCTTACATATGTACGTACATGCATACATACATACATACATACATTTATACATATATACATACATTTATACATACATATTACATACATACATACGTACGTACATACATGCACACATATATAAATACTTATATATATATATATATATATATATATATATATATATATATATATATATATATATATATATATATATATATATGTGTGTGTGTGTGTGTGTTTGTATGTATGTAAGTATATATATATATGTGTGCATGTATGTACGTACGTATGTATGTATGTAATATGTATGTATGTATGTATATATATTGTTGGTCATGTGTTAGATTGCATGGAGAGAGAGAAGGTAAAGCAGTAAGCTAGGTGGAAATCCGTATGTATATCTTTCAAGTTTCATGCGACTTGGCAATGTCCTATGCATTGTCTTCTTCATGGAATATCTGTGACAAAATGTTTTTTGAGGATATCATTGAGAGTAAAACTACCTATCACTAGTGTTAGAGCTGATTGGTAGAAAACATCAGCACATGTGGATGAGAAATCTCTATTGAGATTTCACACCTTGCATGGATGTGCACAATGACCAAGCCCATACATCAACACATAAAGGTGCCCAAGAGGAAAAGAGGCTTCTTCTCTCTCGTTCCTGATATGGGTGGCTTGCATGTAGCTTATATAGCCTCTTCTCTGCAAAAATCTTCTATATGTGGGATAAATCATATAGACCATGAGGAATCTCAGGAAGAATGGGAAGGAAGAGACTACCACACACCTCCCATTTGAGGTACTTTCCAAATTATTTTTCTCTCTTTCTAAAGTAGAAAATAGAGATCTTTGGCTGAATTACTTTATCTTTTTAGGTACATACATCCTACGTGGAGTATATGCTTGAGGCTTCCATAGAATTTCTTCATACATGAATGAGTGAATGGTGTTTGGAGATCTTCTAAATTGGCTTCTTAGCAAGATTTATTTCTACAACTTCAACTTTAGACTACATCTAGACCCTTCACTTCAACAACTGTTTTGTCTTTGGTTGAGTATCTTATTGCCATGATTATCATTGCAATTTGAAGTGTATCTTAGAATCTTTTTAAGGAATTAAAGAATATATCGTTTGGAAAAAAATGAGGTCAAAAGTTCTCTATACCTTCTCTCTAGAAGTGAGGTACTCCTTCCAATGCACCATTTGGGCAAGTCGAGTGTCGAAATTCCCTTGCGTCACTTCGAAACTCATTTTCAAGAAACCTTTTAAGCTATTTAGTCATTGTTAGAGATCAAAAAAAGGAGATTTTGTCTCATGGAACCTCATACATTGTTAGGAGAGAGCCTAGGCCTCTTAGCAACTTGAAAGAAGAGACCACCTACATTCAAGGGGTATGATTATGATAGGAACAAAGATGTGGTTTATGCATGTTTTGCAAAAGTGGATAGATCTTCAGCTTTTAAAAGGAACCCCACATGAGTGTTGAGAGCTCAAAAGAAGTTTCTTGCTTCGATCATGTGTGCAAAAATGGTGGATGAGTCTTAATGAAGTCAAGGCTATTCCTACTTATTGAGCTCAATTTAAACTCTTTTTCAAAACATGTTTTCACCTAAGAATGAGGAGTGTAATTGGGAGGAGTGGGGTAGACTGATGCAAAGAGACATGTCACTGTCTATTAACCTTTCCCTTCCCATTATATAGAGATCATGGCTAAATTGAAGGGTCTAGAGAGTTTCAAGAAGACTTGAGGCTTTTTTAGGGAACGTGGTGTAGTAATAAAAATTAAGGTTAGAAGAAACGCCCTTAAGACATTTGAAGAGACTACAGAGTGTGCTCAAATTTATGAAGACTATAACTGCCCACATTATACACCTATGGACATAGAGCACCCTCTAAATCCCACTCAGATAATGAAGTTTAAGAAATGGGTAATCCCAAGACCATGCAAATTCATATCCCAAAGACTGCTTGACCTCTAAACATTTGAACATGAAAAAAAAAAACTTGCTTTTTAGATGTTTATCTCCTAAACATGCACACTAGAACTAGTGAATACATAGGGAGGTAGACAAAAAATCAAGGCGAGCAACCAATACCATGATTGATAAGGGAAAGGAAAAAAATCCATCAAGTGCACACACTTCTTGTTTATGGTAGCACTAGCTATAATGATATTTTACCTATGCGTTACTTGAACAAGTCTTTGTGGTCCGCACCGTTTGGTCCACATGATTTGGTCAAAATTGCATGGAAGTGACTTATGAGGATATTTTACGTACCTATTCTTTGGCACAATCTTTGTGTTTTGTACCCTTTGATCTACATGATTTGGTCTAATTGCATGGTATTGTATACAAAACCTAAGTACAAGTCTTGAATGATGATCCTCCTACTCATAATTCCATAAAATGTGCTCTAGTCAAAAGATGTAAGATTTTCCAATAGCCAAGTGCACATAGATGCATTGCATCTATGATCTAAGGTTACGATAAGAAAATATGGGACACGAGGGTGTCCAATCTAGAAGTTGAGTTATAGGGATTCAAAGATCATGTATAGTTTCATATTATGAAGATCCATAGGATAGACCTACTATTGGGTAGAGAATGGACTTGTGTTCAAGGGACTCACTTAGAATTATGTATATGATCAAAACTATTAAAATTTGTCAAAAATGGAAGTGCATTTTGTATTCAAGGTGAGAGAGAGATGTACCCAATACACCTCTCATTTTATGCAATTACTTGAAGACTTTATTTGACTCACATGGTGTACATGATATTTATGCATTGTATAGTTTAGATGATGGTCATTACTTGCATACTCATGAAACTTCATATCTATATTTTCTTGATCATAATATAATTATGGATAGAAAATTTTACTAATTGTTCTTGCAATATTAGCTAATGAAATATTTTAAGCAATTACTATTTGAGTATAGATATGTTTTTCCTATTGTTCTACCTAAAGGATTACCATCTACACTTGGATACATTTTCCATGCCATAGATTTAGTGTGTAATACTAAACCTATTTGTAAACCACCATATAATTTTAGTGCATCCCAACATCAGGAACTGTAGACACGAATCTTGAATTATTAGATAAAGGTTTCATCAGGCCTAGTAATTCCCCATGGTCATCGTCAATGTTCCTATTTCAACATCAAAGATGGATTTATGCAATTGTACATTGATTATAGAGCATTAAATAAGGTAAAAATTAAAAGTAGGTTTCCACTGCATAGGTTGGATTACCTATTTGATCAGTTACATCGAGCTTAATACTTTCCTACGCTTTATTTGAGGTCGTGATATCATCAGATTAGGATAAAGATAGAGGATGTTCCTAAGAATGCCTTCAAAACTAGATATGGACATTGGAAGCTTTTGATGATGCCATGTGGTCTCACAAATGCTTCTACCACATTCATGATGCTCATGGACACTGTGTTATGGCCCTACTTAGTATAGTTAATTTAACGTTTTCTTGATGATATTCTGATCTATAATTGATTAGAGGAGGAAACCTAGAAATACTTATAGAAAGTCTTCCAAGTTTTATGAGAAAATTCTCTTTCCTTAGGAGTCAAAGTGTGAGCATTTCAAAATTGAGGTTATGTATCTCGGCCATATCATCTCCAAACATGGAATACAGATGGAGCCTAAGAAAGTATGGGTTGTTATGGAATGGGTACATCCTAAAAACCTAGAGGAGCTTTAGATCCTCCTATATTTATGAGGTTTTTACTAAATATCCATTATGAATTACACGAAGATTTTCATTACAGTGATACACCAACTTAAGAGTTACTTCAATATCATTATTCTATTGACAGATCACATTAAGAGAAAGTAAAAGCCTTTCTTTGGACATGGTTTTTTGTATCATCATTTCCTGTAGAGCTATCTCTTTTCCATCAACTCAAGCTCCGTGAACTTCCATTTGGTATGTATATTCTTGGATAGACCATGCTAAATCAAGGTTTAGTATGCTGTTATATGAAACATTGTCTATGAATTCCATCATTTTAGTTTAAAATTTTGGGCCTAATATGGTGTGTAGCAATTGCTTCTCGTCCATTTACGCACTATCAATAATGCTCATTCTGAAAACTTCTGTAATTAAGGCTAATGGGATGGAATCATAAAGCCGTTACATCAATCATTAAGGGTGAAGTATCCTCCACTAGCTTTCCCTTGAGCTTCTATTGTATGTACTTGAGGAAAAGGAAATACATCCTAGATCGTTTTCAAAAGTTTTTCTTGTGTGATTTCAAGCCCATTTTAAATCCAGTATAAGTTAATTTTAACTAAATGCTCATGAGGCTGAAGAAGTGCAAGATGCAAGCATGTATAGATTAGTTATTAGTTTTCTCTTCTATGCTACTATGACAAAACCATATATTGTAAATGTCATTTGAGTGTTGCCTCAATTTTGCAAGCCCCAAGAGCTCCTCATATTGTTGTAGAAAAAAGGGTACTTAGTTATCTCAAAGCATGAGGTAATGAAGGGATCTATTGTCCATTTGATGATGGATTACATGTACAACCTTATGGTTATGGTGATTGGGTAGGTTCCAAGGATAACAAGAGGAGTAGTGGATATGTCATCATTCTAGGGAAGAAGCCCATCTCATGGATGTCAAAGAAACAACCAAGAGTGGCTCTCTCCTCAATTGAAGCTAAGTATGGAAGTTTTGGGTCTATGATTGGTTAAGCATAGTTTATTGATCTTGATGTGCATGTCAAGCAAGTACCTATTTCTTATTACGACATAAGTAGCATATGCTTGACTCAAAACCTAGTTTTACATGCAAGGTCCAAGCATATAGAATTACATTCACACTTTATTAGGGAGAAAATCATGTGAACGGATGAAAAGGTGCAGCATGTGACTATAAAGGACCAATATGTAGATATGTTTACCAAAGAATTGGATGGGTTAAAGCTACGACACTTCAATGAATGCATTGGAATGAAGGACCTAAGAATTGAGACTTGAGGGGGAGTGTTCAAAATCAAGTTTCAAACATAAAAAAACACTCATCCACGAGTTTTGCAAGTGAAACAATATAAAAGTAGGACCCAAAGTCCTAGAATCAAATTAGAAACTCCACCAAAATCAATGAAAATCCAAATATTTTCAATTATCCACCAAAAGTTGCACCTAGACTAATTGTTGGGTGGTTAGCTAGATTATAGGAAAAGTAAAACTCCTATATAACCATCATTTTTCCTTTTGTCTTGCTTTGTATGATTTTTACAAGTTTCTTGTTAGCTTAGGAAGTAGGAAAATCTAGAAAGCAGCCTCCTTGCTTGCTTTAGCTTTTAGAATTTTGTTTGTATAAGATTGTTGAGCATTTTTAGCCCTCTCATGTGTTAAATTCAAGCATCATTTGGCTTCTCATATTAGTGTCTTGTCCTAGAAAATGGCAAGTACCATGTCAAGATGCTCCACGTCCTTAATTTTTAATCCATGGAAGAGGTAGGGTGATATGAAGATCATGAAAGAGTGTGAAGTGTGCGAAGGTGAAGGTGAGAAGCACACAAGTGCACACACACGTACACACACACAAGGTAGAGGCAAGAAGAGACATAATGGAAGGCATTATTCACACTTGTATTATTCAAATAGCTCTTTACACTCAATCCAACAAGCTTCTAACTTTCTAACCTCTCAAAATGAGCTCTCTAGCTCTCTTTATAGTTTTTTGACTAGTTTTGACTGGTTTTGAACATAGTGTCTGGCCTAGTTAAAAAATATGCCCTAAGGCTCATTTGGAGGTCCAAATGAAGTCCAAAAATTACAAAATTTTGTATGAGCAATCTATCTAGGCTCCTCAAGCTAGAGGACTCCTCAGCTTGCACAAAATGGAGTGGCTCGTGACAAATTTTAGTTTTCAATATTACATATGTTACATGAGTGATTTAAATCACTTTTTAGAGTTTGATTACTTATAATGAAACAAACTTTTTTGAAAATGAATGGATATGGTCCCCTGATCTTCAATCCAACAAGGTTCTAACTTTCTAACCTCTCAAAATGAGCTCTCTAGCTCTCTTTATAGTTTTTTGACTAGTTTTGACTGGTTTCAAACCTAGTGTTTGGTCTAGTTAAAAAATAGGTCATATGGCTCATTTGGAGGTCCAAATGAGGTCCAAAAATTACAAAATTTGGTATGACCAATCTATCTAGCCTCCTCAAGCTCAAGGACTCCTTGGCTTGCACAAAATGGAAAAGCTTGGAGACAAAATTGGGTTTTCTATATTACATATGTTATATGAGTGATTAAAATCATTGTTGAGAGTTTGATTTACTTATAATGAAACAGCCTTTTTTGAAAAAGAATGGACCTGGTCCCCGGATCTTCATGCGTTTCCTTTTACATACTTCCTCGGTGCTAATGTCTGTAGCCACTATCGATGCCATTTCTAACACTCCCCTCCCTCTCGCATCTCTCGTCCATGACAGATCCTTGTTGTAGGGCTTGAGTGATGTAACTTTGCAAGAGATCTTTGGCGAGGGTATTTTCAATAATCCTAAGGCCTTGTGCTAGATGAGCTTCGAGTTTTTCCCAATCAATTGCCTTATGTTGTTCGTGGGGTGGGAGTTTGTAGTGTGTTGAATATACCTATTGTTCACATGCAAAAAGTTGTAACAAATGTGTGGGCATGTTCATGAATACCTCATAATGATATTCCCAGGTGAACATCTCTTCGAACGTTAGCTTATAGCATGCAAGTAAGTATTTAATTCGATAGTGCAAAGCATAACACACCCAAAGAGACAGTGTAGTAATCATGTCATAGACTAAATGTCCATTACCATGCTCAAATCTAGGGGTAGAAACATGTGGGCCATAGATGCATCAAAAGACTTTGAATGTCATCTGCATAAGATAAAAAATTTTGATGGCCATTTGAGCGGCCATATCTATCATTCTATGAAGACGAGGGAAGCGGGTGCTTGATGGTGGCCATCATGTAGCTGACTATCAAAGAACCTTGAGGTGGTGCAAAATAAGGGTGATTGAGCCAATCTTGGCACCGCTTATTATTTTGTACTTTAATTGCAAAAACTATCCAAGAGTGACGACAAGGCACATGACCATAGCAGCAATTATACTTGAGGTGCAACAGGGCCTTGGTCCACATGTGCATCATTTCTAGGTATTCTTGTAGTAGATCTTTCCTCTAGTTTGGTTGAAAAATGCAGCCTTCAAATTGTGTTGCATATGTCAGCTTCTTCCTAGTGATTTTCTCAATGGCTAAATTGTATTCTACCAAGTACATAGAATATGGTTTATACTGTAGTTTGTTGATGGAAATATACCTCCTTGGCACTAGTTCTGTGAAGTAGGGAGACTAGAGAATAGTCTCCTCAATAGTTGCCATGACCTATAACTGCACCTTGATCCATGCTGAGCGAGTTTTGCCTAATTCTTCTACAGTTTTCATCTAGATGGGGGTAGGAAATTTGAAGGTGTCTTGTCCTTTGTCTCTAACTGGACGACCAATGGTGGGTTGAGGTTCATATTCTTCTTCAAATGTGGGCTCCATGAGAATGGTTATCGTTTCATCGGCCTCTGGTATGTCAAGTGGTGATTCATGTTGTGGGATCTTTGAGTGGTTCAATACTTGAGTTTGAAGCTCTAGCACACATGCCTTTAAGGTGTTCAATTCCTCTAGGATTTATGGCAGTGTGACAACTTGAGTGGGAGGCGGGTTCACAAGTTCTCTAAGTCGTAGAGTGGCATTATCATTTTTGAGTGTTTGGCACTCCTCGGTCAGCTTGTCATAATCTTTCAGTACTCCTGCATGGTCATCCAATAACAATTGCATGGTTTCTGAGGGAATCACCTTGAAGCAACTAGGATTGATAGGTTCCTCTAGATGGTCTAGTGCGGCTTTGAAATTCTCTCTGTTTTGTACCTACAAGCATTGGTTTTCTTCTTTTGCTACTGCTAAGTGGCACCATAGGAGTCCCATATTTCCTGTTAATTGGGCATTCCAGATGACCTGCTATCATAGTTTCTCTTCAGCATATGCAATGGCATCCTTTGTCTTTTTCTCTAATTCTAATTCCATTAAATGATAAGAATCGCAAAGCTCTTGATGTTATGCATTAAGTGATGCATTTTCAATAGTCAATGAATTGAGGTTGGCCTTTAATTGAGTGGTCGTCTATTGTAAGACCTGATAATGATGTCCTAATGAAACAAACTCTTCTCAAACTTGATGCATATAAGAAAACATTTGTTGAAACATTGTATCTATAGAAAAAGAGGAAAATAATGATGGAGTGCTCAAAAAGGTGTGTTGCTCTGTAAAAAAAATTGCTGAATTTAAATGAATGAGGAGAATATGCAAAAAATTAGTACTTGTGTGTCCTATGGATTGGAGACCACATGATGAAGCTGCAAAATAATTTCAGCAATGGGGTCCATGCATAGATTTAGGATTTGGAGTGGACCTAATAAATTGGAGAAAAGATCATGCTGATTAAAGATAATTAAAAAAAAAAAAAGAAATTTTTTCTTGAGAGTTGAGAATCAATATGAAAGCTTGGCATGAAAAAATGTAGGTTGGAGGGTAGTAGAATAACCTACATATTGATATTAGACTTACAAATATGAACATTCTTAGTGTAGCAAAGAGGGGGACGTGTCAAAGACAATTATACAAGGCTTTGGGCCATGTAGACTTTAAACAATGGACTTAACTATGTCCTTGTGACCAGTGATGGGGGGAAGAGCATTTTCTAAGTGTGGCATATATTTTATCAAATCCATAAGCCCAACAATGAGGGTTTCCCATGGATAATACATAAAAGTTTCTATAGATTAGTTAACCGATTGGGTAGAGGCCAAAATATGTGGCTAGATATGATGCACAAACCACTTCAAAATTCTTATTTGAGAATATCTTTACTTCCTTTGGTTTACCAATTTAAATTTTCAATTATCAAGGAACATGTTTCATTGATTAGATAGTAGAGAAGTTTCTGAACAATTTTTCTATAATCTATAAGAACTCACTTGAATATCATATAGATTCTAATGGACAAGCCACATTCCAACCTACATATGCACTTACAAATATGAACATTCTTAGTATAGCAAAGAGGGGGGCGTGTCAAAGACAATTATACAAGACATGGGCAACGAATCATTGATTGCACCTTTTTCCCCAAAAGTAAAAGCGTTTCATAATAAGAGAGAAGTGGGTAGCTCACTCTACTCACATGTGTCCTAAAAGACAAGTTCTCAAGTTACATAGCCTTGACACGAAAATGCCATGCCATGTCTTCTTCCCAAGTTCTCTTACCTCATCTCTTTTGCTTCCCATCTCCTTCGTCAGTCATTTCCATACACACACACACTGTCTTGTCTTCTAGAAAGAGAAAGAAAGTGTCCAAAAGCAACACTTGAAAAAGAAGCACTTTGGTTTCATGGCCTACCATTGAAGCTACGGCAGTCATTTGAGGAGGAAGATGGTAGTTCCATATAAAAATCATGCTCCTTTAGTCCCTTTTAAGTTTTAATCACAAGAGAAGATAAGAATCATTAAGCGTGGTGAGGCATCCTCAGTTTTCTAATCCCTCATGATTCTACACATCATGCACTACTAGGAACCTCAATCTATGTGCTAGATATGAGTCGTTTTGGAGCGATGGAAGTGAGAAGTCTGTTTACTTCTCTTTTTCGTTTAAGATAGGATTCAAAAGAGAATGGAAGAGATGCATGAGCTTCAACCAACATTCCCTAGAATATGAAGCATGTAAATGAATAGACGCAGCCAATCCTTTGGACTTTTGGGGGAGCCTTATTGATTTAAATTTAGCCCTAGATAGAATGTTGGTTTCTTATTGATTTGGACTCGAAATCGTAAACATAAACATAGGACCAAAAATATCACCATACCTAGTTGGGATTCATCTGTCTAAATGAACCCTTATGATGAGCTAATATAAGGAGAGCAAACATTTGAAGGAGCTAATCATCGACTCTCCCAACCCCCCCACAATAAGATTCAAGAGGACCAAGGTAAGATTATTGAGAAGTGTGTGTGTGTGTGTGTGTGTGTTTGTGTGTATGTGTGTGTGAGTATCTGTGTGTGTTTGTATGTATGTACATGTATGTATGTATGTATGTATGTATGTATGTATGTATGTATGTATGTATGTATGTATGTATGTATGTATGTATGTATGTACGTACGTATGTATGTCTGTATGTATGTATGTATGTATGTATGTATGTATGTATGTATGTATGTATGTACGTACGTATGTATGTACGTATGTATGTATGTACGTATGTATGTATGTACGTACGTACATACGTATGTATGTATGTATGTATGTATGTATGTATGTATGTATGTATGTATGTATGTATGTATGTATGTATGTATGTATGTATGTATGTATGTGTGTGTGTGTATGTATGTACGTACGTACGTATGTATGTATGTATGTATGTATGTATGTATGTATGTATGTATGTATGTATGTATGTATGTATGTATGTATGTATGTATGTGTTATGGAATAAAGATGAATCTGCTTTACTTACCATGAAACCTTGATCATTTCTCCAAGTAACCAACCTATAGCTCCAAGCTCTTGGAGCTTACTTTAATCCATATATTGCTTCTTTTTATCCTTCACACATGGTCTAGAAAGAAGTCATCTTTGAAGCCAAGAGGTTTAACTCGTGTGAACTTCTTCTCTAATTCTTGGGAGAAATTATAAATAATAGTACTCTAAATACATGGCATCCTTTCAATAGGTGAACATGTCTCATCAGAATGTACACCACATGTTTCCGAGCAATCCGTAGACACTAACCTTGCTTTATACCTAGCAATACTTACATCATAATGTCTTTTGATTTGATACACCCACCTTGATCCCAATACCTTCATGTTGGGAGACTTTGGCACAGGATCCCAAGTTTCATTATCTTCAAGGTCTTTGATCTCTTGTTTCATGGCTTGGTTCCTCTATAAAGTCTCTTGAACTTCTTCTAATGTGGATGGTTCTCCATTAATAAAATTATTTGTCATGAAAATTGAATGCTTAATAACAAAATATTTTCATAGTCATACCTTTCTAGCCTCTTCTTTTCTTTGCTTGATTTCGTCAATGTTTGGCTTGAAGAGTCTCCAACCTCCTTGTATTGGAGTTTGGCCTTGTCTTTTGATCATTTGCCTTGTAAGGAATTTTAAGAAACTTATCTTCATTTTCTAGATCACTTTTTCTTCATAAACTTGCTCTTTTCTCTTAGGGAGTAATGGAAAGTCTGCATCCAAGCCATACGGATGTTGCTGCCTTCCCTAGGGACTTATTTCTTCTCTCCACCATATGATTTTGCTCTAGCATGTACCTTGTTGTTACTTCCATCTTGATTGATTAATTATCTCAAGAATATATCGAAGGTGTGGGAGAACTACTCCCTCCTTGTATTAGAACCTAGTTTCTTCAACCTTCTTTCTATTTGTGTTTCAAGCATTGCAAGATGCTTTTGAAATCAAAAAATGCTTCATCTTTGGAGTTAAGGAGTAAAATATTATCCATCTAGACAATCATCAATAAAAGATACATAGTACCTTGATCTAGAGAGTGATGGCTTTTTCTTGGACCCCATACATCTATATGGAAACATACTTCTAAGATAATAACCTTATAGAAACTACACAAATCAAAGGTATATTCTCCAAAAATGGAGAAAGATATCAATTAGTTCATGAAGACATGTGAGACTTGTCAAATTTATCAAAAGGGCATGGCACTTCATATCATTCTAGAAGGACTCCAAATAGAGTAAATCCATAATTATAAACTACATGAAGCATCGAGCATGTCTAAAGGGAGTCATCACACTAGAAAGATTACACCATCATTTGAGGCTATTTATATAAGAGGGAAAAGTATAACTTATTGAGACTTTGCATACACAATTATGAACACCTTTGTATCCTAGAAATATCCCATGTAGGGGTGGGAAGTGGCCAGGTTTTTGAAAATCAAATGGCAAAGATGATATATTTTGCAAGAATATGTTTGTCTACCCTCCGCATGGGTGAAGTAACATATGTAAGGTGTGACATATGTGTTAAGTATCCATTGTGACACAACTAGATGTCCTTGTGACCAATGATGGGGAGAAGATCATTTTCGAAGTGTGGCATATATTTTATCGAATCCATAAGCCCAACAATGAGGGGCTCCTATGCATAATACATTAAATTTTCTACAGATTAGTTAACCGAGTGGGTAGAGGCCAAAATATGCGGCTAGATATGATGCACAAACCACTTCATAATTCATTTCTGAGAATATCTTTACTTCCGTTGGTTTATCAGTTTAAATTTTCAGTGATCAAGGAACCTATCTCATTGATTAGATAATAGAGAAGTTTCTAAACAATTTTTTTGTAACCTATAAGATCACCATATTCTAATGGACAAGCTAAAAGTCTCAACAAGATCATCCATGTTATACTTAGAAAGCTTGTAAATAATCGAATTCAGATTGGAATCAAGTACATCATGTTCTTGGGGCTTATTGAGTTTCCTAAAAGATGGCATTAGGAGCAACTACATTCAACATGGTGTATGATCAAAGCACAATCTATCCCATAAGATTTCCAACAACCACTACTCAGTAGTAAAAGACTATGAGTGGGTAGGTCACAAGCTACTGCAACAAGTTTTTGCACTCAAACAATCAAGTAAAAAAAACACACTCAAACTCATTGCAAGAATATAGCTTCCAAGAAATGGAGAAAGGTCTAGTATGGTGCCCACATTAAAGAGAAAGGTTTGAAGGATGGAAAAAAAGGATATGTTTCCTTCATGATTATGAGAATTAGCCACCCTAGTGAGGGACTAATTACCATACTACATGAGTGGTTTTTGGGTCAAGGAAGACCTAAAGTTGCCAACAAAAGAAATACTAAAAAACCAACAGGGACAAAAAGTCATAAGCCCGAGGAACAATGTACAACATGATCAAATGAAAACTAGGCAATGAATAAGAAAAAAAAACAAGAAACAAAGAAAGAGTGAAAAAAAAGAATTGTTGAGTTTAAATTAAATGAACGAGGAGAATGTGAAAAAATAGTACTTGTGTGTCCTATTTTACCACTGACACCTTGGAGACCACATGATGAGGCTGCAAAATAATTTGAACAATGAGCTCCCTGTATAGATCTAGGATTTGGAATAGACCTAATAAATTAGCGAAAACATCATGCAGATTAAAGATATTCAAGAAAAAAAATTGAAAATGTTTCTTGAGAGTTGAGAATCAATATGAGGGTTTGGCATGAAAAAATTTAGGTTGGAGGGTAGTACAATAACCTACATGCACACATTAGACTTACAAATATGAACATTCCTTGGTATGCAAAGAGGGGGACGTGTCAAAGACAATTATACAAGGCTTTGGGCCATGTAGACTTTAACAATGGACTTAATTGTGTTTTTTCATGACATATGTGCAGATGTGGGTGTCAAAATAATATTTGTTCCTTGCTGCATTGCATATCCACATTTTTAATAACCTCCACCCACAATCACAATGAGAGATAATTCAATACTGGCGAGCATAGTAGGGAATGCCAATGAGAGACTGGTAGGAGCTACAAAACAAACACCTCCAAAAGAGAAAAACCATTCACCAAAATCCAAGTTTCCACCTCCATCAACACAGAACCTTCCTCTCCCAAGAAGGAGCCACTTCCATGAGAGAACAATCCATCATCTCCAAAGGTAGAACGCTCAAATGTAACCACAACCCCAAATGAAAAAGTACCATCTCCAAAGGAAGATTGGCCATGGCAACATACGGAAAGCCACCAACACCAAAGACAAGACCAATATGGTAGAAAAGCATATCCATGGCTTAGAAGAGTACAACTAGCTTGAATTCCCTAGGCGATCATACATAACTGCATATAAACAAGTTTTGAGCTCCTAAGAAATTATTAAAATTTTATAAATATTGAAGCAAAATTTGGGTTCTCAAAACCTCTTTTAAGAGTATAGAGCATTTTAACTAAATAGCTTGAGAAAGTTGGCCATTGATGTTTGTCTACACTCATGTATTTTCCCAACAACATTGAGATCATCTTAATGAATTTCTGACCGCAGCCCAAGTCTTTTAGGTATTGGAGAATTAAGTCCCACTCAAGTCTGTCATACACTTTGTCCAAGTCAATCTTAAGGAAGAGAGCATCTTGAGCAGAGTCTTCAATGATATCCTCGATGATGGACCTCCCCTTGATGAATCCTTTTTTATCCTCACTGGTCCAGTTTTGTAAGTGACAACCAATTTGATTAGCAATAACTTTAGGAAGGATCTTGTAACTAAAATTGTAATTGGATGCCAATTTTCAATCTTCTTTTTGCTTCCTTTTTTGTGAGCAAGCTTGATAACGTCTTCATTGAGACATTCGGGCAGCACATCGAAATAAATCTTCTCATTGTGATTTTCCCCAAGACACGATCCCATATCATTAATCAAAAGATGGAACACATCCCTAACCACCACTCTCACTATGGGACTCACCCCTAAAATGGCACAAGTGAGAGCTTGAGACACATCCAACCCATTTCTTCATTGGCCCATGTCTCCTAAATAGCTATTGGTTCATGCTCCAAAGGTGCTAAAAAAAAGAGCTACAATAGAGGAAAGAAAGAAAAGTCGAATTGTACAAGAGAGCCCCTCAAGTCGTAAAGCAAAAGGCTCATTGATTGCTCTTTCATAAAGCAAAAGGCATGGACGAAGAATCATTGATTGCATCTTTTTCCCCAAAAGAAGAAGCGCGTCCATCCATGAAGTAAAAGCGTTTCATAATAAGAGAAGTGGGTAGGTCACTCTACTCACATGTGTCCTAAAAGACAAGTAGGTAGGAAAAGTAAAAGATACATAGTCTTGACATGCGAATGCCATGTCATGTCTTCTTCTCAAGTTCTCTTACTTCATCTCTTTTGCTTGTCATCTCGTTCAGCAATCATTTCCACACACACACACACACTCTCTCTATCTATCTTGTCTTCTAGAAAGAGCAAGAAAGTGTCCAAAAGCAACACTTAAAAAACAAGCACTTTGGTTTCATGGCCTACCATTGAAGCTATGGCATTCATTTGAGGAGGAAGATGGCAGTTCCTTATAAAACTCATGCTCCTTTAGTCATGTGGAGTACTTTTGAATCCTTTTAAGTTCTAATCACAAGAGAAGATAAGAATCATCATAAATATAAATATAGGACCGAAAATATCACCAAACCTAGTTGGCATTCATCTGTCTAAATGAACCATTATGATGAGCTAATATAAGGAGAGCAAAGATTTGAAGGAGCTAATCATCGACTCTCCCAAACCCCCCCACCAAATACAATTCAAGACGGACCAAGGAAAAGTATTGAGAAGTATTTCCACAAGTGAGGATGCAAAATACCAAGTGGAAAAATGCATGAAATTTTGTTTTGATGGAACCAATGACCATGTAGTTGAATCTAAGAAATGTCATGTGGTTGAATTCAAGTGTTGTTTGTAGAAAATGCTAATGATAATCTAATGAAATAAAAATCTTTTGAGTTTGGATCAAGGTTTCGATTTTATGAAATATGAAACTTTTGAGTTTGAGGTTTGAGTTTGGATGAAGGTTATAGGAATTATAGGAAACCACAACCTTTAAGAAGGTATGTTCAAGGTACGATTAATCAACCACACACACACACATACACACACACACACACACACACACACACATATATATATATATATATATATATATATATATATATATATATATATATATATATATATATATATATATATATATATATATATATATATATATGTATGTGTGTGTGTGTGTGTATGTGTGTGTGTGTACGCATGTATGTATGTATGTATGTATGTATGTATGTATGTATGTATGTATGTATGTATGTATGTATGTATGTATTGTGAAGAGATGGATAAGTATGTGCTTGAAGATGAAGAGGTGTTGCAAAATCCTTGATCTACACCAGCCAAATGAACTCCAGGAGTATATGGTGGGCCCTTTTAGCTTGCCAATGGATGTATTAGACACCCTATGTACCTTGGAAGATCACTCTCAAAAAGATAGATCAAAACAGATAAGTTGGAGCTAGCTCAGAGGTGAAAACTTGCTATTCTTGGTTCATACACCTGTCCAGTGTTTTACATAATTCTCTGAGCACAGCAGCAATTAGCTTAATTCCTCTTGGGGAAGTCTAGGTAGCTTAAAGAGATAACTTTCAAGAGTAATCTCATCAAAAATAATAAACCACAAACTGAGAATGAGTTTTAACAAGTGATGACATCATCCCGATTTTCACGGGCTGCTATAGTTTGAGACCAGTGAGCAGAAAAATGAACATAACTCAAAACATAGGAATCCAATGATTATGAAAATTTGTATTGTTATACTAGACAGTAAGCCAAATCCAACAAGCTTTAAATCACTGAATTTGGATAAGTAACCACTACGAAATGGCTCTGACAAGGTGAGTGAAAAAATCGGGTACCTGACAGAGAAGTGAAGATGAACAGACCCTGTTGACTTCAAATGAACATAACTGAAGATTGCAACATCCAAATGACATGAAAATTTGTGAGAATTTAGTAGACTTATAGAGATAACTTTACCAAGTTAAGTTACTGAAAATGATGCACCAAGCTCAGAGAAAACATCTCTACAATCTGACTGAGAAAACTGAGAGTAATGGCAGTGAGTAGTACACTTCACAAGAACATGGAAATATGAACCCAAATGATCATGAAAATGAAAGTATATTGCTTGTACAATACAATGGACTTACTGATACATATGTGTGCCTTGTAATCACACCTTGATATGGCATAAAGCTCAGCTCTTGGGGGTCTTCACATAGGTCTCTCTAACCACGACTAAAACTGCCATCTATTTATAGTTGAGTTTGGGAGGCTAACTTCCCTCAATCACTCTCCAATCAATCAATGATTGATTTGATTCTCTACCTACCACAAATCACAAATTCGTGGCTCCTCTTTCCCTTTTTGATCATGTGGACTCAACCACTTAAGATTCTCTTACTTTTACATTAAGTAAACTCTTCAAAAAATTACAAGAGGTAGTTCACAAGTGAACTTTACATAGTCTTCATTTTAAAGCTTTTTTCATGACTTTGTGGGACTCAAGCCAATACTTAGGCTTGTCATAGACTTGCTCCAACATGTATATATGTATGTATGTATGGATGCATGCATGCATGTATGTATGTATGTATGTATGTATGTATGTATGTATGTATGTATGTATGTATGTATGTATGTATGTATGTATGTATGTATGTATGTATGTATGTATGTATGTATGTATGTATGTATGTATGTATGTATGTATGTATTTGTGTTAGGGAATACAGATGAATCTCCTTTACTTATCATGAAACCTTGATCATGTCTCCAACTAACCAACCTATAATTCCAAGCTCTTGGAGCCTACTTTAATCCATGTAGTACTTCTTTGTATCCTTCATACATGGTCTAGAAAGCAAGCATCTTTGAAGCCAAGAGGGATAACTCTTGTGGACTTCTTCTATAATTCTTAGGAGAAATTATAACTAACAATACTCTGATGCATGGCATCCTTTCAATTGGTGAATACGTCTCATGATAATTTACACCACATGTTTGGGAGTAGTGCTTAGACACTAACCTTACTTTATACATGACAATACTTGCATCGTAATCTCTTTTGATTTGATATACCCACCTTGAGCCTAGTACCTTCATGTTGGGAGACTTCCGCTTTGATTATCATCCAAGGCTTTGATCTCTTCTTTCCTGGCTTGATTCCACTATAGAGTTTCTTAAACTTCTTCCAATGTGGATGTTTCTCCATTAATCAAATCCTTTTTCATGAAAATTGAATGCTTAATAACAAAATAGTTTCATAGCCATGCCTTTCTATCCTCTTATTTTCTCTACTTGATTTCATCAATGCTTGACTTAAAGACTCTCCAACCTCCTTTATTGGATTTTTGCCTTGTCTTTTGATCTTGTACCTTGTAAGGCATTTTAAGAAACTTATTTTCATGTTATAGATAATTTTTTCTTCATAAACCTTCTCTTTTCTCTTAGGGAGTAATGGAAACTCTGCATCGAAGTCATACGGGAAGGCAACCCATTTGATATCATCGTAGGAAGACTTTTATCATCAAACACAGCATCTCTATTCACTAAAAATGACTTGGTGATTAGATAGTATAATTGATTCAAATCATAATCTATAAATATGCATTTATCTACCTTTGCATACAATTTTCTCTTATGTCTGAAGGAATATGTATATAGGAAACATCCAAATATTCTACAATGTTCTAAACTTTGTCTCTTACCATACCAAGCGTTATATGGAGTTATATCTTGGGAAGGATGCCCATTTATGAGGTACATTGGAGTAGATGATGCCTTCACCCATAAGTACTTGGTTATAATTTTTTCATTCAACATGGATGTTGTTGCCTTCTGTAGGGTCTTTTTTCTTCTCTCCACCATATGATTTTTCTCTAGCATGTAATTTGTTGTTAATTCCGTCTTGATTCCTCTATTATTTCAAGAATATATCAAAGGCATGGAAGAAATACTCCCACCCTGCATTAGAACCTAGTTTCTTCAATCCTCTTCCTATTTGTGTTTCAAGCATTGCAAGATGCTTTTGAAATCAAGAAAATGCTTCATCTTTGGACTTAAGGATTAAGATATTGTCCATCTAGAGAAATCATCAATAAAAGATACATAGTATCTTGATCTAGAGAGTGATGCTTTTTTTTTGGACATCATACATCTATATGGACTAGCTCTAGAAGATTTGTGTGTTGTCACTCTAGCACAATGATAAGCTTCAACATTAGGAGATCCACCTCATAATTTTCAATCCATAGAGACATGAGGATGTCATGACAACCATGAGGAAGTGAAGTGAACAAGTGAGTGAGTGAGTGAGAAGTACACAAGCATGCACACACACACACGTGCACACATGGAAAAACAAAGAGAGCAACAATGGAATGCTTTCAATTACAAAAGAACTCTATTACAAAAGCTTCAATCTCTACCAAGCCATGGTAGAGATTGATTTGCTTGAGCAATGGTCGCCTTGGTGCTTCAAAGGTGTCCTGTCCTTCTTCAGTAAATTTTCTACTGCAAACATGTTGAGGTTCATATTCTTCTTCAAAAAATTGTTCCATCAGAATATGTACAAGTTCTTCTGCTTCTGGAGCTTTTGGGGGAGATGGAGGTCATTTGTATTAGAGCAATCTAGTTTGCAGTTCTAGGATTTGTTGTTGTAGTTTCCTTATTGTAGCTGATTCAAATACTATTGGAGGTGATGATTGGACTAGAATTAAAGCAACTTTGGGTTTTGAATCCTTTCGTTGCTGGAGTTGTGTCAGTTCCTTAGAAAATGTATTATGTGCATCTAGTAAGTTAGCATAATCTTCAAGGATGGTGTGGATGTTCTCTAGGGGAACTGCTTGGAATTTGGATGGACTTATCGATGCTCCTCATGCATTCTCTATAGCAACTACTAAATTCTCTTGATTCTATAATTGCAAGCATTGATTCTCTTCTAGAGCATTTGCTAGATGTCTTCGTAGTAATATCATGTTGCACTGAAGTTTGGAGTTACATTCCATTTGCATGGGGAGATTACCTTCGATGATTTGTATGGCTTTTGGGTCTACTTCTTGGAGCTTTGCCTCAAGTGTGTTATAAGCTTATCTACAAGGGTGGATGCAATTTGTACATTTGTTGATGCAAGGGGATGGGAGTGGGCAATAGATAGCATGAATGGAGTTTCCAAAGATGAAGTGGGTGTAGGTGAAGTTGGTGGAAGGGGGATGGGAAATGGTGGAACTAAGGGGAGAGGGTGAAGTGTTGTGGGTGGTGATATGTCCATGCTATCGGGCATGGAAGTGTGTGTAGTCTGTACCATATGTGCGGGGATGGTAGCTGATGTGCATGTGGTGGCTGTGAATATTTGTGATGTAGGTGTCGATAGCAAAAAGGATGAAGGTGTTTGGGTGAATGGATGGGAGAGGTTAGACAAATAGGAATAAAATGGTTGGAGAACTATTGGGATACCATTGAAGAAGGTTGAGTGATAGGAAGACCAAGAAAAGTACATCAAAATTTGGATGACCTTTCATCAATGTGGTGGAAGCGAGGTGTCCAATAGCGGGATCGGTGAAAGAACCTGCTAAGTGGGTGGCAGTATGATGTAGTGGATTGTCAAAGGAAGAAAATAGGGATGAAATAGAAGTTGGGCTACAAAAGTTGAGGTGTGTATGGTAGGAGCAATAATAGGTATGAGAGCTACCTCCTCAATTCTAGGGGATGATGGTGGAGGTGTATGAAAATTGGTTTGGATGCCTCTTCATGGATGATGGTTGCTTCGGTGCCAGGAGTTCTGAGCAGGGATATCGAGGGATTTGGTATACCAATGTCGATTGCTTGAGAGGTCATCTCTCCCTGTGTTGTTGAAACTATGGTGGTAGTCATCACGAACATTTCAAGTGCCATCATCATCATTGCTATGGTAGTGATAGGAATTTGAATATTTTTCCCTAGCCTTTGTTGATTTTGTAATTTGCATGGATCATGTGTCACATTGGTCTTTGCAGCATGTATCTTATGGCCTCCACTATTCCACATGTCTCTAAGATCATTTGTAGAGATCCACTCAGTTGAGAATCTACACTTGCCTCTTCCAAGATTTGAGCCATGAGTACTCTGCTGCTCTGTTCAAAAAGTAATTCTTGGGATTGAACACTCTCCATAATTTGGTATAGCCTATGGAGCTATGTGGTGTAGGCAGGAGCTGTAGTAGCTACTTCTCCTTCCTCACCCTTAGGTTGCTCTAGTTTTTGCGAAAGTGTTCTTTGTTGCTTGAGATCCAAAAGTTGAGTGGTCTGCAGGAAAGACTCAAAGTCAAATGTTCCCACCCCTTCGGTGCCTCTAGTGGAGGCAAATTCAAACTCTGATTACAAAAGTAGAGTAGAGGGTGCTGCTTGCGTAGTTCCTTCATACCCCGATGGAAAAATTTGAATAGTGAATGGAGGCATTGTGCCCTCTCTTGTTGGTGAGATATCTAGGGTTCTGACAAATCCTCATGGTTATACACATGGGATATTGCCTCGCATCCTCTTAGATTGATGAGGTGAAGATCGGCAACCTTTAAAAAGTTGCAATCAAGACTAGTTAAGAGCACGCTCACATCACATGATAAGCACTTGTATATAATTCAAGTAATTGCACAATACATGTTCAAGATTGGTTTCCCAAAACACCTCTTATTAGCTTCATATAATTTCTCAATGATCCAAATGGGAAGCTTGATAGTGATTGAGCCTATCCCTGTCAAATAGAGATTGAACCAAATTCTTTTATGTGGTTTAGTAAATCGGTCTTGCTCCAAAACTGTGAAGCGCTACATGTAGAGACGAAGGGGGATGGAAACATTAGGTGTAGAAGCAGCCATATCTTTGAGCTTGACAATCTTCCTATACTTCATGTTGTCTGGTACCAAGGTTTCTTTGTCCAAATGTACGTGTTTATTGTGCATATTGAGTGCCTCTCTGACTAAATACAAAGTGAGCTCAAATTTATTTAGTTCATTGTTTCGCAACAAGGAAGGAATGAAAAAAGTTCCTGGTCAATCCCTTACACCATTAGCTTGCAAGGCCGATATAAGATAAAAGCATCTTTTGAAATTGGGTTTTGGTAAAGGAGCACAAAAATACTTTGCCAAGCCCACATGTTGCCAAATGGCTTGGAGTTTGGGGGTGTCCTGGAGTTGCTCAAACTCTCGTGAGAAAAACTCAAATCTTCCCCAAACATTATCGAACCCGCACTTTGATTCCCATATATATGCAGCATGTCCTAATTGCCCTGGAATCCCATTGAACCAACAAGAATATCCACTAATGTTTTCTATTAGTCTTGCAGGTGGGTCCTGAATAAGTATTTGATGGAGGTGATGTAACTCTACTGTCTGTTGGATCGGCGGTATTTCAACAACAAGTTTTCCATATCGATTGTTGGTTGACTTGTCCCTGCCCACAAATTGGTGCCTATTGTATCGACCATGAGTGCGATGGAAACTGTTGATTGCTTATCTGCTAGAAGAAGAAGCTCGCATTAGTATTGCAGTAGAGAAGAGATGAAACTTGTTCTTCTTGCATTACCAACATGACATGTGTGCAAGTTAGTTGTTAATCAAGTGTCACTGAGTGAATGAGGGTGGGAGTTAGAAGTTTAGTTGACTTCCTAGATGCATACTCTGGATGTGCAGTGAACTCCAAATGCATCTAACAATGTATAGTTGATTTACAATGTTATATCAAGTGGCTCAATATTGGATTTAACTTTTCGGACTTCCCTTAGGGGACTACACATTTCGCTAGTAATTATAGTTAAGGATTTGAGAGATGATTCTACCTAGATCAAGGACCTTTTGGGTACCCATTTCCAAGTAGTACTAGGTGAATGTGAACATGCTCGTGTTGAGATGACATGTTTTAGCCTCGGAGCCTGTTGTCTGAGTGCATGTGAGCATCTCCTTGACTCTCGAGGATTTCTTATGGCACGTTGAGCGTGTAAGTAGGTCTTAGGCAACCAGATTTTTCTAGCATTGGTTTCTGCCTTTCTTGACTGCTTAGGTATCTAGATGGAGGTGACTTGCCAAATGTGACTCGTAGAATAGGGAGTTGTTGTCTCCTTGGACTGCTTCATCGGCATTGTGCATACTCATGGTTCTATCAAGAGGGTAGGTTGTTTTTCACTCTTGCACCTCCAAATCTACTTCACTCCATGAGATACTCTGTTGTGCACCAGTTGCTAAGGATGTAACGGGTTGTCTTTTTCATCTACTTCAAGAGTTTTTTTGGACTGTCTTTGGAAAAGAAGGGAGATCCATAGTGGCTTCTACAACTCCTTCATGAGTGGTCTTGTTCTGCACCATAGAACTTTGGACAAGAATAGCATCATTATCTTCATGTGTGCTCATGGAAGGACCAGATATGAGTGCCTTTCCTAATTCCTTGAGTGCTTGATTTGCTAGTTCAACTGTGATGGATTTCTAGTTCACCTAGACCTGAAGAAGTCCACTTCTTAGGTTTAGCTTCACCGCATGATTATAGATCAAATCTTGACCCAAGAAAAGATGTTCTATAAGATCCTCATCCTGACACACTAGCATTTTGATTGTCATTGGGACATCTTGGAGGTAGATGGGCAGCTTCACGTCACCCATGCAAGGGGTTTCCACACCTCACAATCCTATGAGATATGCTTCTATAGGATTTACACTTAATTGCAATCCTTGACAGTAATAAAGTCTAACTACACTAGTCAATGCACCAAAGTCAATTAAGGCTCTTACAATCCTTGCATTCTTTCCTTGTCCTACCTCTAGGGTCAGAAAAGGATGTCATTCAATTATTCGATGGGAAATTACTCCTGGTGCTTGGCACATGGCCATGGGGTATCTAGGATTTTCGTGAGAACATGACGTAGGTTGATCTCTACCCTATCTCCTCAATTTCATTTTTTGTATGTGTTATAGGGCTTTTGCCTGATCTTCTTCTTGAAGTCGTTTTTCCTCTTCCGTATGTTTCTTTGTAGTGTTGAGTCAGCTAAGCATGTCTTCGATGAGAGGTTCTTGATAGAGCTTCACTATGCACGCACTAATATAGCTTGGTAGTACATTACCCTCAAGGGTGGCTAGCTCAATTGCTCCAATAGTTGGTATTCTATTGATTATCATTGGCCGATAGCCACACTTCTCTAGTTCCCTTGCATGTTACTTTAGAGTATATAACAAGACTAAGTCTCCTGATTTCAAACCCTTATCCTTTGTGTGCACATCAAAGTAGGCTTTTTGTCTCTTCTTAGTTGCATAGACCCCTATAGTAGCTCTCAATTACATTTCTCTTAATTGTTCTAAGGTCAAAAATTCTAGAGGAAAGCTCGTGACATGTCCATTGATGTTCTTGTGCTACTTTCAATGTGGGTATCAAGAAGTCTAATGATAACACTACATTCTGGCAAAATACCATCTGAAAGGGTGTGGCTTGGAGTACCGTTTTATAGGTGACTCTATAAGCCCAAACAACATGATGTAGTTGTTTGTCCCAATCAGAACTTTTATTATTAACCAATTTTGTCAATAATACATTACATAGGAAGCTATTTGCGCACTTGGCTTGTCCATTAGCATGTGGGTGATATTGAGTTGATTCTTATGTATCACCAAAAATTCTTGGAGAAGTTTTTCAATGACTTCATTCAAGAAGTGCATACCTATATCACTTCCTAACTCTATTGGTAACTCGTATCTGGTGAACACATTCTCAAATAAGAACAAAGCCATCATTTTAGCATCACTCTTTGTCGTGGTTTTTACTTCTACCCACTTAGTTAGGTAATCAGTGGTAACAATAATGTATTCGACATGTGAACTCTTCACTGGGGAATTAATAGGACCAAAAAGTTTATTCCCACCTAGAGAATGCACGTCCTCCCATCATGGGTCTCAATGGCATCTCATCCTTACGTATCGGATACTAAGTTCTTTGACAAATGTCACACCGCTTCACATAGGTATGTGCATCCATGTGAAGGGTTGGCCACTAAAGACTTGTGAATAGAATTGCCTTAATCACATGGTCTGGTCCAAAATGTCCTCCCACAACAATTGGTGAGCAGTTTCTAAGATCTTAAGATATTCACTCTCATGGACACACAGTCTTAGGTATCTGTCTCTTCCGTGCTTGTATAAATTATCTCCAATTAGTGCATAGTCTAGTGCTTCCTATTCTAAGCTCTTTTTTTTGGCCAATTTCATCTCTTGAGGAAATGTTTTGGTCCTCAAAAAGGCAATTTGGTACTATAGACACCTGATACAGAGTGGCATGTTCCACTAGTGGTCTAGTAGCATAGGTTGGGCATTCCTTGCATACTCTATGGACATCTGCTTCCATTTTTGGACAATATATGCCTAATCTTTGTAACGTTTGTAGTGTTCGATGTTTAGAGTGGTGTTGTTGTAGTGCACCTACATGTGCTATTTGCGACCACTTTGCCTGTTCATTTTCATCTACACAGTAAGCCAGTATGCCTTGATTGGTGTGCTTATACACATTGTTGCTAGTATGTGGTATTTTTTATACATCACTACTTCTTTATCTCTAGCTCTCAGTATAGGATGTTTAGGTCCCAAGGTGAGAATAGGCACTATAGTTTTGACCCCCTCAAGCACTACTTCCAAATTGAACAAGTAAGCATCAAGAAGTTCATCTGATACTCCTTGAGGGGACTCTCTTGAACTAAGCCTAGAAAGGTGATCAGCTCTCAAGTGAGACTTGCCTTTCCTTACCACAACCTCAAAGTCATATTCCATTAGTAAGATGAATCGTCTTACTAATCTACCAGTATTGCAAGGTTTGTTCACTAGATAGAGTAATGTTTCATGATCTATAAAAAATTTAAACTTAATTGGAAGAAAATAATGTCTAAACTCTTTAACCACATATACCATGCCTAGTCCCTGTCTTTCAGTAGTGGTATAATTTTGTTCAGCCACATTAAATTTTCTACTTGTATAAGCTATTGGAAGATCCATGTTACCTTCACCAGTAGGTTGTGCTAGTAGACCCCAATAGCATAATTGGATGCATCCACATGAACATGGAATGTCTTGTTCCAATCTGGTGTTGAACACAATCATCACTTAATCTCATTAAAGGAGTGTTTTCCTTCTGTCCACTTAAAGTTAGTCAAAAGGTTGTGGAGACGCTTTGCAATGATTTCATGCTTATGAATGAAACATCAATAGTAGTTGCAATGCCCCATATAAGCTTGTAGTTCCTTGACATTCTTTGGCCTAGGTAGCTCTACAATTGCTCTTTATCCTTGTCCATGGATATTCCATTCGTTGACACTATGTGTCCTAGAATCTTGCCTTGCTTGACCATAAAAACACACTTTTTTGGGTTCAACTAGACATGATATTCTCTACATTTGTCAAAGATTTGTCTCAGCTCAGGTATATGTGTTTGCCTAATGTTGGAATGAGCACATAGATCATCAACATGGATTTCCAAGTTTTTACACAAGAACTCTTTAAATACATGACACATCAACCTTTGGAAGGTAGCTAGTGCATTGGTGAGACCAAATGGCATTACTCAAAATGTGAATATGCCCCATTCTATGGAAAAAACCATCTTATGCCAACCTTCTAGGGCAATGACCACTTGATTGTAGCCAGAGAACCCATCAAGGAAGCGGTATACTTCCTTTACCGCTACTCTTTCAAATAGGTGCTTAGTGATAGGAAGTGGATATCTATCTCTAATAGTGGTTGCATTAACCTCTTTCAAGTTAATGCATACACATAACTTTCCATTCTTTTTGGGCACTAGTACAATGTGGGATACCCATTTGGTATGCTCAATTTCATAGATAAATCTAGATTCAATCAATCGATCTATCTTTTCCTTGATCTTGGTGGCATAATTGTCATTATAGGTGCATGGCTTCTGCTTAGAAGGTGTGGCATCTAAGTTCATGGGATCATATGTCAGGTTCTACTCCTTTTAGGTCCTTATAACTCCATGCAAACACATCTCTATATTCTCTTAATAAATCAATCAACTCCTTTTCCTCTTCTTCAGTCAGGTTGTGTCCTATGTATGTGCATAATTTTTGACCTTGTTCTATGGTCACAATAATTTTTTTAGTTGTCTCTTTGTTATCATAGGCCACTCCTCTGAGTGCTTCTCATTTAGGCATTCTGTTCATGAATTTCCTATCCTCTACCTCATACTTCTTAAATTTTTCAAGAACCTCAAATAAAGATTCTTCCTCCTCTGGTGGGAGTTCTCTCTTCTTTCTTTTCTTGCCTTCACTCTTGGTGGTTACCGATGTAATCACTCACATCATTCGTAAGTCTTCTTGTCCTTGATGGTGACCTTCTACTACATATAGATATTCCTCTTCTGATGCACAAAAAGGCTCAATAATAATTGATTCTAAATCCAAGTCACTTGCTTGTTCAAGCTCTTCTGTATTAAGCTTGCACTCTTCAATAACCAAATCACACAGGATTGTGCTATAATGAAAACTGAAATGTCATAGCCATCTTCATCACAATGTGGTGTCCATTGTTCTTCATTGATAGCTACATCCATTGTGGCCAAGATTTCTGCCCAACCATGAGGTTCAATCTCTTCATCCAGAAACACTATAGGTGCATAGCTTGAGTCTCTAACTGATCTATAAGTTTCCTTCGCACCTAGCTCTCTAGCTTTTTCTCTTTTCTCTTCTTCTACTACAACTTTACACATCCATAAGTGAGTGTCTCCATGCATTCAAGAAGATCGTGATCCTATGGAATGCACCGACTCCATGTCATATGTGGCTATATGGATGGGACTCCAGTGTATAGGGGGCACATCTCTATGAGAGTATTCTTTGAGATTGACTTTAGTTGTAACACCTAAGTGTTGCAAATACAAGGAATTGGTTCCCCAATCTTGCACCACCTGCAACTATCTCATGAATGGTCGTCCCAAAATCATCTCGTAGGCCTGCTTTTTGCTAAAGTAACATACGGCAAAAGTATGCTCAAATTCTACATCACAAGTAGTGAGAGTTATTCCTTCTAGCAGTCATAAGGGTCTCTCTATGTGACCATCGGCCATCTGTAATTTTATTCTTGCTGGCCTGAGTGCTGGTTTGCCCTAATGCTTCCATAGGGAAGTGGTAGCAAATTGCAACTGCTATGCCTGAGTCCAAAATAGCCTTGGTTGTATAACCCTAATGAGTGATAGGGAGATGTGTTTCCTTCTTCTTCTTCGCTCATGTCTCCTATCTTATCCAAGGGTATTACTGGCACTGTTCAGTGTGATCCCACCTTGGAATGGGTTTTGGCTACTTCTAGCACTTAGTTGGCTAAGTGTTTCCATAGTTTTGGCTTAACCTTGAGTAGCTCCTCTAAAGTGAGATTCCACTATACTTTAGTGTTACTTTACTACCTCCATATCCCTAGGTATGAATGAGTATTTTTTTCTTACCATGAGTGTGGGTTCTCTCATACAAGTGGACTTTGCTCCCCATGGACCTGTGAAATGAGGCAATTCTTGTAAGGAATTAGGCTCGAAGTCTAATTATTCACTATACTGGGTATCCTCTTGTTCTCCATAGATAGAAGGAATATCTTGTGGGAATTGATCATGTAGGTCATCCACAATTTCAATGGGAGGAGGATTTTCACTTTCTTTATCCCATTTTTCCTCTTGAATCTCTCTTAGAAATTCTTGTGAGTATTGATGCATAGAAGAAGGGATTCGAGGATCATTAGAAATAGGAACATAGGCTTCCTTGGGAGGAATGCTTCTCCTTTCACTTTTGATGTTACTCAGTTGTGATGTAGCTTGCTTTCCTTAGTTAGTTACCATCTTTTCCAATCTTTCTAATAATCCATCGAAGTGTAACTGTGTTTTGGTTGAGGTTGTGTAGTTGAAGAGATAATTGGCCTCAAACATGGTTTGAGCCAATTCTACCATCTTTTCACCAAGCTTTGTTCTTTCAATTTCTAGGTCATCTCTACCGTAACATTTTTCATGTTCTATGACATTTCACCCTTCTTGGATTCTGGCATAATATGCTTTAAGCATCATGTCTAGGTCTTAGGGATTGGGATCTGCTAAGACTCATCCTAGGATGGTGATGAATTAATGGGAAGGTTTGGGATGGATGGGGATGGTGAATTTTGTGAGTGCATTTGAGATGCGATTTCAATTATCTTGGCTTTTGTTTCTTTTAAACTTTCCTCAATTTTGCTCATCTTCTCCAACCATTTCCTTTTCATTCTCTCATGGTTATTCTTCCAAGCACTTGTCCTTTTCTTAGCTAGACTCTCAGTCTCACTAACCTCATAACTCTTTTCCTGACCTAAGCCTTGGTTCTATTGTAATGCCTGAGCTCTAATGACTACTTGCATTGGGGCAATGGAAGTCACACTTCCATTAGAATCTACTACTAACCCAATGATGTTAATAGGAGTGATCTTTGGTACATTGTTTGGGTTCTTAAGACGGTCTCGTAAAAGGTGCTCCTTCCCACAATCTAGACAAAAACCTTGAATTGTCATTGATTGGGGCTATATAGGTGCAGGTATAGGGCAATCATGAATGAAGTGATCTCCTTAGCATCTATAGCACCGTCCTCTGGGTGCTGGGGATCTTACCTATCTCAGTTGGGGCCTAGAGTTAAGATTCGCATACATGACATTAGAGTATCCTAGCACCCAACTAGGTTCACTAGAGTTTTCATAAGGGTAAGTCTCGTTATACTCAAGTGACTCCATATAGTAAGTTGTCGGACTATCGATATGAGTCGACTCAAAACTATGATCATTCGGGTCATTTTTTGAAATCAATGGTGATGTTGGAGCTAAGGCCTTATTCAAATTTTCTTCAGCAGCTACATACTTCACTATGATCACATTGGTTGGAGATGGAGGTTGTTGAACTTACACTAGTTGAGGCCTTGGTTGAGCTTGGTAAAGTGGCCGGTATGGTTGTTGAGGTCTAAAGTATTGTTGTGGTGGATGCTGAACTGGATATCTTCCTTATTATTGATATAGCTATGGATAATTCTACCTAACCACTTTCTTGTTATATGGGTAGTCATGTGCAAAATGGTTAGAATACCTCCTTTCTATTGTGCAGTATTGGCTGTTATGGTTTCCTTAAGGTTGTGCCATAATTGGGTACACATTAGCCATATGGTCTCCTTCACAGTTGTAACATGGTTTTACTGAGACAAATCTACGTGTATGCTTGCTTGAGACACCTAAGTTCTGAACTAACTTCTCTCTCAGTTCCTCAATAGATGTAGATGTTTTGGAGGTGAGGCTAGTAGAGATATCTAAATATTTAAAAATTTTCCAAAACTCTAATCCATCACCTAGATTATCTTCAATGTCTATGCACATGCGTACACACTATTCTATGGATCTACGTTCCTTCAAGTGCACATAAGATCTCAAATTTGGTACTTAACAAACCATCTAGGAATAAAGCCACTTGTTTGGTTGGTGTGGGTAACTCTGGAACATGGCCTCTCCCTAAGTATTGTCTAAATTGTCTTCTTGCAAGTCCAACTATTCCCTGAGGTGTTTTTTTGAAGTTGTGTATCATAGATGATTTGTTGTGCCTGATGCCACTCTTAGAAAATTCAGTGATAATGGCTTCCAATAGTTGGTCAATGTTTCTGAATTGCCTCTGGTGAAGTGGTTGAAACCAACTCAAGGTAGTGTTCTTGAGAGTTAGACCAAAAGCATTATATCGAGTGAACAATTCTTCAACTTGTTCAGCTCTCAGAATTTGCCTAAACTTTGCTACATGGTCGTATGGGTCTCATATGCCATCGATGCACTTCTTCATGGACATAAACAACTTTTTAGGCCTCAAGATTCTAGGATGTTCTCTTGGCCTTGGCAAGGGAAACTCATCCATGCGTGTTTGATTTCTTGTGCCTCCTCTCATTATCCATTCTATCCACTTCTCCTCTAGTTCTTTCTCTTCCAAATGCAAAACTTTCTTGAAGTTTGTCTCTACTCTTGTCCTTCTGAGTTCCATGAGCTTGGGATGTTCCAACTCCTTGGTGGCCAAAAGAGACATTTGATCTAGGTTGGGGAAAGACAAATTCACCCTTCTTTAAAGTAAGCCTCAAATGGTGTTTGGTTCTTCAAGACATCTCAAAACCCTTTGTTTTGAATATGTATTGTTGTATGTACTGCTTCACCCCAAAACTTTAGTGCAATTTGCTTTTGACTAAGCATAACTTGGCCATCTGGATCAGACTTCAAATATTTTGTAAGGCAATACCTTGTTGAGTATCTTTCATTGTTTGATACTTGATTCCATGTTGCTTCAAGTGCTTGGAGAAGTTCTGATTGACAAAGTTACTGTCTCCATCAGATCAGATGACCTTCAAAGAACTTGGAAAGTCTTCTTGAATATTTTATGTCCACTCCTTGAACTTGGAAAGGGCATCCTCTTTAAGCTTGAGTGAATAAACCCAAGTGTATCTAGTGAATTCATCTACTAATAGGAAGAAGTAAATTGACCCACTTAGTGAAGGTGTATGCATAGGTCCACAAATATTGGCATGGACTAATGCTAAGGGTTTCGATGCAAAAATGGATGCTTCTATTTGGGAGTGGTAAGAGACGCGCTTAACATGCACGACACACATGTAGTCTCAGATAAAGATGCTTTGATACCTGACAACATGAAGGATAGGAAGCTATTGAAGCTCAAGGATATGGTGGCACTAACACCTAATGTGTCCAATCCCCTTCGTCTTTGCATGCAACACTTCGTGTTTCCAAGAAGAGATAAATTCACTCAACCACACAAAAGAATTTGGTTAAATCTTTATCTAGCAGAGACAGGCTCATTGACTATTAAGCTTCTTGTGTGAATTATGGAGCAGTTGTATGAAGCTAATAAAAGGTGGTTCAAAAAACCAATCCTGAATGGACGTTGTGCCATCACTTTTATAATATACAGGTGTTTATCATATGATGTGCCCATCAAGCGTGCACTTATTTGGTCACAATTATAGCTATTTAAAGGGCGTTGAGCTTTGACCCACCAATCTAAGAGAATGAGGCACGATTCCATGTGTCCAATCATGATAAGTTCTTACTACCCTAGAAATATCACCAATGAGAGAAGGTACAGTGCCTCCATTTACCATCCGCATCTCCAGATTAGGCTCAGAAGGAACTACACAAGTTGGACCATCAGCTCCATCTACACCATTGGAGTTTGAATTCGGATCCATAAGAGATGTCGAAGGGATGAGCACATTCCATTTTGAGTCATTTCTACAGACCACTCAACTATCAGATGTTGAATTCTTTTCAGACACAAAAGGTCTTGGCACCTCAACATAAAGAATGGGACAATCAAGAGAAGCACGCCACGTGAACTCTACAACTCCTCTCAGAAACTTATGGTGTTGTGGAAGCTATACAATACACTCTGCAGACTTCTCACGCCCAATACGACCCACGAAGGATACAAACACAACCAAGTTCAGGAAAGAACACTCAGATTTTCATCACTACTGTGGAGGCAACTACCACAGCAATCGAACCAATCAAGACAAGTTTCCAAGCAACTGACACTGCCATGCTCAGTCCATCGAGGCAACCGTTGGGAACTTCTGGTCATGAAACGACAGTCGTCCATGCAGATACAATAGAGCCACTGCCTCCAATACCTCCATCATCACCTCCTCGCACAGAGGTTGTAAATGTTATTCCTATTGTCGATACTTGAGACCAAACCTTCATCTTCCATAGCCCCACTTCTCGTTCAATCCTATTTTCATCCTTCAACACCCTTGGACATCCTACCTCCACAACCTCAGTCATAGGAACCTCAATCATAGGCCACCGAGACTTTAGATCCACCTTTCTAGGCTTCCCTATTACCGAACCTCATTCCATGGCCTTCCCATCTCCAAGCTCTCATATTCCAACCTCCATCCCACCAATCCTCCAACCCATGCATGCCTTTTTCTCTCAACTATTCCCATCCTAACCCCTCACTACCTTGTCTGCCCCATTCTCAGCACCCACATCACAATAATTCAACACGACCATACTCACCCCACCTACCATTCTGATATACATGTTAGACACCACACTCACTTCCATGTCTGATAGCATGGACATTTCACCATCCACAGCACCTCCCCCTCCCCCCACAATTCCACCATCCCCCACTCCCCTACCACCAACTTCACCTGCACCCACTTCTCTATTAAACACAACATCCACATTCCCCATGCCCCATACCCTTCCCCTTGCATCGACCAATGTACAAACTGCATCTTCATCCATAGATTTGCATTTAATACTATGATTCAGTATATGATGCAACTTCAGATAGGGTACCATCAGCTCGAGGAACACAACAGGATATTACAGGATCGCTCTGCAAAATTACAATAACGAATAACAATACTCAAAGCATACAATGAGAGTCTTCAAGTGTAGTTTCATACATCAAGAAGCACATGGCTTACTAGAGAACAAGCCTCAAGAAGTAGACACAGAGGCTATGCATGTTCTCAAAGAGCAGCTTTGCACACAAATGGAATGCAATTCTAAAATCCAGCACAACATGGCGCTCCTCTAAATACATCTTGTGGCACACAAGAGGAAAATCGACGGTTGCAACTACAAAATCAAGAAAAATTAGCAACAACCATAGAGAGCATATCAAGGGCACCTATAAGTCCATCAAATTTTCAAGACATTCCCCTTGAGCACATCAAAATTATACTAGAAGATTATGCCAACCTACTGGAGGCACATGACAAATTATTTGAGGACCTCAATCAACTCCAACAGTAATGAGAGTCAAAAGTTATAACCATCCAGCGTACCACAATATCATCCTCTCCAGTCGTTATTGACTCGGTTGTGCTAACAGAGCTACAAAAACAAGTTATCGAGCTACAAACTAGGCTCCTACAATATGAACGACCACCATCCCCACCTGAGGTCCCAAATAGTCTCCATTCTAGTTTTGAACAAACGTTTGAAGATGGCTAAAAACCACAGCCCGTTCTTGGTCGATGGATAACTACAGAAGGACAAGATACATTGGAAGCTCCCTATCCCCCATGGTTAAAGCAAGTGGAAGACATCGGGCGCACTCATGAAGATCGCATAGTGGTGCAAAATCAAGCCATGTGGGTCATAGAAGAAATAGTGTTGCAATCCAACTACTTCCAATACTTGGCGCTTAGGCAACTCATCACGACCTTTGAAATCTAGTACAGGCCCCATTTTGTAATTTTGGATGATTACAATGTAGAAATTCAAAGAGTCACAAGGAAGACCCCCACATTTGCCACACAATTCCAGCCAGAGGACTTACCACTAACAACGAGAAAAGGTGCTACTAATAGACCTAGCGGAAGACACTCTTAGAAACTTACCTAAAAATGTTGCACACTTGGAACACATCTTCTTTACAATCCATGCTCTGGACTAGTTCCAAGGCATATGTCATGGAAAGCTTTTGCAATCAAAATATAGAATAATGCACAATGTAGAGACTGGCTCAACTATCCATACATCGCACACTGTAGGGACCATCTTCCATTGCTTATATGATAACCACTATACGCCATTGGATCCCTCGGTTGAAGCCAATGCCAGATGTAGCACCGCAGATGATGCTAAAGATTCTGGATATGATGCAAATTTTTTTCAAAACTTTTTGCAATACACAGGCACTACAAGTAGCTCTCCCGGGCTTTACCAATGGAAAATGTGATTTGATGTACGACATGAGCACTACCCCAAGTATTAGAGTGGCCTATGCTTGGCACGTCCGCATTAAATACCTCCCAGCCTATTACAAATAAACGTTCGAAGAGATGTTCACTACATGTTTTTCGGAGTATCACTCTAAGGTATGGTTCGGGGATTCTTTTGCAGAAAAAGACTTGAGTATTTGTAGGAGAAGGAAGAAGAAGAAGAAATGAAGCAGAGAGATCGGAAGCTTTTGTATATTGATTACAAATAGAAAATACAATAATGATGTCTAGAACAAGACCAATTGTTCTTTGTGCAAAGTTCTTAATCCCAAAGAGTACACACACACAAGGTTATAAGATACCAAAAGCTCTTGATGCCGCCAACCTTCTCTACACCAGACCTCCACCCTCTTCAGTAGCTTGCTCTTGTGCACCTTTCACTCAAGCTCCCAATAGGGTAGGATGAAGGGACACCTATCGACGTGCACACCTCCTCAATGGTACCTTGTGCCATCTTGATTGCCTTCCTCTTTGATTCTCTGCACTCCTTTGCACACTAGATCACACTTCTTACACACTTTGCTCTCACTTGCTTCTTTGCATGGCACTGCTTCTATGTCCCTTGCTCTTCTTTGTAGTGTAGACTACCCACTTGCTTAGTTTAAATCCAAGAATAATCCCTATGCTTTGTATGTCGATTCACTTACATACTTCGCTCCTAACTGATAGTGTATCTTGGTGCTCACTTTGATGTCCCAAGAATGTCTAAAAATGTGTATAGCCAATAACTCCCTATTTTATCTTGTAGTGACTTTGGGAGAAAAACAAAATTTTAAATGGGGAGGCCATACATACACTTTTTCATACCGTTTCCTTTTCACATGCCTTCATTTCTTCAATATGTGTGCCTAAGAAAGGGTTCACCTAAACCTTTCAAACACTTTAAAGCCCTTGAAAACCATACAAAAAGACAATATGTGCACCTTGTTCGCATCCACTTGTGCACCACCTATGCATCACCTTACACTTTTGCACCACCTGTGCATCACTCACAGAGTCATCACTTTGACCTTGGCTTAGCTTTGTAGTTGACCACTTTGACTTTGACTGGCTCAATAGGTATTCACGCCTAAACCTGCTGCACTTATTTGCATGTGAGAAGGCCTTGTATTCAGAGTATTATAAGATGCCATAACCAAATATCCCCAATTCCATCAATTGGGATGCATTGCAAGTTGATCTCGCAAAAGGATTAAGGCTCTGAGAACATGATTTGGCAATCGATGTCATCTAGTACTACATCGACCACCCTACAGAATAAAGGTATGTCAATGGCGACAGACGCTAGAGAGGGGGTAGTGTTACAAGGGTCAACAGAAAAGAAAGCCAAAGAAAGGAGCTAGAAGGAGCAAGGAGATGGAAACAGTATGCAGATCCGGCAAAGAATAGGCCTAATCATTTTTTTATAAATTATTTTCAACCAAAAGTGATCTTCATCACTATACCAATATTGTAAATACCATTTTTTATAGTTAAGTCCATTTTGTACAAGCCGAGGAGTCCTTGAGCTTGAGGAGTATTAGAAATAGCTACATATCAATTTCAAACATTTTTAGACTCCGTTTGAGCCCTCAAATAAGCCCTAGAACCTAATTTTTAACTAAGCTAGACACTAGCTTTAGGCAGGACCAAAGCTAGTCGAAAACTATAAAAAGAGCTAGAGAGCTCATTTTTGCAGGTTGGATTGTTAGAGATTGACGTTTATGTAAGAGAGATCTTTTGTAATAGAAAGCACTCCATTATTCCTCTCTTTGTTCTTGCCTTTTGTGTGTGTGTGTGTGTGTGTGTGTGTGTGTGTTGTGTATGTGTGTGCATGCTAGTGTGCTTCTCACTCATGCACTTGTGCCTTCACTTGCTCATGGTCATCATACCAATCCTCATGTCTCCACGGATTGACATTTATGAGGTGGATCTCCTCACATCGATACTCACCATTATGCTAGAGTGACACACGACAAGTCAACATATTGCGAGAGGCCGACCCTAACAGAGTAGCTGACTATCACAACAGACCCCCCCTCTATCGCAATAGACTGCCTTATCATGACAAAGCCCCTCATGATAGACCTGTCTATCGCGATAGAGACCCTCTATTGGGACAGACCAGAACACGATAAACCCATCTATCACGATAGGGCACTCTATTGCGACAGCTCCCCTCTATATAATAGACCGACCTATTTTGAAAGACAGACTTTTTACTTTAAAATTTTGATTTTCATATCCAAATTAATGGTTTTTCCTCTATTTTTCAAGGCTTGGTTTATTATCAAGGCTTCAAGTGTCTTGAAGGCATCGCATTGCTTTGCTTGTGAATCAAAGCTAGCTTGGATGACATCCTGACCAAGAGAACCCATTGAAGAGCATGTGTTGAAAGTTTGAAAAACCCTAAACCCCCTTGGTCAATTTTAGCCTAGTCTAAGCACATGGCCTTAGGGTTAGAATTTCAATGTGATGATAGGAACTTCAAGTTCAAGATACATTAACAGACATCAAGTTCGAGATTGTTCAACTACATTGTGACATTCCAAAGCCTTAAAAAAAAAGAACATAAACACACAAAGAAACAATAATTGCGAGACACATAAGTTATTGTTGATGAAGCAACAAAAAGACAAGAACCTAATGAATGGGTGATCAAACAACAAATGATTGACATAAAAGAATAAATCAAAAGAAAAAATCTATATAAGGATCAAGGATAAACAAATTAGTGAACTTGAGATCAAGAAAGCATATAGGCAAAGTGGATAGACAACTTAAGATCCTTGAAAGCTAGTGTCAATTGCACTGCCAAGTCATGATCAAACAATTAGGTTGCTATCAATCAAATCTAAGTTCAAAAACTAGTGATTCAGATAGCTCTTATAGTATGGAGAGACCTACTGCTAGCACCACGATAGCTTACTTAGAAGTACCAGAAGAACCATATAAGACACAACTAGAATACATCTGCACCAACTGATTGGGTGCATGCGTCCATGATGATGGATTGAGGAGATCAGTGGTCCAGTTAAGAAACCTTGAGTACCCTTATGGTATAGATCCTCCAATCATCAAGTTCAAGAATGGATTGTATATAGAAGTGGGGAACTATCTATGTAGTTATTAGTCACCCTAATACCTATATGGTTGTTGATAGTTTTGTCTAATTGTTTGTCAGTTATATGGACAATCCTGTGCTACATGATTGGTTGTACTTCCTCTCAATCATGCAATAGTATGCGCATATAACCATGATTTGTTGGTAGGTAACTCAAGGGTCCAATGGAATTATTCAAGAGAAGGTGTGCATGTTTACTCAGGATGGAAAGATGAGCAATAAGTCGCAAATTTAGGCCACATCATAGAAGTATAAGTGACTACAAAATTGCAAGAAGGATCTTTTTTATTAAGGGTTCACTTGATTTAAACAGTTAATCTTGCAAAGTTTCATTCAAAGATTATGAAAATAGAAGCAAATCATGTGTTAGAACGCTTACCTTGTATACTTTTGATTCAAAGATTCACAATCATGGTTGATTTGGTATATGCTTTGATGTAGAAATCCACTCAACTTGTTGAAGAAGCTCATCACACTTGAATTCAACATTTCATAAACTTTCAAACAATATCATATATACTCAAAGATGAAGGATTGTATTGATAATCAAATATGGATTTGCGTACAAGATCAATGAATCAAATGACTCATAACAGGTTCCTCACATATGGTTTCTCAAAAGTTAACTCAAAGGTAACTAAGGCTCACAAGTTCTCAAGTTGCTTAGAGCTCTCAAGTTCTCCGAAACTAGGGGGGGAAAACAAATGAAAATGTGTTTCCTTCTTGTAGGAAAAAATGGCCCTTTGATCTATGCTTGTTCTAAATTAACCAACCAAACACTTTTATTTTTCCTTTACAAATAAACACAATTGTGTTTTCTATTTGATCATTTACATAAACTTTGAAGGGTCAAAAAGCATCCAAATGTAAATCTATTTGTTACTAGTTATTCCTCTTCTTCATCTCCATCACTTGAAAATATTTGAAGCCTTTGAATTGCCTTCATGAGCCTTCCTTTGATAAACCTTTTCCTTTGAAATCTTCATCTCCTTCAATCATCTTTTCTTTAGTTCACTTGAAGTAAACCAATCTTTGAGCATCTTTGAGGTAGAAAACTCCACATCAAGCCTTGAATCCTTCATCTTCATGACTTGATGAGGATGCATGGCCACAATTGTTGCCACAGCAACTGGATGCTTCTGTCACCTTCTCCACGAGCTTTATTATAGAGAATTTCTCCCAAGATTCTTCCATGCCGACTTCATATGCTTCCAAAGTATCATGAAAACTCTCTAAAGTCTCCATAGAGGAATACCTTACTAAGAAGAGAATGCACCCTATAAGGTTTTCATGGACGTTGCACACTAATACCAATGTTACAAACACTCAATCTCCACTAGAGAGAATGGCTTACACCTTTCCGTCCAACTAGCCTTTGTATATTTTGGAAACTAACCGTGACCTCTAGTGTAACTAGAGCTACTTTTACATGTGCAATCCTCACCACTCTTTATACCTAAAGTGGTTGAGCCACCTTTTGCATATTTAATCCTCATCACTCTTATCTGGAAAGGTAGTTCTGAAAGAGTAGCTCTAAACGAGTGGAAGCTTCTAGAAGCTCTACTCTTGACAACATTAACTTGTCAAGCTACTCATTAAGGACTTCTTTTAAGAGAGAGAGAATGTTAGGCATCATGATTCATGTGCCAGCACTAGTACAAAGAAGATGACATAGTGCCTGAACAAGCTAATCAGTCTACTATTCTATTCCTGGTGCCTCTCGTACAAACCCAAAAGCGCAGAACTGAGGGCTACCCTCAAAATCTCTTGGAAATAGGGAAGACCAAAACATCTGGACAACAGCCAAACTCGTGCTGTGGCCTACGGCACTTACATCCACCTTAAAACCAAAGACATGGTGTAAAATAAACAGTAAAAAGAGTAACATCAATCAATTCAGCACTTGCATTAATGCTTAGCATCAGGGACTCAGAGTAAAAAGACATGGTATAAAATAAACAGTAAAAAGAGTAACATCAATTCATTCGGCACTTGCATTATGCTTAGCATCAGCAAATTGCAGTAGATCACAAAAATGAATAGCCCCCCAATCTCCAGTGCATTTGACAAAATCATGCTACTATGAATGGTTAATGAAGGAGCCAGAAATAGTACAGAATCCAATACGTTAAATATCCTAGACTCTTTATGTGCAAAACGTCCAGAGAACTGAGAAAAAACTTAAAACTTTTATTGACATGGAACATCTTTAGCACCAAACAGAAAAGGCATGTAAGCATAGAAACTAAAGCTGAGGATGCAAATGGATCTCATGACAACTTCGGACTTCAGTATTGATTCCAACATATCACCTTGATATGCTGGTTAGATTCACACACCATACTGTTTGACAAAGAGCAGAAACAAATACTAAACATCTATGAAAACCTCACCTTCAGGACACCTAGGTTTTGAATGGATTACAGAAGAAACCTGTATTTAGTAATGTACTCAGTCAATCACTAACTGATCTTGTAACTCTGTTACCCATGCAGTTGATGTTGCAACTACGTTCGCCTGACACAACAGTTGCAAATTCACTTACCGAATCCCAATTTCCCTGACAAATAGTGACATTGTCAGCAGACCAAAGAGAAAATAACCGCAAGAGCTGCAGGAACCCCAGATGTATCAGCTTGATGACAAAAGTTGTGTCAGGAAGATGAGACTTACAAATCAGAATGTCATCAAATGGAGCATACAAGGACTCAAAAAAAAAAGGGTGTGAACTTTGCCATCTTCCAAAAACCGTTGATTAACCTATAAATTTTTGACATTTCCATCTGAAGCAATCCAAATTTGAACTTCACTTGCAGGAGAAAGTGATAGATTAAAAAGCCAGTACATTCAGTCAGCCATAATTTCCAAGCTAAAATTGTAGAAAAAATGTTTTGAAAGGTTAGTACATTGACTCTGCCATTAGTAGTGATTATGCAAAAGCCGTAATATAGTCCATATATTCAACGGTAATACCAGAATGAAGGAATCCCTCAGCTGCATGAACCTGCCAAAATTCATGAACAGTAGCCAGCTCCCAAGTTGCTCTACAGCATTTCTGCTAAAGACAGCAGGTGGGGTATACCATACAAGAATCAAAAGTTTAATGCCAGTTGAATGAATCGGTTATACATGAAAGAATGTTGAATGGGATACCCAAAACCCAGAATAGGTACAACCACCAAAACAGTATTAGCTATAATCTGCCCCACTTGTTTTCTTTCTCGTTACATTACTCTTTTGAAAAGTCAGAGGACCTTATATAAAAAATGATTAAGAATCTAAGATTGATGAAGTAAATGGTAGAACCACTTAGCACTTCACTTTAGACTCTTGTTGACCTCGAACACATACTTTAGCAAAGAATCTTTGATGGATAGCAAGCCTGGAAACTCTCTCTGAAGTTTGGATGCATCCAACTCGTTATTGCTACGAGGAGCAATAATTACTTTAGCTTGCTCTTCAAGACTGAAGTTAGTCCACTGGAATTTCGGATCAATACACTTCCTGTACATTTCAAGGATCTCATTATGACTGACTACACCTGGATTCGTGAAGTTCCAAATGCCTGTCAGATTCCTCTTTGCCATCTCGATTGCAATAGGAACCATCTCATCAAGGACAGTCATGCTATTTGGAATATCCACCACCTTCTGATACCTTGTTATCTTGGTTATAAAATTTCTTGGGTTTGACAGATCCGAGGATATAGGCATCCGTACACGAAGGGTGCACACATTACTGTAGTTTTTCAAGAGCTCCTCCACCTTCATAATAATGAAAAACAAATAGTAACTTAAAAATGCCATATTTATATAAGCATTTGATAAAAATGCAAGCTCTAGGAAGAGAATATTGAGGTTGACAAGCTACTCAAAATATGTATGTTAGAAGCTTACCATGGCTTTCGTCTTTGAGTAAAAAGATCCGGTGAAATTCGGTGTGTCTTCTTCACGAAAACCAATACCACTCCCTAAGGGGTGACTATCATCATACTCAAATATGCAGCCGGTTGCAAAGTTCACCAGTAAAAGATCATGTTGTAGACAAACATCTGCCAAAGAAAGTGTTCCTACTACATTAACAGATACGGTCTCTGTCTTGTGACTTTCACACCAATCCACATTCGGACGCCCTGTCAATCCTGCTGCATTCAGAACATGTGTTGGTTTTACCCTCTCAATATCAGCCTCCAAACTAGAACGGTTTTCCAATCTTCCAGACCCGTATTCATACTCAATGCCTTGTTTCTTGCATGCATCCCCCAAAAGACCACCAATCCAACCAGTCCGGCCATAGATAAGAAACTTCAGAGGAGCTTTGACCTTAGGATTATCCATTGTTCCATTCGGGTGCACTTCCAGTGGGGTATGATTAGGTAAATCACATGCAGTTCTATCTAGACCACCAATGGCAAGCATTCTGGGGTGTGGTACTAGTGCACCAGACACATCACCCCACCAATCAGGGTTTTTAGAATACCATTCCATGGTCTTCCTGAGCCCTTCCTCCCAAGGAGTACGCTCTTCCCAACCCAAATCTTTAAGCTTTTTATCATCCAAGAAATAACGCTGATCGTTGAAAGGCCTATTGTCCACAAACTCGATCACTTTCTTGGGGTCCAGCTCAAAGAGTTTGCAAATATCCTTGGCAACATCAAGCACCCGCCTTTCACGGGTTGTCCCTATATTGTACACGTTGCCTACCTCCCCTTTATGTAAAACAACCTCAAATGCCTCGGCGACATCTTCACAAAACAAATAACTTCTCACATTGGAACCATCACCGTGTATTGGAAGAGGCTTTCCTTGCATAGCCAGAAGAATGAACTTCGGAATAAGCTTCTCAGGGAACTGATTAGGCCCATAAACGTTATTGCCACGGGTCGTAATGAAGGGTAGACCATAAGATCGTCCATAAGCCATCACAAGCATCTCGGCGCCAGCCTTAGTAGCAGAATAAGGGTTCGTGGGCAGAAGTTGAGATGCTTCGTGGTTACCAACTATGGCATCTGCCTCTGTCTCACCGTAGACTTCATCAGTGCTAACATGAATAAAACGACGAATTGTACCCGTGACTTTGCAAGCCTCGAGGAGGACGTGGGTGCCATAGACATTGTTTTTCGTGAACTCAAAACTGTTCCCGAATGAGTTATCCACGTGAGTTTGTGCCGCAAAGTGCATGATGGTGTCAATTGCCTCTGTTTTGAGCAAGTAATTCACCAGATCTGCACTCCCAATGTCGCCCTGCACAAATTTGAAATTCTTGGAGGCCCTAGATGGGCCGAGGTTTTTCAGGTTTGAGCAGTAATCGAGCTTATCAAGAACCACGATCTTGTATTGCGGGTAGTTTCTTACTAAGCGATTGGCGACATGGGAGGCAATGAACCCTGCCGCGCCTGTGATAAGAATGTTCTTCGGCGTATAATAATTTGCAGCCATGGTGAGAGATCAGACCTCACACCGAGGTCCAGAAGCCACAATCTCGAATGCGCACGTCGATGGCAGTAGATCGGGCAAATCAAATGGATTGATTACCACAGAATTGCCCGTTCGAAGAGTGTATAATCGAAGAAGGGACCGAAAAGAGCAAGAGAATGCACTCAGAGCGATGTGCAAAAGAAGTGAGATAACCCGCAAACGGCGTCCTCTGCTGCTATAAATTCCTTGGCGACCTGGGTTTACCAATGAAGGCAATTTCAACACGGCTTCCTCAATCTAAGCGTGTCGAGTCTCGACATCCAAGGGCAGCTTGTGAAGGACCTATTAATTTCTGCACGTACCATAGACCACAGATCCACAGAATCAGGTGGCGAAGTGTGCGATTTCAAGTCATCGTGGCCCGTTACTATCACGCATTAAGCAGGCACACTCTAAAGTCGACGCCTTTCTCTGTACAGCCAGTGCACTTGTTCTAGAAGCTTTTTTTGTGCGGAGCGCACAGATTAATGTTACATGTATCGATCATGAGAAAATGTCTTTGATCTTTTTGTGGACAAATCTTACTCGAATCATTCTCATGCATATGCATGTGCTATCTTCCTCAAGAAAATGTCTTTGATCTTTTGTGGACAAATCTTACTCTAATCATTGTCATGCATGTGCTATGTTCTATTCATAAGCACTTTTTTTTTTAGAGTACAATGAATTGGAAATACACATTCACACTCCTAACCTCATAAGGTAGAGACACCCATCATGAGATTCTCATTGACATGTCCAACCAAGACTTGAACTAAGGACTTCCTCCCACAGCTTCAATGCATCAGCCACTAGGGTACTTATAAACACTTTGGAGAGACGTTCGCCCTGAAAATGGGATCAAGGGGTTCTTTTTCTTTGAGAACACCAAGAATAAAATTGCATATTAGTGAGGAGTTACAAACTATGCATAGGCGTAGACCCACATCTTACAAAAACCACTCAACCATAGAGCACATAGTACGTAGTACATCTCTTATTAGAGTAAAGGCTTAACAGGATCTCTTTCCACCTAGAGTATTTGTTGTTACAAATAATTTCACTAAAACTATAATGTTGAAGAGGAGCATGGAGAACATGTTTCCACCTGGGGTATTTGTTGTTACAAATATTTCACTAAAACTATAATGCTCAAGAGGAGTATGTAGAATAGGCTTCATAGAGGAAAGACCGATCCTCTTTAACTCCATGTACAAGCATAGAAAAAGTCTTTCTGCGAGGACTTATAGACTTTGTTATTCCTACTACTCCAGATGCACCATAAAATATAAGACCTCCATAGATGCCATAATAGGGGATCCATTATGCAGTTGGAACCAAGCAGGATCTCCTTATATCCAAGATTTAGGATGCCCATAATTTTGTGGAGGTTATCTAGTGTCACATGACATTCATATGGTAATCTCACCATATGAAATAGTAGGCTAGAAGAATAAATGAAAGAGTCTTAATATAAGAGACTCACGCAAGTAGAAGCTTGGGCATGGTTGGGAGGAGAACAAAACAAGAAATCTCTATATCATGCATAGCTAGAACTCTCGGTGATAGCAAAAGGAGGACCGTGATTAGCAAAAGGAGGACCACGATCTAATACTGGTATCAGAGCAGTGTTTCAAGCACCTTTCGCATGCGCATGCGATGGGAATCGAACCCTGGTCTGAAGGATGAGAGGCAAATGCCTTTGCCAAAACTCCATTCAAGGGAGATGTAGGAAATACATCGAGAATACAATGTTATGCTATTTCTATTACACACCCGCCAACAGCCATCAATGGCACAATCACTTAGATGGAGAAGGATTTCACTCTCCTCTTTCACTCATATGGAAAGGAGGACATAGGGGCTACTTGTTTTCTTTGCCTTTTGGTTTTGGAGCCACATAGCTGAAAGGAAAGGAGTAAAAATGACAACTTCAAATGAAGATCGAGAACAAACAGGAAAGATGCAAATTGGATGCACCTACTCCATATGAAGATTCTATATCGAAGAGCATTTTTTCCATGGACTCTCCGACGCCATCGTTCCAAGACCAAGAGGATGGAGTTTTATCTTAATCACAAGTATGAGCATTTTTGTTATTTTTAGGGATTAAGAGACAAGCGTGACTCTCTGACAAGGGCAAGGAAGGAGGGAAATCATGCATATGGAGAGAATGAGATATATACTCTCATCTTGAATCAAGGATTCCCTCAAATTTCAAGAAACAGTAAGCTTTAGGTATCTCTAAAGTAGCCATGTTCATGATTTTCCCATAAATTTTAGGTAGTATTTTGGATAAGTAGCCATTTTAGGAAAGGAAAACGAAGCGGGATTTTTCTTAGATTGATGAGAAAAAGCATGCATACACAACCGTTTGAGAAAAAATCTCAACATTCGAATTTGAGAAATTCCCATTTTGGAAGAGGAAAAACGAGGTGTGCTAGCTATGGATGGATGGGAAAAATTATATATAATGAGAGTATCTTATATGCAGTTCACAATGGAATCATTAGATTCATCAAAATAATAAGTTAAGGAGGAAATTTACTTCCTCAAAGACCCCCTTTCCACACTTTTTTTGAAAAAGATTCAGATGTCAATTTTTATCAAACTCCACTTTTGGGAGTAAGAAAAAGGACCATTTAAGAGGCTTCCCATGGATTAGTGCATACATACATGAAGTATGGTGTATGTATTACCATGAAGAATGAGAAAATCCAAGAAAAATTCACATTAGGAGTGGATTATAAGCTTGCTAAAAGCTCCCGTTTAAGTTTTTGCATAAAAGTAAAAATCTTGATTTAAGCCTCTTTTGGGGAGCAAATTAGCATGCACTAAGGGAGGATTTGGAAAGGTGAAAATAGGCCCAAGCATCTTCATATACTATTCTCGGAGGTTTTGGGGATAACTCTAGGATTTGCTTGATGGAAGAATGCTTTTGGGCACTCTAAAGAATACATTTTCACACTTTTTCCAACCCCTCCACCAGTCCACTAGTTTGGCATATCCCGCTTGGAATGGGCATATCTTGGGCTAGAAAAATCCAAATTGGATGTGCTATGGCTCATTTTGAAGAGCACAAGGTATATTTTCATTTAGAAAAAAAAATTGAAAACTATGTACTTTTACAAATCTGTACAGGTCTGCAAAGTCTGAACAATTTTTGCCAACTAACTTTCGAGAGCCATATCTTGCAAATCGGGAAGGCGATTGAATTAATTTCACTTCGAGCCGCTTTCACATGATATATATTTCATTTTATGATTATTTTCAAGTCCTAAAAAAAATTAGGTCTCAAGAAGGATTACATATGCATTTTTGGGGTAAATTTGCATTTGTTTAGTAATCATTTGACCATGTTTTATGTATTGGGAAGTGATCCGATGTTTCCGGACACATAAAATTTTATGCTAGGACCTGAGGAGGAATGTGCAGAGGTCTCGAAGATCATCAAGAAGGATTGAATGCATGTAATTCCAATACCAAATCATTCGGGGATTTATGCTTTATGCTTTCAGGCATCTTACTTTATTTTATGGCATGTTATGTATGTACATGCATGGATTGGAGTGCATATATCCAATTTGATTATTTTCTGAGTTTTAAAAGTATGGATCAACATGCGAGAAGTACACTTTTTGATTCTTTGCAAGAAAGATGATTGCACGAACTACATGGTTATGCAACAAAGAGATTGTTGCTAGCATTTGTTTTTATGTTTTTGCAGGTTATGGAGTCCATCTATTAGTTTATGGCATGCATGCCATGGGCGTGTCAAGCCCTATGTTGTTGGATGGCATGTGTGCCATTGAGTTTATGGTTAAAATTTTTTGGGACTCCATTTCCTAAGGAAATGTTGTTGAAATTTTTCCCACCTCATGGCATTATATACGCACTTGCCTTTAGGTAAGAATGTTATGGCATGGTAACATGCCTTTTCTACAAACATCGTAAGGTCTTAGCATGCTTGTAAGCATGTATTTGATGGACTTAGGACCATCATAATAGTAGAGATAAGGCAACTTCAATAGTAATAGGATCCCTACACATAATCCTTATGGATTTAGACCATAGGATTGCTAAGGAAAGGAGCTACACCTTCATCATTAGTAATGTGCACAAGCAATCCTATAGGTTTTAGGAAGTTGCATATAGGCACCGGAGATACATATATGATATTCTCCAAATAAGTGAAGATTTACTTATCTTCACAAGAGTCTCACAGCATGATTAGGAGACTATGGGGTATTATTAAGAATACCCAAAGAGTGACTAGTTTCACTCATGCACATAACTTGACCAAGTAGTGAAGCATTTCTACTACACTACTAAGGAAACCAATTAGATGGGATCACACAGATGGGTTTCATGAGACAACATCAATGGGTGCTTATGTGATTCGAGTGATGATTAGGAAGGCCACATGCATGGCACTAGCTCTAGGACTTAGAGCATAGATCCCTTAGTAAGAAATAGTTGGGTACCCAATACATATATGTATATCGGGATCTACAAAGAGGTACTTAGACTCATTCTTGGTACCTAGGAACAAGTTAGTTTGGAACAGAAAGGGATATCCATTGTCACATATTGACTAGAACCAAACTAACTAGTTCGAGGACATGGGACTCATTTGAGTCCACTAACATGATTTTAGGATATGGGATTCATTAGAGTCCACACTTCCCTTTGAGCGCTCTTCTTCTATGGCCAAGAAGAAAAGGACTCATCATTCATGGCATCATGTGTCACTAGATCAGAGGAGAGCTCTTAATACACATCTCCGTAGGATTGGGAGTTATCCTTCATAGTTAAGGGAACATTTATTCTTCCAATAGAGAATGTGATAGATGATTTTATCACCATTGGTATCACATACTCATTTTGAGTTTTTCAAGAAGGATAATTCCATCAATTTGATTGGATCATGTAGATCCATGCATAGAGTATGGTTGGCAGAGATAGTTCTTTAGTATGGATACACATGTGTTTACAGTATCATGTCATATCATTGCTGACCATTTTAGTAGAGGGCTTTGACCCTTATAAGGAATTTATTTCCTCTGCTCTTCATTACATATACCCTCATTAGTTAGCGGATATTTGTTCTCCATCTTCATAGGAATATACATAATGAGGCATTATGCATCAATCATGGAAGAGAGGAGCAAATGAATTCATAAGTTTCTCTTTTAAGGAAAGGAGAAAGTGGGAATTAGCTTAGAGATCAAGGAGGGATCTCACTTTAGCTCAGTGGTCTCACTTTAGTTCCTCTTCTTTGAAGAGAAAGAAGGAAAGGAAAATATGATTTCTTCCTAGGAGAAGAATAGAGCATATTTTCCTTTCGACAGAAGAGGTGTTTAGAAAACATCTCTTAGTTTATATTTCAGAAGGAATTCATTTACTCTACTTTTTAGTATAATTTCCGTTCACATGGGAGTCTCTTTCTCCACTATTTTTGGAGGAAATATGGAGAACTTATGTAGATGTTCTCAGTTATGAGCAGAGTAAATTGATTCAACATAATCTTTTTCAAAGGGAAAGGGAAAGTGGAATAGGCTCCACTGCTTGAGCTCTCTTCGTTAGAAGAGATTGAATAGAGGGAGAGAGAGAGTTTCACTTTCTCACTTTTAGATTTTCTAGATAGGAGTGGCACTCTTCTATCAAAGACGAGGGAGATCAGGTAATCATACTGCTTAGATCGAGTTCCACATGGAAACTCTAGAGAGTAGTAGTTATGTTTATTTCCAGTGATGGTCCTTGACTAGATGAGATGATCTAGTTATTAACATTAGTGAGACTGGGAGTTGGGTATGACTCTTCTCTTTAGGGTTTCTAGGAGATAGGGATATACCTAACCTATTGGAGTACCAAACTCTTAGTTGGTGTTACATCATGAGCATGATGTGTAAACATCAGTTAGGAGGATGGTTACTTAGGGATTATTTGAATCTCAAAGCGAATGCTTTTTGCATTCATATGGAAAACTATGAGGAAGAGAATATTTTAGAGTTTGCGCAAGTGCCAATAGATGCTCTTCCAATAGAACTTAGTCCAAAGGTAATGGATGAAAAACCATAGACTTCTTGGTTGGTGAATTGTAGAGATTGCATTTTACTACCAAGAAATTCTTATATATGAGCTAGATGATGGAATTGCATAGATCACAAGGTAGTTTAGATCAAACTATTACTTGTGAGTATAATCATGGTTAGGAAGACCTAGAGTGGTATGAGGGCAATCTATCATTTACTCCTAGATGGGTTTAGAGTCTTTTTTTATGGGACTTTGTTTAATAGTTCATAGGATTCTCTGGTTTATTATCTCCATTATGGTATGGTCAAGCTTATAAGCTTGGCACTTTACATTCGCTTCTCATACTATTACTCCATAGAGGATACATCATATGGAATCAGGTCATTTGGATGATGTTATATGTCATGGGAGTGATACTTTGGAAGTAAAGTGTACATGGCAGATAGTAGGCACCACTCAGACGGTTTCCCACCTTTGAGACGATCTCATATGAGACTTCTCATGGGAAAGGATATGGGGAAACAACACACAGAGATGACCATGTACATAGAGTACATGGGGATCAAGGGAGTCTGAGCACTTACTTCTTCCCATTACGGACATTTCATCTACATTTTCGAGGACAAAAATGCTTTCAAGAGGAAGGAAACGTGACATGACATTGATATGGTAATATCACCATATGAAATAGTAGGCTAGAAGAATAAAAGAAAGATTCTTAATATGAGAGACTTGCACAAGTAGAAGCTTGAGCATGGCTGGGAGGAGAACGAAACAAGAAATCTCTGTGTCATGCATAGCTAGAACTACCGGTGGCAACAAAAGGAGAACCGTGATTAGCAAAAGGAGGACCATGATCTAATATCCAGGATCTTCCAAAACTTATGAGCATGAGAGAAATTTATGAAAAAATGTGCAAGGTCCTCTTCCATCCCACAAAAGCAACAAATGCATGCACTAATATTCAATTTTTTAAATTTACTTCCTCTCCACACACCATGATGAATGATCAGCCACAGGAGACTGGATGACTTGATTGAAGGTGGGGAAAGCCCAAATACTTATGAACGTGTATCTCCACTGAGAAGGGGACAAGAGCAAGCCCCAAGTATTATTCAATTTATCCACCAAGGGTTTGAATGGGAGGTTCTTCTTTTCAAATTGTAAATACATATCTTCAGCCACAATGAAAATCTCAAGTTCCAAAGACCTCCAATCTTTCAATCAGCAACATTCTTTGCTCCAAGAGAACCTGTTTACTTCCAAGAGACAAATAAGGAAGTTCCATTATATCATAATCATTAAACAAAGTTTGATTCGTGAACAAACTATCCGAGGAATCAAAACCTAATTTCCTCCATGTATTCATTCTGATAATAATATTTTTATTTTGCTAGTGCATCAACCATCATGTCCACATTGACAAGCCTGCTACCTATAAGAATAAAAATTTTAGGAGAGATAATAAGATCCCAAAAGTTGTTGTTTTTCCAAACTTTGTAGTTAGTCAAACAGAATTTACCATAATTTCTTTTAATGAGATAAGCCCAATAATCACTTGAAATAGAAGCTCTGATAATCCACTTAACAAACATATTACAAACCAATTTGATAGGACAAAGAACCCTAGGACCCCCCTCCTTTCTCCTACAATAGATGTGCAAAGCACCTTTAGGGATTTTACGACAGTCATTGGAACCTCCCCAAAGGAATCTTCTAGCAAAGGCAATGGCTTCTTATTATTCATCCAACAAGAAAGGGAGTAAGTTAGAGAGGATAAAATGTAGTGATTAAGGACAAAGACTCTGTGAGAGAGACTAGACTAACGGGACATCCATTCGACCACTCTAGCTCTAAATCTATTTAAAAACCCAATCCCATCTTTGCTCAAAAGAAATGTTGAAGCCCATAGGAATCTCAAGAGACAAATAGCTGCACCTTAGATAGCTTGCTGCTCTCAATACAAAACTCAAATGGACATGTGTCTGTCCACACAAGTATGATGAAGAATTGAACTTCACTCTCGGACTGATAACTCCTTGAATATATATCCTTTGAGGAAGATATTTGAGACAAAGAAATACACAAATAGCTTTCCAAAAAGCTAAAAATCAAGTAATTTGGATGAGTTTTGTTCAGGAAACTCAACTCACCAAAATAGACCACCTGTGGACACAAGTATATTGAAAAATTGGACTTCACTCTTTGATAGATATCTCACGGAATATAAATCCTTTGAATGAAATATTTGGGAGGGAGAAAGTATGTGCAAAGAGCTTTCCAATAAACACCAAGCAATTTGGATATGTTTTGGTCAGAAAACTTAACATACCAAAATAGACTACCTATCTACATAGGTATGCTAAAAAACTAGACTTCACTCTTTGACTCACATCTCACAGAATATATAAGCTTTGAAGGTGATATTTAAGATAGAGAAAGCACATGATTTCCAATGAGTGTTTAATCGCAAAAAATGGTTACATATACACTGAGATATGAGCTTCACAACAGAGTTGTGTACAAAATGATGTGCAGCTCGAAGGAGTCTAGGGAAGATAAAATGACAATACCTTCTCCCTTACATAATGGTAGTGGACCTCTATGTGCTTGCTCCTTGCATGAAACAGAGTATTGCTTGCCAAGTAAATACTTGACATGTTATCACTGTATATAGGAATGGTTCCAACTTGCACTTCAAGAGGAGCCAAAAGCTTTTTAATCCACATTGCTTCACATGTGGCAAATGCTAATCCTCTATATTCAACCTCCATGGATGAAAGTGCAACAGTAGGTTGTTTCTATAAGCTCCATGTGATAGGTTTGCTTCCTATCATGAACACATAACTTGAAGTTGATCTCCTATCTTCCCTTGAACCTACCCAATCAACATCACTAAAGCCTTTGACCTGGAATTCTTCATCAAACTTGTAAAACAAAGCATGATTAATTGTATGCTTTATGTATCTCAACACTCTCTTGGTTGAATTTAAATATTCACTTGTTGGCTTGCATAAACTGAGAAAGTACACCAACAACATAAGATAAATCAGGTCTTGTAATGTTTGCATAGATTAATGATCCTACAATGCTTATGTACATCATTACATCTTCCAATAGTTCTCCATCATTTGAGCAAATCTTTGTATTTGTGTCCATGGATTGAATGAGTGGTTTACCTTGACTCATTCCAAATCTGAAAAGAACATCCAACAAGTACTTCCTTTGCATCAAGTAGATGCCACTTTTTCCATAAACAACTTCAATTCTTGAAAAATATTTCAGCTCTCCAAGATGTGAAATTTTAAACTCCTTACCAAGCTTCCTTTTGATATCTTGAATCCTTGTAGAATCATTTCCTCTTATGATGAGGTCATTGACGTATATGCAAATATATAGCTCTCTATTTTCTTCCTTCTTCATGTACAATGAAGGATCTGCACTACTTGGGTTGTATCCACACTTAGTTAGATATCCTACCAATCTCTGATTCCATGCTCTTGGTGCTTGCTTCAAGCCATAAAGTTCCTTAAGTCTGGATGGTTTTTTTAGTCTCCAACAAGAAAGAAAATAAAGAAACTTCCTTTGGACGGGCGACCACAATAGGAGGGGGTGCCTAAAATTAAGTGGTCCATCTGCACCAGCCAAAGAGATAGTGGGGGCCTTGGCATTCTAGACATTGGGTTCATGGCTAACAAACTTGTGACAAAATGGATGATTAAGGCATGGTGCAATAGGGAGGCCTCATGGGCCAAATTGATCTTCAGAAACAAGAACAAGCTGGCTCTCATGGGATTCCCAAATTGGAAGAATCTTGACATTTTGACCCTATTGTTTTCCTTGAAAGGCTTGAATCTTGTGTGCTCCCTATGGAGGAGTTGGAATAAAATCAAAATATTCACAAGAATAAGTGATGATTTGAAGTGGGCCGCTAGTATCAGACAAAACAAATCTATTTGGTTTCCAATCCATGGCATCCGAATCGTGGAATATTGGAACATTCGAAATGCCAAGAGGCTATGGAACAAAGGCTTCAAAAAGTGGAAACATCTCTGGAAGCAAAACACCAACCACTGGATCAACTTTGAGGATATTGACCCTAACATCAACATTTCCTATGAAGAATGGAGCACTTTGCAAAGCAGACGTCTCAACTGGGACCGCTCTAAAGTTCACCTTCTCATGGGGCACAACATGCCGAGTTTGCTTGGTCTCAGATGGCGCAATGGTAATTGCCTATCAAAAATCCCAAACATCAAAGAAACCATTTACTATCAGGTTAACCTCAACAAGAAGTGGTGCCTGTCATGGACACGGCTTCGATGGGACATGAAGTTCATGGCTATTTGGCACCCCCTCATAGAAATCAAAAAGTATATCCTCTTATGGCAAATTCTTCATCATGGAATCTGGACCAACCTTAAGGTTAGCAAAATTTGTGGGATACCGCTACCGGTCCATCAAAGATGTTTCTCACATCTTCTTTACTTGTCCCAACTCCAACAAGCTCTGTCAGATTGTCGAAAAGGAAATTAGACTTCAGAAACATATCAATTGGAAGCAAGCTCTGCTGGGAGAAGCGATCGACTGATCCATGACTCTCTGGAACACCATCAGAGGGGAGGTCCTATGGAAGATCTGGTGGGAAAGATGTGCTCTTAACTTTGGCAACTCCCCTAAAGAGTGGTCGATTGAGAAATCATTGTTCGTCCTTGGCAAAAGGATTGCTAACTGTAAGAAATCCCCCCCCCCTTTAGGCATCATCAAGTGCTCCTTTTGATCAACAACAAGTTTAAACCCAAGTGGTCCCCTCATGAGGGCGATGAGAGGGTGATTAACCTTCTTTGTAATGCCATTTAAACTCTATAAAAGCTTCTCCTGGTCTTTCTGGGGATCCCGTGGGAACTAGTCCCCTTCTTTTGTACTTTTATTTTAATTAATTCAAGTCTGGGAGAGTAGGCTAAGGCTGAACTTCCTTTATTAAAAAAAAAAATTGGACGGTTTTCATCTTCAAATCCAATCGATTGACTCATGTACACCTCTTCTTGTAGTTCTCCATTGAGAAAAGCATTTTTGATGTCGAGTTGATATAATGGCCATCTTCTTGAAGCACCAATTGCTATCAATGTTCTGATTGTTCCCATCTTTGCAACAGGGTTGAAAAGTTCATCATAATCTATGCCTTGTGTTTGTTTAAATCCTTTGGCAACTAATCTAGCTTTATATCTAGTGAGTGAACCATCAGCATTCCTCTTTACTTTAAACACCCATTTGTTTGGCACAATCTTCATACCTTCTTTCTTTGGCACTAGCTCCCATGTGTGATTATCTTTGAGAGCTTTGATCTCCTCTTTCATAGATTGCTTCCATTCCTTTTGTGTGCAAGCTTCTTCATATGTCTCAAGCTCTTTGTCTTTGATAACCTGCATCATGTATGCAAAATGTTTTGCCATGAAACTACCATAACTCAGCCTGTGAGTTGGATACCTTGTCCTTGAAGATCTTATTTAATTGCCTTTAGAAGGTTGCTTCTTTAACCTATTCAGCTTTACCTTCGGAGTGATTACCTCTTCACATTTTTCTTCACTTGCATCTATCTCACTGATTCGAGTAGCACTTACTTCATCGGCTCTACTATGAGCTGAATTTGGAGACAAAGAATGACTCCCCCTCCATGTTGAACATTCTTCATTTGCTGTATATGCCTCTGGACCTAAAAGATTTGTTCTTGATTGTTGAACTTCTCTTTGATTTGTTCCTGCATAATCATCACAATCTTCTTCAAGAATCTTTTCCTTTCCTTTATCTTCATACCATGGTCTTAGTTCATCAAAGACCACATCTCGTGAGATTCTTACTTCCTTTGTTCTAGGGTTGTAACACTTGTATCCTTTTTGCTCCATCGAATAGTCAATGAAAATGCATTTTTCTGACTTTGATTCCATATTTGTTCTAAATTCTTGTGGAATGTGAACAAAGCAAACACATCCAAACACTTTGAGGTGTGTAAGATCAGGTTTCTTACCGGAATATAACTCCTCTGGAGTCAAGTGATGTATTCCCGATGTTTCTTCATCAAGTAAATGGTAGTTGTGGTAGCTTCAGCCCAATAGTACAATGGTACCTTCATCTCGTTGAGCATGCATCTTGCGATTTAAGCAATTTGCCTATTTTTTCTCTTAGCTATTCCCTTTTGTTGTGGTGTATACCTACAAGTAAACTGCCTTTTGATACCATTCTCTTGTAGAAAATATGAAAATTCTTCGAAGAAGTATTTGTTGATATATTTAGGTAGTGATGTGTGTGAACACAACTAGGACCACCGGGGCACTTTTTTCCCTCTTTAGGAGGTTTTTTCCCCCCGGAATTGTACATACGCCTATTGCCCTAATGGGCTACTTATCTTTGTGCATTCTCTAGTAATACATTCAGTATTGTGTGTTGTGCTCCAAGCTTCTTCTTCTTCCTTGTGTTGTTCGCGTGCTTCCGCAGACGTCTAGCTCCAACAATTGGTATCAGAGCAGGTCGTTGCTTCATCTAGGGCGCCGTCGACACTCCTCCGTTTGCAGTCTCAGAATCATACGAATTTTGGTGAGCATACTCAGGGTGTTTTCGAGATCGAAACCGCTTCGCTCTGTGGTGCCGAAATCGCGATCTGAGCTCGTTTCGGCCTCCGAACGCACTATCGCATTGCTTGTGTAGGCTATTTCGTCTTTTTGTGCCAAAGGTATATATCTGTTTCTGTTTGCCAGTATAAGCATCTCGAAGTCTTCTATAGGTTTAGCAGGACTCTTCTAGGCAGTTCCGTTCAACTTTTTGAGATACAGTCAATTTTCTACATCAAGGTATTTTAGTCACCGGCCATGGTTGAAAGCAGTGATGTATTCCGTATGTTGGCTGTTGAGGATAAGTTGGATGGTACCGACTACCCATTATGGGCTTATATGATGCGACATGTATTGGTTGCAAAAGGATTGTGGAACATTGTGCAGGGTGTTGAAAGACGTCATGTTACACCTGTAACGATAGGTACTGCAAATACAGGTGCTGGAGCTGATGAAGATGGTGTTGAAGATGATATTCTGCAGATTCCTGTTTGTGCTGCTGTTTCTGTTGCACCTACTGCAGAGCAGATTCAATGGGATGGCAGAGATGCCCAGGCACATGCATTGATAGCTTTGTCTGTCAAACGTGCCATTATTCCTCACAGTCGCTCTTGCAGAACAGCTAAGGATGCTTGGGATACACGTACCACATTGTACCAAGCTAGGAATGAGGTTCGTGTTGCTTACCTCCGAAAACAGTTGGAGAGTGAGCACATGAATGAAGGTGATTCTATGGACAGTTTCCTAACAAAGATCAAAGATTTCAAGGAACAGTTGATTTCTGCTGATGAGGTTATACCAGATAGCTCACTTGTGCAGACCGTTCTAAATGGTCTTCCTGATTCATATCAAAGTTTTGCTTCTACTCTTCAGTTGATGATGAAAGGCAATCCAAATGCCCTATCATTTGAGGAGTTAGTCTCTGTTCTGTTGCAGGAAGATCAGTCGAGGCAAAACAGGTCCATTATGCGAGTTGCAGATCAAGCTTTCTTGGCTAGTCAGAAGGGCAAATGAAAATGGAGCTCTTCAACTAGTAAGCAGAAATTTGCTAATTCTGCATATTCGAAGAAGGAAGATAAAGATGAGAAGAAATCAGAAAAGCAGAAATTGTTTTGTAAGTACTGTAAAGGCAATGATCATAATCATAAAGAACTATCCAAAACTCGCTTCAAAAGAGGCAAAGAAGAAAGAGGCTGGAATGGTTGTTGCAGAGGCCTCTACACCAAAAGCAGAGTCTGCTAATCTTGTGCAGGAAGAAGAATGGGCATTTACTACTGTCTGCAGTTTTGACCCATCTTCTCATGATCAGTGCATGTCTGCAGTGGACTCAGATGTTTGGTACTTTGACAGTGGGGCGACCAAACATATTAACTCGCAGCGCAGTTTCTTCTCTTCACTCGAGCCTGCCCCTACACGGAATACTGTCACATGCGCCAACAACTCCTCTTATCCTATTATGGGAGTTGGTAAGATCATTCTGACTACTACTGATGGTAGTTCTTTCACCTTGTCAGATGCTTTATTTGTGCCAGGGATCAAGAAGAATATGTTATCAGTTTCTGCATTAGCCAAGATTGGCTTGGTTGTGAAATTTGTTGATGACAGATGTACAGTTCATGATCTATCAAATGGCGATGTCATTATAGCTTCTGGCATTTTATGTCGTGGGCTGTATAAGCTCATAGACTATGAAAGATCCGTGAATGATTCGGCATGTGTAGTTCATGATTCTCAGGCTATGTCAGATGCAAAGCTTTGGCATGCACGCTTTGGTCATCTGAATTTTGCTAGTTTGCTACGCCTGTAGAAATTTGATATGGTGTCTTCTTTGCCCAAGCTTGAGGCACCTGGAAAACATGTATGTGAGGGCTGTATTTTGGGCAAAATGCAGCGTTCCTCCTTTCCAAAAGATGGTTCAATTCGGGCTACACAGAAATTGCAGGTTGTACATAGTGATGTCTGTGGTCCTATGCAGACACCTTCTTTTGGTAACTATCTTTACTTCGTGACTTTCATTGATGATTTTTCAAGGCATGCATGGGTATATCCATTGAAGGCAAAGTCCAAAGTGTTTTTGTGCTTCAAACAGTTTTTGGTTTTGGCTAAAAATCTGTCAGCATGTAAAATGGGCACCCTCCATTCTGATCGAGGGGGGGAATATATGTCTTCTGATTTTAATGCATTTCTGGCTGAACGTGGGATAAAACACCAGTGTACAGTGCCGTATACACCTCAACAGAATGGAGTTGTTGAACGAAAGAACAGGTCACTCATGGAGATGGCGAGGTGTATGGTCAAGAGTCAGGCTTTACCACATAGTTTCTGGCTTGAGGCTGTCATGTGTGCAACATATGTACTTAACAGGAGTCCCACTAAAGTGTTGCAGTCTATCACTCCATATGAGGCTTGGCATGACCGCAAGCCATCTGTTGCTCATCTGCATGTTTTTGGTTGTTTGGCATATGCATTAGTGCCTGAACAACATCGCAGAAAATTGGATGATAAGGCAGTAAAATGTATTTTTGTTGGGTACAGTTCTGGAAGTAAAGGCTATCGTCTGTATCATCCACAGACTAAACGCATTCTGGTTAGCCGTGATGTTGTCTTTGTGGAAGATGCTATTCAGCCATTGCTTTCATGTAATAAGGAGACATCTGTTAGCTCCAAAGACATGTATGATACTTTGATGCCTCTTTTTATAGGTGGACAGTCTAGTGCTGGTCCTAATGAGGCAACTTCTCAACCTTTGCAGGTTTCATATGATGATGCAGATCATTCCATCTCTGATGCAGATTTACATGATACACTTGTTGATGAGAGAGCTGATATTGAGCAGGCAAAAACTATGCCAAAATGGTTGGTGCAGACTTTGCGTGACAACAAAGTATCGTACTCGTTCAGGCTCTCATAGTGCCTCCTTTGCATCAGATTGCTATGCTATGGCTGCGTCTAGTCTCTGTGATGAGAATGAGCATGTTTCTTTTGATGAAGCACAGAATTCAGAAAATTGGATGGCTGCTATGCAATCTGAATATGATGCTATAATGAAGAATGGTACATGGTCTTTATGTGACTTGCCTCCTGGCAAGAAGGCCATTGGCACTAAGTGGGTATACAAGCTGAAGCGTAAACCTGATGGTACAGTTGACAGGTATAAGGCTAGGCTTGTTGCAAAGGGTTATGCAGAGGAAAGAGGCAGTGATTTTGATGAGACGTTTGCACCTACATGTCGTATGACTACTGTTCGGAGCATTTGTGCACTTGCAGCCCATCATAGTTGGAATGTACATCAGTTGGACATTAAAACAACATTTCTGAATGGTGACTTGCATGAAGAAGTGTATGTTTTTCAGCCCCGTGGCTTTGTGCAGAAAGGGCATGAAAACCAGGTGTGCAGGTTAAAGAAGGCATTATATGGTTTAAAGCAAGCACCACGTGCTTGGTATGAGAAGATACATGCCTATCTGGTTGCACATGGTTTTGAGAATAGTCCAACTGAAAGCACCTTATATGTTAAGCGTGCTAATGATGTGCTTCTGATCATTGTTGTCTATGTTGATGACATGCTGCTCACTGGTCCTATTGAGAAGCATATTGCTGATTTCAAGGCTGATTTGCATGCCTCATTTGAGATGTTTGATTTGGGGCATTTGCATCACTATTTGGGCATTCAGTTTATGCAAGTTGATGGTGGAATGGCTTTGTGTCAAACAAAATATATTGACACATTATTGTAGTGTTTTGGCCTTGAAGACTGTAATCCTATTGCCACTCCTACGGAGACAGGTTTACGATTGAGTCTTCATGATGTTGGAGATGCATTTGATGCTGTTCTCTATCAGCAGGCTGTTGGATGCTTGATTTACTTATGCATTACTCAGCCAGATATTCAGTTTGTTATCTCACAGATGAGCAGGTTTATGCATTGCCCAGGAGTCATGCATTGGAAGGCGGTTAAGCGCATCTTTCGCTACTTGAGTGGTACTCAGCTACTTGGGTTGTTTTATCCCAAGGGGGGATCACTACCGCCAAATTTGCATGCTTTTTCTGACTCAGATTGGGCTGGTTGCTATGACACTCGTGTGTCTACCGGTGGTTTTTGCTTCATGCTTGGTAGCTCATGTATATCTTGGTTGAGCAAGAAGTAGCCTACTGTGGCCACTTCCAGTTATGAGGCTGAGTATAGGGAAGCTTTCACAGCGACTGTTGAGTGTGTGTGGCTCAGACGCCTTATGGCTGATTTGGGTGTTGGCCAGTCTTCTGCCACCACCGTCTTCACTGACAGTCAGAGCGCATTGGTAGTTGCGAGGAACCCTGTGTTCCATGCTCGCACTAAGCACATTGAGGTGCATTATCACTGTGTCAGGGAGAGGTTCTCTGCTGGGGAGATCAGCTTGGCATATGTGCCCATGCAGGAGAACATCAGACCTTTTCACGAAGGCTCTGCCTAGGGAGAAGTTTGAAGCTTTCCGCAAAGCTTTGGGCTTACTTCCTTTTGTGGAGTGATTTCCACATAGCTTGGCACTTCCTTATACATGAGTGCCAGCTCCTTGTTCACCGCATCACTCCCAAGGGGGATTTGTTGATATATTTAGGTAGTGATGTGTGTGAACACACTAGGACCGCCGGGGCACTTTTTTCCCTCTTTAGGAGGTTTTTTTCCCCCGGCTTGTACATACGCCTATTGCCCTAATGGGCTACTTATCTGTGTACATTCTCTAGTAATACATTCAGTATTGTGTGTTGTGCTCCAAGCTTCTTCTTCTTCCTTGTGCTGTTCGCGTGCTTTCGCAGACGTCTAACTCCAACAGTATTCTCCTCCACCATCTGACCATAAGGTTTTGATAGACCTTCTTGTTGCTTTTTGAATGGCTGACTTGTTTGCTTTCTTAGGTAACAAGCTTCACATAACTCATGTAGTCCAATGCTATTAAATTTTGGAAGATCTCTTACCACTTCATGTTTGCTCATGTCCTTCAGCTTTGGAATGTTGATCTGTCCTATTCTTTTGTGCCATAAGTCCAACTCTGAGATCTTCTTGTTCCCACATTGAATGTACATGACCTTTCCATGTGAATGTTGGATGTCAAAGTGAACATCCTTCCTTCTCTTCTACCTCGAGCAATGACCTTGAAGCCTTCCTTTGGATTCTTTATGAAGCACCCATTCTCATTGAATATGAGAGGATAACCCTTCTCTACCATTTGTCCTATTGAAATCAAGTTCTTTGAAACTGTAGGAACATGAAGAACACTAGATAGTACCTTTGCTCTGCTTGTATCTCCAAGCCTTATATCTCCAATATGTTCAATCATGTGTTGAGTATCATAACCTGTTTCAACACATCCTTTTTCACTTGGCACCTATAAATTGGTGAACAAACTTCCTTGGCATGACATATGGTTACTAGAACCTGAATCAGTGTACCATTTTTTTTTCATCTTCACAAGAGCTTCTATACTCATGTCTCATTGTAAGTAGTGTCTCCTTGCTTCCTTCAAATGATAGCATGTTATACCTTTATGAGAATTGTAGGAGCCTCGACTCCTTCCTCTACTTCTATCTCAACCTCTTCCTTGTGTGTTGGCATTTGATGCATCCTTGTTGTCTTCTGAATTGTTTTGATTGTAATTGGAGTTGTTGTGACGTCTTCCTTTTCCTCTTGAGCCTCCTCTTGAGTTCCTTCCTTTACCTCAACTTGCATATAACATTTGGTTGTGGTTGTCCTTTCCTTTGGGGCCACCAAAGCTAGGCTCTTCTGTGACAAGATGAGGGATTACTTGTTCAAAAGTTGGATATGCATCTTTCAAGTTAATGGAAGTTATAAAAGGCTTACATCTTTCATCTTCTCTCAATCCATTGAGAGTATAACGCACAAGATCTTCACCTTCAACCATTGTGCCAATAGAAGCTAAAGCATCACTTAGCTCCTTAATCTTCAAAGTATATTCAGCTATGGATTGACTCGAACTTTCCTTGATTGTGTTCAACTCATTCTTGAGTTGAAGTTTCCTAGCTTTGGTAGTTGTTGAATACATCCTTTCAAGAGCTTCCTAAGCATCCTTAGCTTTCTCTAGATGTTGAATATGCCCTACCATGGCATTAGTAATGACTTGTGAAATGAGGAACATGAGTCTCCTATTCCTCTCTTCCCATTCTTTTTGCTTGCCTCCTTTGGACTCCGGTGGTTGTAGCTTGATTGATTTGAGGTTGAGCATCATCGCCGCTCACAATACCACACAAGCCTTTGCCCATTAGGTAGTTGGACATTCTAAACTTCCACACGGGATAGTTATCCTTATCCAATTTCTCTACTTGATGACCCAAGTCAGCCATTGAAGACTATCAAAAACTTTGAGAGTTACCTCGAATAGTTATATTGTCCTTTGCTCTTGCGTTTGTGAAGCTCCCCCTTGTTCTGATACCAACTGTGAAGAATGAGTTCTCCTATGCGCAAAAAAAACGTGTAGTGAACCCTTGTATGTCGAGCACTTGGACAAACAGCTACACCTTAGATAGCTTTCTGCTCTCAATACAAAACTCAAATAGACTTGTGCATGTCCACACAAGTATGTTGAAGAATTGTACTTCACTCTTGGACTGATAACCCATTGAATATATATTCTTTGAGGAAGATATTTGAATAAAGAAATTACACACAAATAGATTTCCAACAAGCTAAAAAGCAAGTAATTTGGATGAGTTTTGGTAAGGAAACTCAACTGACCAAAATAGACCACCTGTGCACACAAGTATACTAAAAAACTAGACTTCACTCTCTGACAGATATCTCACATAATATAAATACTTTGAATGAGATATTTGGGATAGAGAAAGTACATGCAGAGAGCTTTCCAACAAGCTAAAAGCAAGCAGTTTGAATACTTTGTGGTTAGGAAACTTAACCGACCAAAATAGACTACCTATCTACATAGGTATGCTGAAAAATTGGGTTTCATTCTTTGACTGATATCTCATAGAATATATAAGCTTTCAAGGAGATATTTGAGATAGAATACACAAGATAAGCTTTCTAATGAGTGTTTTTGGTACAAAATGACGTGCGACTGGAAGGAGTCTAGGGAATACAAAATGACAAAATGACTAGATTCGACTATTGGGAGCTCTTGCCTCTTTCTCTCCTTGTTTATAACATGCTCCCACTCCACTTTTATAACCAATGAGCATGTGAAGAAGTTTGTGCCTTGTTCTTAACTCACCACTTTCATTTGATTGCCCACTACATGCCACTTACTACAAAGCAAATATTGTATCTTTTACTCATCATGAATTTTGACTATACTTTTTTTCCTTTTTTTTTCTTTTCTCTTCTTTTCCTTTATATTTATATTTGGTAAATTTATACAAGCATAGCTCATGTGAAAATGAGCTTGTACATTTAACTTCAACAGATTCAACACATATCAAGGGGGAGATGTTGGAGGTAGACTTGACGGAGGTTTTACTATGGTTGACAATGGAGTCAGTAGCAAGACAAAAGGTCTTCAGACAAGACAAAAAGGAGTCAACACTATCCTCATCAGTCTAAGTAATCATACTGGTATCATCAACAAACATTCGCAAGCAAAAAGGAGAAGAAGCATAAGGAATGTCAATACCTTTTATGGTCCCTTGGGTGATACAATCTTTGACTAACCAACCAAGAGCATCACTAGCAATGGCAAAAAAAAGGGGGGCTAGGGGATGTCCTTTTCTAATGGATATATGGATCCTGAAGGGGTTGGACACATGACCATTCATGGAGACTCTAGAACAGGCATTACCAAAAGGAACACTAACAAACCTAGTGAAGTTCCTACCAGCATGAAGTAATTCAACATCGATGCACCATAGTGTGCTCTCCTTCTCGGGAACTCTGTGGTGATATCCTCAAAGTAGAAAACCGAGATCCAAGCACCATACACATTACTCCACACAGAGGCTATCGAATATGCACAAAAACATAGTACATAGAGACATCGAACACAAACTTCTTAGGTGTTACAAATGTGGTCGAATTTCTAGTTTGTGGCTGACCAAGACACTATATGTTTTATTAAACAACATGTATAGAAGTGTCCAATGGCCATTTGGCCTTTCACATGGACACTAATGGTAACAATCTCCCACTAAAGGCCAATATGGCCAAAGTAACTACGGGAGAAAAATGAAGAATGATAAAGAATACCTTAGTGTAAATATACAGACTATACCTCCCACCTGATGGGCATGTTACACAATATACAAGTGATTGTGTAAAATCATGAATCAAGTAACCCCCATCAAGTGACAAAGGTGTCGAAAGCTATCCTGTGGTAGAGCTTTAGTCAAAGCATCTACATCATTATCTTGAGTATGAACCTTCTCAAGAATAATGCACTCAGTGACTAACCAATCTCTAATGAAGTGATACCTCACATCAATGTGCTTGGCCTTTGCATGATAGACCAAATTCTTAGCCAAAGCAATGGTACTCTGACTATCACTGAGTAAATGAGGTACATGCTAAGGGAGACCCATATCACAAGCAAGATGAGAAAGCCATAATGCTTCCTTATATGCCTCACTTGCTGCAACATACTCTGTTTTTGTGGTGGAAATAGCTGTACATTCTTGAAAACGAGATCTCCAAGAGATAGCACCTCCAACAAAATGAAAAATGTATTATGATGTAGACTTACAATTGTCTACACAACCAACATAGTCAGAATCTGTGTAACCAATAATTGATGCTTTCCCTCTACCTAAGCATAGACACTTGTCCTTAGTGCCACTCACATATCTCAAAATCATCTTGACTCTTTCCCAATGTTTCTTGTCAGGATTAGACATATATCTTCTCACAACTCCCACTACAAATGCAATGTCTACTCTCATAGCTACCATAGCATACATGAGACTACCAACAACAGATTGATAAAGAATTTTGCTCATGAATTCCTTTTCGTTATCTGATTTGGGGCAATCATCCTTGCTCAATTTCACATGTTCGGGTAAAGATGTACTCAATACCTTTCCACCCTACATATTGAACCTCTGAAGTACTTTGGATATGTACTCACTTTGAGACAAATATATGCATCTTTTACTCCCATCACAATTAATGCACATGCCAAGAATACATTTGGCATCCCCCAAAATGTATGACTCAACTTCTCTTTGAGAATTGACAAGTCATAAGAGGACTTCCCAGCAATCAACATATCATCGACATAGAGTGTCAAGCATATCAAGCTACCATTTGAGCATCTCTTTGTGTAGATAATGATCCTCATTGCTTTGAGAATAGCCTTGAGACGTCATAAAACCATCAAAATTTTGGTACCATTGTCTAGGGGACTGTTTAAGTCCATATAAGCTCTTCTTGAGGTTACAAACTAGACTCTTTGCCAAGAACTACATAACCCTTTGGTTGTTCCACATAGATCTCATCTCTAAGATCTCCATGCAAAAAAGCAGTTTTCACATCCATTTGGACGAGCTCTAATTCCTCCATTGTAATGAATCCAAGCAACATGCGTAATGTAGTCATCTTGACCACTAAAGAGAAGACTTCCTCGAAATCAACACCATGTTGTTGGTTAAAACCTTTTGCAAAAAGTCTTGCTTTATACTTTGGCAAAGATAGAGATTTATTGCGCTTTGGCGAAGGTACGAAATCCCAAGTACCATTCTTATGAATAGAATCCAACTCACTCTTCATGGCAGGCTCCCACTTGGCATGATTCATTGTCTGGATAGCTGCTTTGTAGCAAGAAGGCTCTCCAACATCTGTTTGCATAACAAAATCCAAACCTGGAACATATCTATTAGGTGGATGTGAGAAATGTGTAGAGCATCTTAATCGTTGTTGAACAAGAACATTTGCAGACTCATGTGATCGGACATGTTCTTGAACATCCTTATGTGCAGCATTTTTATGCATGCTAACTGGAGGACTAGTATCCTTAAACACCACTCTTCTCACTTCAATCTCCTTAATGGGTTGTTTATGCATTTTAGAATCATTGAAAATGATATCACTACTTTTGATTATTGATCATGTTTCAGGATCCCATAAGCGATATCCAAATTGTCCTTCTGGACCATATCCAAGAAAAATGCATTTCTTTGATTATGGTCCAACTTTTGTCTAAGATTCTTGGGTATATGAGCATATGCTTCACACCCAAAAACTCAAGGATGATCATAATATGGTGGCTTCCCTCTCGATAACTCTTGTGCCACTTTCAGGCCTTTGGCAATACTAGGTGAAAGGTTAATCACATGAACTGCAATCAATACTGCTTCTTCCCAAAAAGCCTTGTGAAAGATTTGCATGATGCCGCATAGAAACTACTCTATCCTCAATAGTTCTATTCATCCTTTCAGCTACACCATTCTGTACTGGGGTATAAGGAGTTGTAACCTCTCTACAAATTCCTCTCGATTGACAGAAAATGTTGAATTCATGTGAGGTATACTCACCCCCATTATCTGAATGTAAAGCCTTAAGCTTAGTTCCTTTTTTAGTCTCAACTAAAGCAAGCCATTTTTTGAAAGTAGGGAATACCTCATCCTTTGCTTTGATAGAATATACCCAAAGTTTTCTAGTAGCATCATCTATGAAAGTTACAAAATAAAGAGAACCCCCTAATGATCTTGTCGGCATAGGACCACACATCTATATGAACAAGATCTAAAGGCTGAATTGAAGGTTCAATGTCCATTTTGTGCACATTCCTAGTTTGCTTTCCATAATGACAATGCTCACAAAATGAAAAATCAGAGAAAGATAACACAGGTAAGTTGCCAGAACAAGAAAGATTTTCCATTCCACTATGTGATATATGGCCCAAATGGCCATGCCAAATACAAGCCATGCGTTTTTCATTAACAACTAACAAGTGTTCTTTCTGTGATACAAATAAAGGATAAAGTGGGCCAACTTTGCTTCCTTTTGCAATAACCATATTGCCCTTTGATATGCAAAAGGACTGAGCATAGAAGACCACCTTGTAACCAAGATCATCAAGTTGACCAACTGACATCAAACTACATGATAACTGAGGTACATGGCGTACATTATGCATAGTAAACTTTGAACCATCAATGAATTGCACAACCACATCTAGAATCCCCACAATGTCACACTGGTAAGAGTCACCAAGTCTCATGGTACCAAGAGATTTTGCTGCATAATTAGAGAACCATTCTCTATGTGGTGTCACATGGAAATAAGCACCAAAATCTAGCAGCCAAATGTGGGAAAGAGAATACGCCATAAGAGCCTCAGTTGGCACAACACCATCAAGTGTCAACACATCAACATAATCAGAAATAGCATTAATTTCTTCAATCTTCACAGTCAAAGTAGATGGTGCAAGTAGTTGTTTAACATGCCCACCAACATTCTGTCCTTTACCTTTAGCCTTCTTTAATGCATAACAGTCTTTCTTCATGTGTGCTTTCTTACGACAATAATGGCATTTGATATCCCTCTTCCTTGATTTACTTCTACTCGTATTATGTTGACCATTCTTTTCTTTGTTCTTGCTTCTGCCACGTTGCTGATTCTTTCCTTAGTAAGAATCACGAACATTATATGCATCTCCACTCTGAGTGCCAACCATAGATTTTCTACGAATCTCCTCACTCAAGAGTGCTCCACCTATGCTGGTGGAGGTGAATACATTTCAAATGAGTTCAGTAGTTTTCTAAAAATTCATGGAATTCAAAGGTAGTTTTCATGCACCACAATGGAATGACATTGTTGAATGCAAAAATAGACATATTGTAGAAATAGAAAGAGCTTTGATGGCTGAGACAAATATGCCTCATTGTTATTGGGGAAAAGTTATGCACATTGTTGTATACATCATGAATAGAACTCTGACTATTGTTGTGCATCAAGTTATACCTGAAGAGAAGTTTACAAGTAAAAAGCCAAACTTATCACATATGAAAGTATTTGGTTGTATTGCATATGTACATGTTCTAGATTATTTGAGGATGAAACTTGATCCAAAAGCAGAGAAATGTATCTTCATTGGGTATTCCCTTGAGTGAAAGGGATATAAATGTTACAACCCACTCACACGACAAGTGAAGGTAAGCAGAGATGTCATGCTTGATGAAATTTCAAGCTTCTATGCAGATGTCAAAGAAGGATTTAATCTTGACTCAAATGAAAAAGGAAACACTAAATGGACCTGATGTGTCGTCAAGCAATACTTCCAACTCAAACTTATGGAGTGGAATATTGTGTGGAGATTTTAGTCTAGAAAATTCATCAATTACACCCAAGAAAGGTAAAGAAAAGTTTTCAGGCGGTAATAAAACATCTACCGGTTTTGAAGACATTGATGGAAAATCAAGCGGTTTAGAAAAGAGCCTTGATGAGAAACTTGGATTGCCCTCTATGAAGGCCTCAGGAATAAAAAATTCATATGCAGAGGATACAACAAGAAGGAGTGGCTCAGACCAAGAAGTTGGTTCCATTGCGACAAAGAAAGAAACCCATAAGCTACAAGTGGGTTTACAAGGTAAAGCACAATGATGATGGTAGCATAAGTAGTTAAAATGGTTACTATGAGAGCACTTGTTGCATTGGCTACAACAAAAGAATGGATTTTGCATTAGATGGATATGAAGAATGCTTTCTTACATGGTGAGTTGTAGGAAGGAGTACACATGGACCAACCACAAGGATATGATGATTCAAAGCACCCAGAATATGTTTGCAGGTTGCAAAAGTCTTTGTATGGGCTTAAACAAGCTCCTCGAGCTTGGCATGCAAGGATTGCATATTATTTAACCACCATTGGATTTTCTATGTGTGATGCAAATTACTCATTGTATGCAAGGAATGATGATGGCATCATGTTTGTGGCTATTTATGTTGATAACTTAATTGTAGGGGGTGATAATGAAGAAACCATTAAAAAGGTAAAGCAACTCCTTATTCAAGAATTTGACATGAAAGATCTTGGTGCGCTTTGCTATTTTTTTGGGCATTGAATTTATACACACAAAAACAAGCATATGGATGTCACAAAGGCAGTATGCCTTAAGTATGCTACAAAAGTATGGTATGGCTGATTTCAAGCCAGTTTCTATGCCATTGTATCAGAGTTTGAAGTTGGATATCACATAAGGTGAAGCACTAGAAAATGCTACTATGTGAGTGTTACTTTGGATTGTGCATTGTTTTATAAAGTTGGTGCATAATTGTAAGTTCATGGATACACCGATGCAAATTGGACTGGTAGTATTTTAAATAGAGATCTACTAGTGGCTTTCTATTCTCATTTGGGAGTGAGTTTATTACATGAAGCAATAAGAAGCAACCCACTGTTGCTTTATCAAGTATAGAGGTTGAGCATAGAGGTGTTGCAATGGAAGCATGTGAAGCATCATGGTTAGAGATGTTACTTGCATATTTGGGTGTGGAAGCACAAAAGCCTATCATCATTTACTCTAATAACCTAAGTAGCATCCAATGAGCACAAAATCCCATTTTTCATGCTAGAAAAAAGCTATAGAGGCACATTATCACTTCATCAAAGAACAGATATTAGTAGGTGATATTGATCTTATTTATGTGAGGACAAATGAGCAAGTTGGTGATGTTTTCACTAAAGCACTTGGAGTAGAAAAGTTGAAGAAGTTCTGGAAGATGCTTGGGTTATAGGCCATGATGTTGAGCTTGAGGGGGGGGTGTTGAGATATCAAGCTCAACATGGATGATCAAGGATGACACGTGCCACTTTTTCATCACATTGGCATGTAGTGGTTACGTCGATATATGTTAGGGACACTTTTTAGTGAGTTGTACTAGATTTATCTATCAAGAGCGATGGCACATTTGTTTTCTTTCCAACTCACTCATTCATGGACACTAGGGTTTTCTTTATGTACTCTTCTTTATATATTGGACTAGTTGTATTGTTGTACTAGGTCATTCTTGTATATTCTCTTTATGTTATAGAAGAAGAAGTAGAAAATCATTCTTCCTTCCCTCAATCTATGTGTGCTCCTCTCTTTGTGTGTTTTTACCATTAGTGTCCATGTGAAAGGCCAAATGCCACTGGACACTTCTTTATATATGTCCTTTAATAAAACATATAGTGGTCTAGTCAATCATATACTATAAGTTCAACCGCATTTGTAACACCTAAGAAGTCTATGTTCGTGTTCCCTATGTACTGTGTTTTTCTGCGTATTTTGCACCCTCAATATGGAGTACCTTGTGCGGCTCTAGGAGCTCGATTTTCTAATCCGAGGATATCATCATGGAGCTCTCAAGAAGGAGAGCGATTGTACTGGTGCATCACCATTGAAATACTTCACTAGTATCATAGCTTTTTGATCCAAAAGATTTGTCCCTTTTGTGCGAGGAAGCGAGCACCCACCCACACACCCAGGGCTTTCTCCAAGGCTTACGATTGAGGTGGCAACCAAGGCATAGAACTTGGGCACACCTTGTCATCCGAGTCACCGAAGTCCCTATTGGTGTCATTGGCTGTGCGCAAGGGAGGACCTTAACGATCAAGGAAGATAGAGGTTGTTGGTACTTCCAAGGACGTCACCCATTCTAGTATTGTTCCCCCCGTAGCTCGCTTAACCGTGGCAATCTCTTCCCACTAAGCTACACTCTTGTGGTGTGTGAAGAAGAGGAGAGACTAATGTTAACATTACCTTGAACATGTTTTGGTCCCCTCAAAGCTTCATTCTTTGCTTTCAAATCCTGTTTTTGAAGCATTTTTGGGGTGTCTTCTTGAGCCATTTTGGAGTACTGTTGTCACATAGTTCTCTTCATAGACGTCCAAGAACATCAACAAGAGTGTTCTTTGTACTTCTCCAATACTAAATATCAACCCTTGGGGCTGTTTTTTCAGCCACACTCATAAAACTACAGGTTTCCTGAAAGATTTTCAGTTTTGGTGGGAGAAGCAACTGCAAAGTTATGCAGGTTTTTGAGCCTAAAACATCAAAGTTAACAAACACTTACAAGTGTTGTTGGCTAGTTTTTGAGCTGTGCATTTAGCCTTTCGGTGTCATTTTACTGCATATATTGAGCACATATACACTATGTACGCTTTTGTGGATACAACTTATGTATGTCCATGTGGCCATTGATATAGCAGTTACGTTTTTGCATAAAGCCTTTTACGTTTGATAAAGAGGGTCATGGTGAGGTTTTCTTAAATGGGAGACACCCAGATGTTGGGGTCTCTTTGGTGATGCAGGTGGAAGACTTACCCAACATAGTTGTTCATAGGTACTTGATAAGCCTAGTTGGCTTCTATTGGGTAACTGATTATATGTAAAGGACTCTATGATTCACTATGCAGGTAAACATGTCAGTACTTGCAGTTTTATGATATTTTGACAGTAGTCATATGCTCATTTTGCAAAGGATACTCTGGCAAAAGTTTTCCAGATTTTTGGTTTTGTCAACTATATAGTGGTCGATTTACTCCTTGATACACTTATTTGTTGGTGTTTGGACTCTTCTACCTCCATTATCATTCTATTCAGTTCTCTACCATCATTGCATCAGAGGTCTCAGGCACATCTGGTGGATCTAGGTCTAGTGCTAGTGTTTCGAGAAGGAGCTTTAACTTGTAGGGAAAATACCATTTTGAGATTCAAAAATTTGATGGCACAAACTTTGCTCTATGGAAGAATCAGATTAAAAATGTGATGATTCAAAGGCGGCAATGGAAGCCAATAAATGGAATTTCAAAGAAGCTTGCTGACATGGATGAAAATGATTAGGATGAGTTAGATGAAATGGCCAGGTCTACCATTCCCTTGTAACTGATAGATAATGCTTACTTTACAGTATTAAACTGTGAAAGTGCATAGGAGCTTTGGAAGAAGTTATGCAATACATATGAAAAAGAGATGGCATCAAATAAAGTGTATCTGATGAGAAAGTTATATGACGCTCACATGAAGGACACAAATAGTGTTGTTGCTCATCTAAATGAGTTTGATGTTATATTCTCCTACTTATAGGTTGAGAAAATGGATATGGATAATGAAATGAAAGCAGTATTGTTGTTATGCACCTTGCTATCATCATGGGATACGTTTTGCATAGCTATTAACAATACTGCATCTGGTGGTAAACTGGTCTATGAAGACATATGTGGAGCACTCTTGAGTGAGGAGATTCATAGAAAATATATGGTTGGCACTCAGAGTGGGGATGCATATAATGTTCGTGATTCTTACCAAGGAAAGAATCAGCAACGTAGCAAGAGCAAGAACAAGGAAAAGACTGGTCAACAGAATAAGAGTAGAAGTAAATCAAAGAAGAGGGATATCAAATGCCATTATTTTCATAAGAAAGGACACATGAAGAAAGACTCCTATGCATTAAAGAATGCTAAAGGTAAAGGATAAAATGTTGATGGGCATGTTAAACAGTTACCTGCACCATCTACTTTGACTATGAAGATTGAAGAAATTAATGCTATTTATGATGATGTTGATGTGTTGACACTTGATAGTACTATGCCAATTGAGGTTCTTATGGCTGATTCTTTTTCCCACACGTGGCTCCTAGATTCTGGTGCTTCTTTCCATGTGACACCACACATGCAACAAAGTCTATTGGTACCATGAGACTTTGTGACTCTTACCGGTGTGACATTGTGGGGATTGGAGATGTGGTTGTGCAGTTCATTGATGGTTCAAAATTTACTATGCATAATGTACACCATGTACCTCAATTATCACGTAGTTTGATGTTATTTGCTCAACTTGATGACCTTGGTTACAAGGTAGTCTTCTATGCTCATTGCTTTCATATATCAAAGAGCAATATGGCTATTGCAAAAGGAAGCAAAGTTGGCTCACTTTACCCTTTATTTGTATCACCGAAAGAATCACTTTCATAGATGATGCCACTATAAAAGTTTGGGTATATCCTATCAAATTGAAGGATGAGGTATTCCCTACGTTCAAAAATGGCTTGCTTTAGTTGAGACTGAAAAAGGAACTAAGCTTAAGGCTTTACTTTCAGATAATGGGGGTGAGTATACATCACATGAATTCAGCCTTTTTTGTCAGTATAGAGGGATTCGTAGAGAGTTTACAGCTCCTTATACCCCAGTACAGAATGGTGTGGCTGAAAGGATGAATAGAACTATTAAAGATAGAGTAGTTTCTATGTTGCAAAGCTCTCACAAGGCTTCTGGGAAGAAGTAGTATTGACTGCAATTCGTGTGATTAACCTTTCACATAGTATTATGATCATCTTTGAGTTTTTGGGTGTGAAGCATATGTTCATATACCCAAGAATCTTAGACAAAAGTTGGACCGTAAGTCAAAGAAATGCATTTTTCTTAGATATGGTTGAGAAGGGCAATTTGGATATTTCTTATGGGATTTTGAAACACGGTTAGTGATCAAAAGTAGTGATGTCATTTTCAATGAGTCTAAGATGCATAAATAGCCCATTAAGGAGGTTGAAGTGAGAAGAGTGGTGTTTGAGGATACTAGTACTCCAGTTAGCATGCATAAAATTATTGCACATAGGGATGTTCAAGAGAATGCCTGATCAGATCAGTCTGCAAATGTTCTTGTTCAACAACCATTGAGACGCTCTGCATGTGTCTCACATCCACCTGATAGATATGTTCCAGGTTTAGATTTTGTTATGCTAACAGATGCCAGTGAGCCTTCTTGCTACAAAGAGGTTATGCGAATAGAGGATCATGTCAAGTGGGAGCATGCCATGAAGAGTGAGTTGGATTCTATTCACAAGTATGGTACTTGGGATTTAGTACCTTTGCCAAAGGGCAAGGCTTTACCATGTAAATGGAGCTGAAATTCACATCAGATAGTGCTTCTCCAAAGTATAAAGCATGACTTGTTGCAAAGGTTTTCAAGCAACAATATGGTGTTGATTTTGAGGAAATCTTCTCTCGAGTGGTCAAGATGACTACTCTCCACATGTTGCTTGGATTCATTGCAATGAAGGACTTAGAGCTAGTCCAAATGGATGTGAAAACTGCATTCTTGCATGGAGATCTTATAGGTGAGATCTATATGGAACAACCAGGTACCAAAAGTTTGATGCTTCTATGAAGTCTCAAGGCTATTCTAGAAGTAGTGAGGATCATTGTCTCTACACAAAGAGATCCTCAAATGGTAGCTTGATATGCTTGATACTTTATGTTGATGATATGTTGATTGCTGGGAAGTCCTCTTATGACTTGTCAATTCTAAAAAATAAGTTGAGTCAGACATTTGATATGAAGGATTTGGGGGATGCCAAACATATTCTTGGCATGTGCATTACTCATGATAGGAGTAAAAGATGCATATACTTGTCTCAAAGTGAGTACATATCCAAAGTACTTCACATGTTCAATATGTAGGGTGGAAAGGAATTGAGTACACCTTTATCCACATACGTGAAATTGAGCAAGGATGATTTCCCAAATCAGATGAGGAAAAGGAATTCACGACCAAAATTCCCTTTATGTATGTTGTTGGTAGTCTCATGTATGCTATGGTAGCTACGAGACTAGACATTGCATTTGCAGTGGGAGTTGTGAGCAAATATATGTCCAATCCTGGCAAGAAACATTGATATTTGAGTGGCACTAAGGACAAGTGTCTATGCTTATGTAAAGGGAAAGCATCCATTATTGGTTACATAGATTTTGACTATACTGGTTGTGTAGACAATCCTAAGTCTACATCAGGGTACATTTTTCATTTTGTTGGAGGTGCTATCTCTTGGATATCTTGTCTTCAAGAATGTACAGTTGTTTCCACCACAAAAGCATAGTATGTTGTGGAAAGTGAGGCATGTAAGGAAGCATTGTGGTGTTCTCATCTTGCTTGTGATATGGGTTTACCTCAACATGTACCTCGTTTGCTCAGTGATAGTTAGAGTGCCATTGCTTTGGCTAAGAATCCAGTCTATCATGCAAAGACCAAACACATTGAGGTGATCTCTCACTTCATTAGAGATTGCTTAGCCAATGAGTGCATTATTCTTGAGAAGGTTCACACTCGAGATAATGTTGCAGATGCTTTGACTAAAGCTCTACCATAGGATAGCTTTCAACACTATTGTCACTTGATGGGGGTTACTTGATTCATGATCTTACATAATCACTTGTATATTGTGTAACATGCCCATTAGGTGGGAGGTATAGTTTGTAGCTTATATACTTACACCGGAAGGAAATCACAAGAGTACTAAGCAAGGAAAAAGAATCAATATAAATCTTTTAGCTCAGGTTATAAGATTTGTCGTCATTAAAGATCACAATATATCTTAGCGTCATAGGTTATAGACTTAGTGGATCTACAGAATGTAGATGAAAAATAAAATAAAAATTTCAAATTTAATGGTTTTGATTCTTTTGTCCATCGAGGGGATACATAACAAACTTTGGGATTGAAAATGAACAAAAATAACATAATTTTAAGTATTCTTTATCATTCTTTATTTTTCCCCCATAGTTACTTTGGCCATATTGGCCTTTAGTGGGAGATTGTTACCGTTAGTATCCATGTGAAAGGCCAAATGACCATCGAAAACTTATATGTTCTTTAATAAAACATATAGTGGCCTTGTCATTCACTGACTGTAAGTTCGATCGCATTTGTAACACCTAAGAAGTCTGTGTTCATGCTCCCTGCGTACTGTGTTTTTCTGCGTATTCTACAGCCTTAGTATGGAGTACCTTGTGTGACCCTAGGAGCTCGGTTTTCTACTATGAGGATATCATCATGGAGGTCTCAAGAAGGAAAGCGATTATGGTGCATGGCCATCGAAATAGCTCATGTGTGAGAGTGTGTGAGTGCTCTCTTCCTTATCTCCTTTCTCTTGATAATACATACACACACATAAACACATACACATATGCACATACACACACATAAACACATACACATATGCACATATACACACATAAACACATACACACCACACATACACACACATACACATACACACACAAACACACATCCACAAACACATACACACACATACATATACACATGTACACACACATATATGCACATACACAAACACATACACACACATACACATACACATACACATACACATACACATATACATACACATACACATACACATACACATACACATACACATACACATACACATACACATACACATACGCATACACATACACATACACATACACATACACATACACATGCACATACACACACATACATACAAAAAAAACAATTGGATTAGTATACAATAAAACTTTAAAATTATAGACATGCATGTGAATGTGTAAGTGTGCATGAAACATGCATTGTAAATGTATGTATGTGTGGATGTGTGAATGTGTATTTGTGTGATTGTGTATGTGTGTATATATGTATGAACTTTGTGTATCTATGTATATGTGAATATGTATGTATGTATGTATGTATGCATGCATGTATGTGTGTATATGTGAATATGTATGTATGTATGTATGTATGTATGCATGCATGCATGTATGTATGTATGTATGTATGTGTAAATGTGTATGTGTGAGTTTGTATGTATGAATATATGTATGTGTGAATGTGTGTATCTTTGTGTACACGTGTAGTGTGAATACGTGTATTTCTCCCTCTCTGTTATTTATCTATCTATGTATCTCTCTTTCTTAGTACCTAGCTATTTGATCTTTTTAACATATATCAATGTAATCAACTTACTAATATCTAAAACCTTTTTTTTTTTGCTACACACTTGGATTTTTCAATCAAAGGAAAATCCATCATCGCATCATACCTATGCAAGGACTAATTACTATAAGTACATTGAACTTTTAATTATAATATTTTATAGATACATACATGAATGATATATTTTGATGTACTTTTTTTTTATTGTTATGTTATAATGAGATTTTGATCAATCAAAGGGTACTCCACCACCTCCTACCCATGCAACAACTTCACATCTACCATTCGATATGAATTATGATGATTTTTACTATCAAGATCACATTATATGTTGGTGTAAACTTTGTTATCGCATGTATCAAAGACCATGATTAGAATGTATTGAACATGAGAGCAGTTATGGTATTTTTGAGCAAGCACCATCAATTGATTGACAGGACAATGCTTGGGTATGTATTGATTCCATAAGTTATTGTAGTTATTTTATATTAAAATCAAATATACATAATAAAATAATCCTTCACTTTTAATCCTTGAAAAGTGACAAGTTAAAAACATAAATGTATATCTTGCTCCTCTCATCGATGATCTAGAAGAGTTATATAGAGATATTAATGTCATTATTGACATATTGAAAAGCATTGATCAAAGACAAATTATGATATGTGGAATTGTGGCATGGACTATACATGATTTTCCAAGATATGGGTTTTGTTCAGGTAGTGACATATTCTTTTTATTTAATATGTTTGCATTACTATGTGAGTTAAGATAATTTTATTTTTTATGTTATCCATGCATGCTAGAATTTCTATTAAGGGATATAAAGCTTGTTCGTACTATGGTGATTGGTTAAGATCAGATTATAATAAAACTATTAATAAAAGTATTCAACATCAATTGTTCTGGTCTGATGATCATTCATGATGATGCAAAAAAGAAACAATATATTTTAATGAAAAGATTAGTGTCCAAAACCAATGACACCAACAAATTGGTATCTAAAATGGACAGAAGGACCTCTTATAGATCCACACTTAGAAATCTTTAGTGTTGGTGAACATGATGACAATATGAAGATGAGAGGCAAGGGAAAGTGGTCACGAGTAGAGAACATGTTGATATGGTATTATTTGGAATATTGGAGAGAGTTAAAGATTTTTCATCTTCTTGATCCTATGCATATATTGGTTTTTCATTATGGAAACATCTTGTTGGATTCAAAGACACAACAAAATCAAGAAATGATTTGAAAAATTAAAATTTGAAACCAAACTTATGGCCAATTTATTATAAAAACCAATAAGAAACAACCTATGAACCGACATCTTTTAGAACAAAAGAGATGCAAATTATCAACAACATGATTCAATCTATTTGCACACCTACGGGATATGGAGCATCTTTTCAAAACATGCTTAATTTGGATGACAAGAGCTTATATGGGTTAAAGATATATGATTGGAATAGCTATATGAAACATATTACTTTTTTTATAATTTGATAATAAGTGGATTACAACAAAAGAGATTGAAAAAGATTCAATAACAAAAAAGAAATGTGAATGCAGAGAGCTACTATGTCTCATAGAGAAATAACGACTTTATTTTTTGATATACAAATTCATTTATTGATCCATCTTGTGGAGGAAATAGAGATCACTTGAGTTTTAAGCATTTGATGGGCATTTTCGGTTGAGATGTTTATGAGTATATTGAAAGGTTATGTACGACGAAGAGCAAAACTAGAAGGATTCATAGCAAAGGGATGGATGCTTGAAGAATGCATATAATATGTAAGTGAATATCTTGAGAGAGTTGATGAAGACACTCCATGTGCATGGACCAATGAGTTTTCTCCAAAATTGACAAATGAGATATTATCAGGTAAGGGAGTTCCTTTTCAATTTACAATGCAAGAGAAAGTTGATATTTCTAATTTTATTGCATATAATAGCCAATGCATGCAAGCATTCGTTAATGTGTATGAATAGAAAATCCAAAACCTCTAAGGTAGAAGATGAAGAAATAAGAGATATAAATATAATATCGATAATAAGGAGACTATATAAATATCTTCTTCATGGATTGGTTACATACTTGTATGCAATGAGCCAATGGAAATAAAGAGACAATCTCATATTTGCATAGAGAGTTAATGATAGGGTGTGAAAGAAAGGTAATTATTCCCTACTAATATCCTATTCTTGCACATATATTTATATTTATTTTTCTTCTAATAATTTAAATGCACACAAATATGTGTTCAAGCAATTGTCACATGCAAGTTCGAAAGACATGAACCTTATAGAAAATGAAATTGGTTACATAGGGATCATTGTTGGCATCTACAAAATATCGTTTCATATCTTCAAACAGGTAGACAATATTTATATTTTTCACAATAAGATCTATTATTCTTTTAAGTACATAATAATGAAGTTTTGTTTTAATATTTTGGTAGGTTATTTTGAAGGTTGATTGGTTTTGAGCTGAGTAAAAGGCTAATAATTCCACATTGAGAATATAATTATCTAATTTTTGGGCAATTGATTATTTAAAGATACTGCAGTTTACAAAAGAACCATATATTCTTCATATGCATGTTGAACAAGCATGTTTTTACAAAACCTTTGATGTTCATCCTCAACAACAAGTCATTCATGTTCAACCTAGAGTTCGATCATAGTTTGACAGCTTTACTGTTAGAGGGATCGAAGAAAATCATGATTATGGTTCATCATCAAATATTGATATATTGGCATTTGAGAGATAAATTAAAATCATTTTACATAACAATGATAATAATCTACGTCATGACAATGATAATAATCTATGTGATGAACCTATTTATGATAATAAAGATGAGACTATGCTTATGTTTTATCACAATGATGGTGATAATGAAAATACATCACTAGATCTACTTATAGACTCAATATTCATGGAATATTCTAGGTACTTGTAGAATCAATATTCATGGAAGATTCCATGCATTCGTGATGCTCATAAATGGACTAGTATTTTGAATCTACACATCTCACATGTTAATGCTCAAATAGCACAAATGAGTAAACAATGAATCAGCCAAGAATATTTATTTTGATCCACCCTTATTATTCATTCCCTACAGTGAGTATGGACATGTTATTTCGATCCTAAGTTGGAAAATTTTCATTTTGAACTTGACTTCGTCAAGTTATAGTAAGGTTGACCAAAAGTAAATGGAAAACTTTCTCCTACATTCTACATAGGATTTTCAAGCCCAATAGAACAAAGTAGTCTTTGAGTCGGTTGATAAATCAAGTAAATGTTGGTTGAAAGTGAACCATGTAAGAAAATAATAGCACAACGGAATAGACCAGTAGACAAAGTTGAGAGAAAAACGCAGACAAAGGTAGATGCAGAATGGGAGATAGAGAACTGGAATTCTCAGATTGCCAAGCGCAATGCAGTTACAACGATGGTGTTGTCCACACATGCACTCCCAATTTGGAGCTTAGATGACGATCTAGACAGACTCTATATGAAGGGCTTACTAGTGCGCAATGATGTGTAAAGATCAACCTGGGCCATGCTCATATAGCTTTTACAAGGGGAGTCAGTATGGATAAGCGCAATTGAGAGATACACGAGTCGGCAAAATATACAATCTGACAATATCTCCAGAAGGGGGCAAGACCCTCTGCACTCCCCCATTAAGGTTTTATGGGGAAACGGTGTGATGCCACATGGCCTTTATTTTCACCTTGAATGGCAACCCAATGGCTCGGAAGTTTATGCCTTACCTAACCTAATGGCTAGGCTGACAAAGATCATCTATAACCATCAATGGTCACACATAGATGTCATCTACTTAGAATTTAGGGTTCCACAAATGTCCGGGCTCTCACAGTGGCTTCTCCTCATAATGGGGCCCTTACAACTTAGAGCACCATGGATCATTTGTGGTCACTTGAGGGTGGAGTATTGAGCATATCTAACAAACCATAGTACAAACATCTAAGTTACATGTTTAAGTCAAACACACTTCTAGTTTGACTTCCAAATCAAATTCAAGAGAAACAAGAGCCCTAAAAGTCTTGATAGGGATGAAAAAGCAACCTGAATTGCTAGATCCATGCATTTTTTATGCCGAAAAATGGACTAGTATTTTGAGTCCATCCATTTCACATGTTAGTGCCTAGATAACAAAAAGGAATAGACAATGAATTTGCCTTATTACTCATTCCCTAATTTGCACTCATATCAGTTTATCAAGTGAAGCTAGATGGTGTTTGAATAATTTTGTCAGGGATAAGATAGTAGATTGCCCTCTATTCATTTGGAATATGAGATGAATCCCATAATAGAGAGGAAAACATGTTCTTCCAGGTTAGAACATGAGGCTCATCGATTATGTCTACAATTTTGAATATAGATTTATTTTTGAGGAAAAATATCTCTCCCAAGGGAGGATGAATGTGTGAATGCATGTTTATGCATGTGCATGTGTGTGATATATATTTATGTATATGGATGTGTGTGTGTGATGTATTGCATATGTATGTATGCATGTGTTAATATGCATCCCTTTACACGCATGCATGTGTGATGTATATGTATGTATGTGCATGTGTATGGGATATATGCATGTGTATGTATGTATGCATGCATGTGTATGTATATATGTGCATGTGTATATCTATGCACGAGTATATGCATGATTGTATGCATGTGTGTCTATGTTTGTATGCACGATGTACATGTGTGTGTGTGATATATATGTGTGTATGCATTTGTGTACGTATGCATGTGAAAGGTACTAAAGGAGTGGTGGACATTTCACATGCACCTATGGACGTCAATTACATTTGTGGTCCTCGTTGATTCAAGTAGCTATATATAGAGGCATAAGGTTGGGAGGAGAGTCATCTCTCTAGTAGGTGGTGGTTCTAATAGTTTAGATAATTGGACTTTTCCTATATATGTATATGTATATGTATGTATTTACACACACACACACACACACACACACACACACACACACACACACACACATATATATATATATATATATATATATATATATATATATATATATATATATATATATATATATATATATATATATATATATATATATATATATATATATATATATATATATACGTGTGTGTGTGTGTATACATGCATGCATATCTCTGTGTGTATGTATGTATGTGCATGTGCATGTGCATGGGATATATGTATGTGTGTGTGTATGCATGCATGTATGTATGTATGTACTTGTGTGTATGTATGTGTGCACATGTGCATGTATGCATGTGTGTATGTATATATGTGCATATGTGTGTGTATGCATGCATGCATGTATGCATGTGTGTGTATGTGTATGTGTATGTGTGATATGTATGTATGTATGCATATGTGTGTGTGATATATGCATGTGTATGCATGTCTGTGTGATGTTTATGTATGTGCATGTGTGTATGCATGCATGCACATATGTATGTATGTATGTATGTATATATGTATGTATGTATGCATGTATGTATGTATGTATGTATGTATGTATGTATGTATGTGTGTATGTATGTATGTATGTATGTATGTATGCATGCATGTATGTGTGTATGCATGTGTGCATGTATGTATGCATGTGTGTGTGTGCATGTATGTGTGTATGCATGCATGTGTATATGCACATGTGTGTGTATGCATGTGTGCATGCATGCATGTGTGTGATGTGTATGTATGTATGTTCATGTGTGTGGACATATGAATGTGTATGTACGCATGTGTGTGTGGTCTATGTATGTTCATATGTGTGTCTGTATGATGTGTGTGTGATGTCTATGTATGTATTTACATGTGAGTTTCATATATGTGTGTATGTGCATCCGTTTACATGTGTGTATGCATGCATGTGTGAATGTGTATGTATATATGTATGTATGTATGTATGTATGTATGTATGTATGTATGTATGTATGTATGTGTATGCATGTGTGTGTGATGTGTATGTATGTATGTGAATGTGTGTGTGATATATGGATGTGTGTGTATGTCTCCATGTATGTAGTTGTGTGTAATGTGTATGTATATATGTGCATGTGTATGTGTATGTATGCATGTGTGTGTGATGTGTATGTATATGTATGGGATATATGCATGTGTGTGTATGCATGCATTTATGAATGTGTGTATGTATGCATGTGTACATGCATGTATGCATGTGTGTATGTATATCTATGCATTTGTGTGTGTATGCATGCATGTATGATGTGTGTATGTATGCATGTGTGTGTTATGTGTATGTATGTATGTGTGTGATTTATGTGTGTGTGTGTGTGTGTGGTCTATGTATGTGCATGTGTGTGATATATACATGTGTGTGCATGTATGTATGTATGCATGTGTATGTGAGTGCATGTGTGTATGTATGTATGCATGTGTATGTGAGTGCATGTGTGTATGTATGTATGAATGTGTGTGCATGTATGTGTGTATGCATGCATGTATGCATGTGTATATGTAGATGTGTATGTATGCATGCATGTGATGTGTATGTACGTGCATGTGTGTGTGACATATGCATGTGCATACATGTATGCATGTGAGTATGTATGCATGTGTGTGTGATATGTATGCATGTGTGTGTATGCATGCATGTGTGTGTATGCATGCATGTATGCATGTGTCGGTGTGATGTGTATGTATGTATGATGTATGTATGAATGTGCATGTGTGTGTGATGTGTATATATGTGCATGTGTATGGGACATATGCATGTGTGTGTGATGTGTATGTATGCATGTGCATGTGTATGGGACATATGCATGTGTGTGTATGCATGCATGTAAGGATGTGTGTGTATGTATATGTGTGCATATGTGTGTGTGATTTGTATGTATGTATGAATGTATGTATGTGTATGTGTGGGATATATGTGTGTATGTTTGCATGTGTGTATGTTTGCATGTGTGTATGTATGTGCATGTGTGTGATATATATGTGTGTGTATGCATGCATGTATGTATGCATGTGTGTGAATGCATGCATGTATGCATGTGTGTTTGCATGTGTGTGTGATGTGTATATGTATGTGAATGTGTGTGTGATATATGCATGTGTGTGTATGCATGCATGTGTATTTATTCATGTGAGTGAGAGATGTGTACCCATGTATGTGCATGTGTGTGGCATGTATGTATGTATGTATGTGCATGTGTATGGGATGTATGCACGTGTGTATGTATATCTGCGCATATGTGTGTGTATGCACACATGTATGCATGTGTGTATATGCATGCATATGTGATGTGTATACATGTATGTGTATGTGTGTGTGATATATGCATGTGTGTATGCATGTATGATGTGTATGTATGTGCATGTATGTGATATATAATGTGTGTGTGTATGCATGTATGTATGTATGTATGCATGTGTGTATGTATGTATGCATGTGTGTGTGTATGTGTGTTTGCATGTGTATATGATTGTGTGCATGTATGCATGCATGTGCTCTCTCTCTCTCTCTCTCTCCCTCTGTGTTACCTCTTGCTCCAACACGTTTTGTGCCGAGAGAAATTGATTTTTCTTTATTTTATGCATAACATCACTTATGCAATGCTATTGTATTGCAAGCAAATTTTTAGGTCACAAAAAGCATCGCTACCTCACAATGCTTTTGGTGATGTGTCTAAAAAACATTGCATAAGTGGCACTTTGCAACACTTGTGCGACACCCCTTCTTTCTTTTTTAAAGTGTTGTTTATGCGAGGCTTCGTTTAAGGAGCATCGTATAAGCGAAGCTTCCCTTTTTTTTTGGAGAAGGGGCATCGCTTTGACCCGCATTCTCTTGTAGTGATTGGTCGCTCCATGGATATGACATTCTTCTTATCATGTGCACTCTTGAACTACGATGAAGGGAGTATTACATATATATTCAACTTGTACATATCTCTACATGCCCTTAGGCATAGAGTAGGCACTCTTTGCCTTGTCTATATTAGTTCTCATTCCTACTGTAACTAATTTATTTGATTTCGATCAATTTTTGAAGTTGTTTTGATCTATTTTGAGCATCCAAATTCTTGTGGATAGTGTTTGATTGAGCTGTGGAAAAGTCCATAACTCTACAACTATGATGCTTGCATCACTATATGTGGTGGCTCTCTACATTCAATTGTTGTGTTGGGAATTTTTCTCTATCCCATAAGATGTGGGGGAAAATCATGTTAAGTTTACTTTGTTAGCCAAAGACCTTGTTGAGTACTAGGGATGTCTCTTTGCACCTAATGCCCATGGAGCTAAAGCAATAACGCCTTTGTTTATCCACCATTCACAATGGTTAGCCACAAGTCCCTTGATGTTCTACAACACTCATAAAAAATGAGGCCCACATGTTCGTGAATGCATTTGTATTTATTTGGTCCTTATTAGAGGTGGACAATAATCACACCCACTTGATTTTGTAAGCCCTTGCGCCATAGGATGAGCATGCCTTGTTAGGGATTATACCTTGCAAAGGTCACACCTCTATCTACTGCAACAACAAGGAAGGGCCTTTCTTAGGGTGGATGAAGGGAAAACAAACACAAACTATCATGGATGGTGTTGGAGACAACCCATCCTTGATATCTTTATAGAGAAGACGTACATTTTTGCTTCATATATTGTTGTTTTTTCTATTCACATAGAAAAAGTTAGCACGGAATATTTTTCACAAAACAGTGGTTCTCCGGTCAAGAGAATCTGTTGAAGTTCTTTCCATTGACCTTGTTGATCGATTTCTGTAGGCGGCTCCTGTCTGTGCATGGTGGAGAGACTCTACTTGCGCACCTGCATGCTCGCATTTTCATTCGCATGATATTACTCTCACCAAGAAGGTCATGAATAACGTGGTCAACTGACGAAGAAACACTTTGAGATGGTGTCGTGGGGAGGTATCACCTTCTGTCTCAGCGGAGCGGCTCTTTATTTTCTATCCCGCGGCACTGGCAGGCAAGCGGTTGCATGTATCCATGTTATGGTGCCCAAGTCATCATAAACAGCTGATGAACGTCTCGTTTCTGTGATGACCTGACAGGGATGCCACGGCGTTGAAATCTGTCAAGCGAGTGAATCAGATCAAGGAATTAGGTATTTGTAGACATGTAAATGCATGTTAATGGCACGTGTATGTACACATACATGTAAATGCCCTGTTTGATTTGTTTACCATCATGCATCAAACATGTAAGAGGAATTAAAACATGAGAATCGTTCGTGAATATTTGATATGAATGAATCAATTATTACCAAAAGGGGTTGTTGTAAATGAATCTATAGTTCTGGGGGGAGAGAGAGAAGAAGAAGAAGAAGAAGAAGAAGAAGAAGAAGAAGAAGAAGAAGAAGAAGAAGAAGAAGAAGAAGAAGAAGAAGAGGAGATTTTAACATCTATTAGAAGGCAGAACTCGACCAATGATACAAAATCAATGTGCAGAGGTTATATCTCCTTTCAATCACAAAGATAAAGTATGCTGAAAAAAAAAACTGATGATAATACAAGGTAAATCAGACTCTCCATGAATGTTTAGTACTATCATAAGCGAATTCAATTTGAGGAAGGTAATGCTCCTAAGCCACAAAGGAGGGCTCTCAAAGCATACAGATGGACTAGTGTAGAGATGTATGAGGGAGAGAAAACACATAAAACCAAAATTGGCTGAACTTCCTTAGAAACCCATCTATATAGCCCTGAATTCTTGATAAAACCAAAATTGGCTGAACTTCCTTAGAAACCCATCTATCTTTTCTTACTAAAGTAGTGGCCATTATTTGAAGGCTTCCTAACCTTTCATTTAACCTGTAAGGTCTATAGCCATACTTTATAACATTTCCTTCTTCTTAGTTCCACTTTGTCCTCAAAATGGCATTTGAAGGCATATGGAAAGGATTCTCTAATGGTTCTCCCACAGGCCCCCCTTATATCGTACATAATCATCTATATATGTTGTTTTCCCATATCCTTCCCCTCAAGAATACTTTGGGGAAGGCAAAGTGAAAATGGGAAACCAAAGAATGCATATCATCTCCCATATACACCCAACTTCCAAACTTCTACTCCCATGACATGTAACATCATCTAAGTGACATAAGTCCATATAATGCTTCCTTTGTGGAGTAATAATATGATAGATAAGCGTGAAATGCCAAGCTAACTAAACTTGACCATTACTCAATGGAGATAATAAACCATATAAATCTCTAAGAAATAGAACAAAGTCCGATAAGAAAAGCAATTTCAAATCCTTCTTAAACTAATATGATAGACTTACTTGCATTGAAAACCATAGATGATGCATCCCATGTATAGTACCATGTAGTTTGATCAAATCATGTGGACCAAAAGGTGCTGACCACAAGGACTTGGCTGAACAACATACATGTAAAATTCTCATGCATCACTTTCAGATCCTTGGAGCTTTTGCTTCCATGAATAGGAAGTGTCTGCAGTAGATGGTTTGCGTTCTTTCCCTTATCTACAACTATACTAATATGTGGTGTTGACCTTTTGTCTTTCCCCTTACATACTGAGCAATTCCACTATGAGTGGTTAAGAGACAAACACCTAAAGCACAAGTTTTCCTTTTTGGCCCGTTCAAATTGATTGGTGCTTAATCTTGGCCCTAGCAATCTTTGTTTTCTAACTATGAATTTTCTTTTGCCGGGGACTACCCGTTCTTTTAATTTAGTCATATAAGTGGGTCTAAGAGGTTGATCTATATCCATAGGTGTGTGATTGTGATCTTCATATATTTGGGCATACTTAATAGCTTCTTCTAAGATCTTAAGAGCGTTATTTCTAACCTCAATCTTTATAACTTTATCAAGCCCCCTAACAAAGCCTCATGTCTTTTGGAAAACGTCTAAAGCTTTCAATTTAAGTATAATCTCTCTATAATGTGAAAGATAAAATAGATAATGGCCTACCTCTTGTATCACTATATCTTACTGATCCCAATCATGCTCCTCCTCATTCTGAGGTAGAAACTCTTTTAAGGAAAGTGTTTCAAACTAAGCCCGATCAGTAAGAATAGCTTTAGCTTCCTTAAGGCTCATCCACCATTTGTACATGTGGGGTCCAAGCAAGAGACTCGTGTCGAGCACTCGATACTCATGTGGGGTTCCCTTTAATTGATGCAAATCTATCCACTTTTGTAAAAAAAGTATAGAGTGTATCCTTGTTTCTGTCTTGGCCACCCCCATGAATGTAGGTGGTTTTAAATCTTTAAGCAAAAGTGTGTACTTTGGGTTCTCCTTCAAAGTGCTAAGAGGCATAGGCTCTCTCCTAATCATTTTTGGAGTTTCATGAGAAGAAGCCTCTTTTTCGTGTTCTCCAACTTTAACCAAAGAGCATAGTTTCAGTCTCGAGAGATGGGTTGAGTTTTAATTGTTCAAAGGCTGAGATCTACTCCATAAGACCGATTCTAATGTGGTTGTTCTATCAAGTAGGTCATGATGTTGAGTACGAGTAATAAATTCATCATATAGGTCAATCTCTTTTTCAACATCTTGCATTTCTAGCTCTTGGGTTCTTCTAAAGGTTTTTGTTGCTTTGTTTGTGGAGGATTTTATAGTGGTTTTTCTAAGGTTTCCTTGTCTTGAAAGTTGAGTTTCCATTTTGAAAACTTCTCTAACAATCTCCAAATCTTGAAGTGTAAAGTTGACTCGATCTTTAAAGCTTTTTGCCTCTGGTCCCAATCCTTGCAAGTCCCAAAATAAATTTGGAAATGTCCCATTGACTTATAGAAGCCTAGAAAGATATCTGATGCACCATCAAGCCTTCAAAACATCTTCAAATACACAATGAGTGTCTTGTGAATAAATTTTGGATTGTCAAAGAAATGATGTCAAATACCTAGATCTTGTCTTCACGATGTATTTCCAAGTGAAAAGTGTGAATTTGGACTCTTGACTTGCCCAAATAAGGCTTCAGAAGTTGTACCTAGAATTTGTAGAGAATCTATTTGACCTACAACATGTTATCCAAATGGTATGTTCTTGGTGTCAGAAAGCTTGTAAGATAAGCTTCAAGGTCTAACAAATATTGAAGCAATCCAATATTTGAGCGAAGAGAAACATCTTATTAAAGTTAGGAGTGTAGGTGTAGGCTCGAATAGGAGGTGCAGAGATGAATGTTGCCAAAGGGACAACTTTGAATCTCTCAAAAACCCAAAAAATCATTGATGCAAGTTAAATTCTCTTAATTCTCAAGTAGGTACTCTAAAGAGGATGTATGCACAAGAAGACCTCCAAAATTTCCAGCCAAAGTTCTCCAATCCTTCCTTCAAAAGATAAAAAAATTAAAATCTTGAAATACCTTCCAAAGGAGAGTGTTGAAAGTAGTCCTCAAAGCTTTGTAAAAAGCTCTTAGCGTAATAGTGTTTATCCGACATGTGCTTGTTTTCCACCCGATGGGGGCCTTATAAGCTGCATGCATTCCTCCCTTGTGATATCTTGGAAAGAAAAGAGAGGGATGGGCTCCCTTGTGGGCGCCTGTCGACTGATTTTTTGTAGTCATTCAACTAGTTTATCTGGTTTAACGTGTGTGCACTTAAGGTTTAAGTGTTGGAAAGATCCTATGGAATTCGTATTGGGCCTACCTCATTATTAACGTTTGGGAACAGAACCTTGTCCATATACATAACTTGTTCCTAAGATGAGTGATTTTAGAGATAGATTGGAACCAGAAGACAAGCTTGATGGAATGTCTAACTATCCAATGTGGGGTTTCATGATAATGAATTTGTTAGTATCCAAAGACCTTTGGAATATTGTCAATTGAAAGTATCTAAGGCCAAGAGAAGCTACCGAGGGTGTCGCATCTTCTTCAAAGCAATCAACTTCTCTAATTTTTGTTCAACAAATGGTTGAAGAGGAAGAGGTTCTCTCAGTATTTAGAGTCATAGATACTATCAAGTTACTTGCTACGGAAGAGGAGTTCATATGGAATTCTAGTTATACTCAAGCACTCTCACTTATTGCTATGGGTGTGAAGAGTCACATTGTTCCTCAAATAAGGCCATGCAGAACCTCACATTAATTTTGGTCGGAGTTGAAGATTCTCTATGGAAGTAGAAATCCTACTAGGAAGGCTCATCTAAGGAGGCTGTTAGCCAATACACATGAAAGTTGGAGAGTCAGTACAATCTCATATTTTAAAGCTTAAAGGCATTCGTGATCAACTTCGAAGTATTTGAGTAAGCATTTTTGATGAAGAGATGGTAAGTACATTCATCAATTCACCTCCATCTACATATCATTCTTTTGTTACTTCTCTCTCTCTCTCTCTACAAAAGATAGAGAAATTCATTTGAAGAGTTGCAATTTTTGTTGCTTCAAGATGAAGATCAATAGAAGAGTATGGAAGAGAATGATGAAGCTATAGTGATCTCGAAAGGGAGGGGGAAGAAGAAGGAGACTTCTAAGAAGAAGAAGAAAACTCAACAAAGCAAGAGAGAGTCATTTACTTCTAGGTCTTTTACTACATCTTCATTAACCTCTACTTCAACTACTTCTTCCACATCTAAGTTAAATCTACATCATCCACATGTATGATGTACATCTATGATGGATATATGCCATTATTGCAAAAACCATGTCATCATATTGCAAAATGTTGAAAGCAACTTTTCAATAAAAAGCAAAGAGCATAAATAACAATGTGTTATTTGATAACAAGAAAAGAGTATAAAAAGATAATTGTTCTTTAGGTGAAGAATCTTTTGCATGTGTTAGCATAGAAGAGGTGTTTTTTGATCAAGAAGCATTGAATAAAATATTTAAAAATCCATGGGTTTTTGATTTTGGAGCTCTTACCAACTCTACAAGTAGAAGAGTGACCATAGCATATGGTCACTTGGATATAGTTGGTGTTGGAGAGGTCATATTAAAGTAAGGAGTTCACTATCTCTTAGTGTATGTACAAATCAAGTAGAATTTGATTTCTATCTCTACTTGCTTATCAGATGACTATATAGTGATTTTTGAGAAGCATTCATGTCAAATCCTTACACCTAATGAGGAGCATTGTCTATTGCAAGGTGAAAATAGAAGTGGTATGTTTTTTTTTCAAAAATCAGCCATGCTAATCTTGCTAGCTCTTCTATAGAAAAGGAGAATATGAAGTTATGACGTGCAAGATTTGGTCACATAAGCTACACAACTCTCAAATCAATGAAGGACAAAGGTATGGTTGAGAATTTGCAAACTTTTGATTCACCAAATCATGCAAAATCATGTGAAGGATGTTTTGAAGCTAAGTTACATAAACTACTTTTCAAGAAACATGGAATTATTAAAGCCGAGAGGATGTTGTAGATCATTCATTCATATGTGAATGGATCCATGAGAGTAGATTCTATTGATAGACACATGTACTTTGTCACATTTGAAATAAGATGTTTTTTGGCCTTTAAATCTCAGCCATCCAATTTTAAGAAGCACTTTGAAGTGAAAAGTATGTGCATGGTTGAGAATTAGGGTTTTATATTCAAAGACGATATAGGTATGAGATGGTGACATGTTATATATCAATGGAAAGCTGTTGGTGCTTACTTTAAGAATGTGCAATAATAATTTTTGACGATATTTGACCAAACCATTCTTGAGAATGGGAATGGAGTAATTAGGCTTTACGGAAAATTTAGGGCTTAAGGCACAATTGACATTGTTCCCAACATAGAAGTAATAGTTCTTAGTGTTCATAGTGGAAAAGATTTCCATCTTTTTGAAGTTTCATATGTGCGTGATGTTTCTCTGAACTTAGGCTCTATCTATATTATTGAAAAGTTATTTGAGTATTGTATTGAACATGAGTGCGTGCATCGTGTATAATAAAGATAGAGAAGTGATGGTTTTTGGAGCACTGAATAATAATATGTTTGTCCTCAATATGCACCATACTCTGTAAACTTGCATAATATCTCTGATTGTATAAAAGAAATCATGTCCAATACTTGTCATGATTGTTCAAATCTTGTGATTGATTTTTCTTTCATTCATCATGTGAATTTGGGTGAATTGCAACTCATCTTTTTGAAGAGAGTTCTTACATAACTGGATTCTGGTAGTACCCAACCCGTTTCATATGATTCACTTGCACTTGTTTCTTCTCTCAGTTCCTAGATTGCACAAACTCCTAGTTTGCCACCCAAACCTCTTCAAGAATGGAAAGAATGAAGATGATGAAGTTGAAGATTGGCTATCTTTGATAGAGAGCCATCCACGATTTTTTCAAGGTTATCCTATGTGGAAGATATGCAGGTATCTTCTTGAAGCTACCAACATATCTTCAAAAAAATTAGAAGATTGTGAATTTCATGTTCTTTTTGACTTGGACATTAGAGATCATAGAATCTTCATCATGTTGAGAGAGAGATTTTTGTACATCAGTCCCATCCATGGAACAACAGTTACATACTTTGGCTACATCTTTGGAATTTGGACCAAAGAAGAACCCCTATACTTTCACATACATTGAAATTAGAATATTGAATTTCTTGTTCACTTGGATTGGACATCAAAGATAAAAGAATCTCCATCAAGTTGAGAAATAGATTTTTTTGCATCAGTCCCAAGATCCATGGAACATCAGTTTCATGCTTTGGCTACATATCTGGGATTCGGACCGAAGAAGAAGATTTATACTTCAATATACATTGAAGTATCTCATAGTGGAAAGATCAATTTTACATTGCAAGTTGGTGAGGAAGAGAAAAGATAGAAAAATGGTAGAAGAAGAATCCCAAATTAGATTTAAGGGAGGGATTGTTACGAATTTAGCATTTTGATATTGTTCAAATTTTAATTTATATCATTTCAAGACTCTAATCATCAATCATTGTACATATTCAATAACAATTTTGCTAGATTAGGGAAAGTAAAAAAGTCAAACCATTTTGAGAAATGATCAAACTTGGTCAAAAAATGGTATGTGAAGTAATCATGTATTCTTGAAGTATTCAAAGAGAGCTTACCATGTATTTTGCTTGCCCATCCAATCTTTGAATGGATAAAAACCCTCGATTTTTATTTTGGTTTTGAACGATTTAAACTCATAAGTCTCGAGTTATATCTTACAATCTAAATCTCTCGGTTGCACTATGCTCTTAGGCAGCCAGGCTTGCTGATAGTTAATTTATATTGATGATTTACATTCTTTACATCATGTTTTTCTCAGTTTTGAAGTATATAGGAGTAAAATTTTCCCTTTTTGTTTGCCCTAAAATTTCACACTCTCTTATGAGAATGGATAAATCTGATTAATTAATTTGTATAGTTTCTTATTTGTATTGAATTTTTACTTGTGGATGGTAGTTTCTCACAAAATGTCGAGGACTCTTGAGAATATCTGAGGTGATGTTAGAAAATGTTCTTCTTGAACTCATGTTTGCAGTGAATGAATGGGTTAAAATTCAACCAAGACAATTCATTCATCCCTTTTGATATTGCATGTGTGATACACTTTATTATGTGGAAATTTCAAATTGTTTCTATTCTAACTTCTGAATGCATGTTGTACTAAAGCCTTGCTTCCCGTTTGAAGCTGTTTTGCTAGAATCAGCTTGCAAAGCACTGCCATTGGTGGTGACTGTAGCTGGACGAGTGGGTTCTGATGCACCAATAAGTTGTGAGCACAGCAGCGTACGGGGAGTCATTCTTGAAGAAATTGTGAGTTGTTCCAAATTTCAGATATGAAAATGTTTTGAAGTCACTGAGTCAGTACTGTTAGCTTTTATTTTGTTTATTTGAGAGAATAACCACACAGGGAAAGAGCGGCTTGTTGTTTCACAAAGATAGAAAACTGGCCTTCCTTATCAGTTTTCTCGTTATTTAAAAAAAGGATGGAAAAAAAACTGGAAGTGTCCTTTGAAGTGCACAAGACAATCCGCCTTTGCATCTAATCCAGCCATGATGAGAAAGTACTTATGTATGGTATGGTAAGGTGTGTATGGGACATACTTCTGCACTGACGCACGCGAGAGAGAGAGAGAGAGAGAGAGAGAGAGAGAGAGAGAGAGAGAGAGAGAGAGAGAGAGAGAGAGAGAGAGAGAGAGAGAGAGAGAGAGGGAGGGAGGGAGGGAGGGAGGGAGGGAGGGAGGGAGGGAGGGAGGGAGGGAGGGAGGGAGGGAGGGAGGGAGGGAGGGAGGGAGGGAGGGAGGGAGGGAGGGAGGGAGGGAGGGAGGGAGGGAGGGAGGGAGGGAGGGAGGGAGGGAGGGAGGGAGGGAGGGAGGGAGGGAGGGAGGGAGGGAGGGAGGGAGGGAGGGAGGGAGGGGGGGGGAGGGGGGGGGGGAGGGAGGGAGGGGGGGGGGGGAAGGGGGGAGGGAGGGAGGGGGGGAGGGAGGAGGGGGGGGGAGGGGAGGGAGGGGAGGGGAGGGAGGAGGGGGGGGGAGGGGGGGGGGGGAGGGGAGGGGGGGGGGGAAGGGGAGGGGAGGGGAGGGGAAGGGAGGGAAGGGGGGGGGAGGGGGGGGGGAGGGAGGGGAGGGCAGGGGAGGGAGGGGCGGGAGGGGAGGGGAGGGGGGGGGAGGGGAAGGGGGGGGAGGGGAAGGGGGAGGGAGGGAGGGGGGGAGGGAGGGAGGGGGGGGAGGGAGGGAGGGAGGGCCCGGGGGGGGGGGGGGGGGGGGAGGGAGGGAGGGAGAAAGAAAGAAAGAAAGAAAGAAAGAAAGAAAGAAGAAAGTCATATTAACGTCTTTTGGAGGCCAAACTTGGCGTATGAGACAAAAACCATCTACAAGTGTAGTAACCCTGTGTAGAAGATGAAATGAAATAAAAAGTATATCGCTACACAAAGCTATATAGGGCTGGAAAAGGCTGGGGAGACGTGGCTCTGACTCTGCAGATAGTGGCCACCTAATACATGGGGGATCCATAATGTGAGTAAAAACACCCTAGCTACTGGTGATGGGTGGAGGTGGGTGTAGTATGTGGTACATCGGTGGTGGTCTAAGTGCCTCCTGAAGGAAGACAACCTAGGGGGTGGTGGTACGGCTATGCTCCATCATGTGGTCGTAGGCTGTCCTGATGCGTGAGATATCCTCCTGATATAGTCGTGGTCGACGATATCTGCCCATGCGTGGTCGGCGCCGTGCTCTCTGTGCTGCTGCCTGGTGGAGCGTGAGCCCTATAGATGGACCTCTCTGATGTAGCTCAGCTCGCTGAAAGAACTGGGTAATGGTCTGTCGGGTACTCACCCGTGGCTGATGTGTGGGCTGTAGTGATTGCTCTCGCCTCTCGTATGCTGCTGTGAGAAAGCGTCCAAGCGTCGCTGGTCTCCCATAGTCATGCACAACTGGAGTGACTCCTCTATATGGAAATGTGCTCGTAGGTCTAAGTATGTTGGCCATTTGATAACAAAATGCTCCTCACTCTCTACCTCTATCTCGCATACTGGGCACCACCTCTCCTCACGGGGGACTCCCCTGGACCGACCCCTCTCAATCTCGAGCTGATGTGATGAAACCGAGAGAGAGAGAGAGAGAGAGAGAGAGAGAGAGAGAGAGAGAGAGAGAGAGAGAGAGAGAGAGAGAGAGAGAGAGAGAGAGAGAGAGAGAGAGAGAGAGAGAGAGAGAGAGAGAGAGAGAGAGAGAGAGAGAGAGAGAGAGAGAGAGAGAGAGAGAGAGAGAGAGAGAGAGAGAGAGAGAGAGAGAGAGAGATAGAGAGAGAGAGAGAGAGAGAGAGAGAGAGAGAGAGAGAGAGAGAGAGAGAGAGAAATGAAATGAAATGAAATGAAATGATATATTTACGTCTTTAAAAGGCCAAAATGACCTATGAGACCAAAAGTTACAAAACTGGTGAATCTGATACAAAATCTGAGTACAAAGGAAGTGGTATTGAAAATGAAAGATGTAAAAAGATGTAAGATAGCTGGGAAAAGGCTAACACCAAGACTAATACAACAAAGGGCTGATACATAGGAGGGATGTGCTCATATACAAGGCTGGAGATCTATCCTCATCTGCACTGTGGGCGTCTGAAAAGTAGAGCACGAATCCTCCGCTGTAGTCTCCGTCGATACTGTGTAGCACCTCTCACTCTCGCTCGTCTAGATCTCCCTAGCTCCACTGCTCGGTCTATGAGAGTGCCAGTAGTGGCTGTATGGGTGTGGACAGAGCTCTGTACTAGATGTTCTACTGACTGCTCCTCTAGCTGCCCAGTGTCTGGTGTAAAGAAATCCGTAATCTGTCTCTGGGACTGTCTCCCTCCAGCTCTCCTCAGTAGAGTGTCTCTATGTCTGTGTACCTCTAGTAGATATAGTCCAAGACATCTCTGATCCTCAAAACTCATGACTCTAGAGAGAGAGAGAGAGAGAGAGAGAGAGAGAGAGAGAGAGAGAGAGAGAGAGAGAGAGAGAGAGAGAGAGGGAGGGAGGGAGGGAGGGAGGAGGGAGGGAGAGGGGGAGGGAGGGAGGGGGGGCGAGGGTGAGGGAGACATGTATGAAGGACATGAATGCATGTGCATAGATGTACCCTTTGTTTATGCATTTATAGAGAGAGAGACACACACACAAACACACAGACTCGGCTCCCGCGTGCGCGCGCGTACACACACACACATTTTTTTTTTCCTATTTATGCTCCCCTCGTGCCCTTATATGTTTATAAGTATGCAAATACATCTATGCACCTGTAGGGACATATATGTCCATGCGAAGCCACACAACTTGCTTGTTTGATATATGTGTTATGTATCCACACACACATTAAAGCACACAGCTGGCATGTATGCACGCGCACGGCACGCGCGTGCGCACGCACACACACACACACACTTATTTTTTTTGCTCCCGCATGCTTTTCTCCTTGTGTATATTTGTATGTAAGTGTTCACTGTTCAAATAGATCTATGCACCATATATGTCCATGTAAAGGCATAGATGTATTTGAACAGGGAATAGTGAGCACTTACAGGGACATATATGACCATGTACATATATATGCAAATTTTGAACACACACATACATGCACTTCCTTCTCCCCTTCCCCTCCCTCATGCTTTTCTCTATAATGTGGTGTACCGTGTATATGTTTAATTTTTCCAAGGTAACTACTAACATATTAGTATGTCTGATGTTATGATCTTTGGTATTGTCACATCATTAACTGATAATGACGACATGAAATTTGCTCGTGATGGATGTGAAATTTGAATCACGACAATTGTTGATATATACTAAAAGTTATTGAATAATGATTGATCCAAAATTTCCATATAAATCACTGATATATGTAACTACATAAAATGAAATTTGTATATGATATTATGTATCATATAAATCACTGATATATGTACCTCTATAGCCACACATATAACAACAGCCGCAGGAACGACTCGAATCTGCAAAGTTTTGGACCTGTACAGCAGGTATATGCAGCAAGCTGTACTGGAGGGGTAAGAGAAGGCACAAAGAAACTTTGTTGTAGAATTAAATACATATCAAACTCTAAATGAACAACATAATAAAAAAAACATCTCGAAACAGCAGAAAGAAACCAGAGTCGATATAATAGATAGATAGATAGATAGATAGATAGATAGATAGATAGATAGATAGAGAGATGGAGGGATGGATGGATGCATCGATGGAGGGATGGATGGATGCATCGATGGATGGATGGATGCATCGATGGATGGATGGATACAAGGATGGATGGATGGATGCAAGGATGGATGGATGGATGGATGGAAGGATCGATCGATCGATAGATAGATGGATAGATAGACCGACCGACCGATCGATCGATAGATAGATAGATAGACCGATCGATCGATCGATCGATCGATAGATAGGTACATGTGTCATGAACAGTGAGACAGAATTCCAGCACAACAGTTGACCTACTGTAGTAACAGAACTGCTCTGTTCCAGCAAGTCCGGCAAATATGTCAGCAAGAGTAGGACCAGCTGGACTGTTGGAACTCTGGGGAAGACAAATGAAAGCAGCAAGAACAAGAGAGCTACTAGTAAGTAAACCAGCAGAATTATCAGATATTGATAGAAACAGCAAGAATAGAAGATCCATGAGCAGAACTAGTTGCTACAGGTATAACCTCCTTAGCAGAACATTCTTAGACTGAAGCTGTTCACAATTGCTTTGTAGTAATCTGTACTGTTACATCCACCAGCAGAGTAGCACACTTAAAGCAATAGATGGAATTAAGCCAGTGCAGGACCTGTAAACTGCCCTGATAACAATTCTTTTGGGAGCCCTGCATATAGTGAGAATTCCCACAAATAATATATGCTTGGTGACACGTTTTTTTGTGTGTTTGGTTTCTTGTCTAGTTTGATATGAATCGCCTTTTTAGCTTGTGATATGACCTACTGTCATCACTGATTGTAAAATTAAAATGAAACAAGGTGAACATGCTGGCAAATCTACCCAAATCCACCCTTAAAATGGAGGGATAGGGAGAAAGAAGAGAGTCCTGTCCTTAACGTAGCCATATACACTGCTATTATTTTCTATTGGCATTGATTTTTTTTGAGATTCTTGAAATATTTGTTTCTGTGTCAGGCAGAGCAACACTTTCTGAAACACAATGAGTCAGGTTCATGGATTCAGGATTCTGCATTGATGCTTGCCATGAGCAAGGAGGTTCCTTGGTACCTGGTAGAAGACCCATCTTGTAATTCATGAAGTGACATAATCTGAGTACAGCTTTTGATACTTAAATCGACGTGATCACTTGTGCTTATAACCAGGAAGATGGTACTGGCCGGGTTTTTATAATTGGAGCCAGGGGTGCTAGTGGCTTGGTTTTGCCCATTGCTAGTGAAGTATTTGAAGAATCGGGTCGGTCACTTGTGCGTGGAACCCTTGATTATTTGCAAGGTCTTAAGGTCAGATGCTTATGAGCGTTTGGAGTGTTTATACTCTCAACATGTGCCACTAAATTGTTCTGATCTATTGTTTTTTGATGATAGATGCTGGGAGTAAAACGCGTGGAGAGAGTTTTGCCTGTAGGCACCACTCTTACTGTTGTGGGAGAGGTAATGTGCTGTACAAGGTTATTCATGCAGTATATTTTCTGCACTTACAATGAATTTTCTGCAGGTGGAAATACACTTCTATTATCATGTCGTTACGTTTTCAGAAATCTGAGAAGCAATTATTTATTTGTTTAAGTGCATTTTACACACTCTGTGGGCATGTTTTCGGAAATTTGAGAAGCAATTTTTTGACTGTTTAACATTTTACGCACACTTTGGGCAGTCATGACATTTTGAGAAATCTGAGAAGCCATTATGCATTTGTTTAAGTGCATTTTACATACACTTCGGGCATGATTATTGAAGTTCACCTCAATGAAGATTTCCTTCACTCCAACTTCTATTTCATTATTTTGTTGGTACATACATGGTCCTTGCAAGCCCCGTCACCCCAAGCTTTGATCTTATGTTGATTATGTGACTTTTGTTTCAAATCAAGAGCAGGCTGTACGAGATGATTTAGGCACTCTGCGAATCCAAAAACCACACAAAGGTCCGTTCTATGTCTCACCAAAGAGCATTGATGAACTAATAGTTAATCTTGGGAAATGGTCAAGGTTTGTTTGCTACTTTCATACACTAGTATATTTTTGGATTTTAAAGAAAAAAGTATCTAAATACTGAATATCATATTATTTGTTTGGCTGTTCAATATAGATGGTACAAGTTTATGTCAATAGGATTCACAGCTTTTGGAGTTTACCTCCTAACTTCACATGCAATTAAATATTTTCTAGAGAGGCGTAGGAGAGCTGCTTTGAACAGAAGGTATACACTAACATGTGCTGAGGGCAAGTTACTTAAGTTCACTCTTTATGGCTATCTTTATGAAGTTTTTCAAGCCAACCTTTTCAGAGTCTTTGAAGCTGCAGCACAGAGACGAGAACGTCAGCAGCAAGGTTGGATATCTCAAAGTTTGAGGGATTAAAATATAAAGAAAGTTTCATGTGAATAAGCAGTTCATTCTCAAGTAATGCATAATTATATGCAGGTGATGTAGACACAAGTTCGTCTCATGTGGAGAATGATAGTTATGAGCCAAAGAGGGATACGATTGTTCCTGATCTCTGTGTTATATGCCTTGAACAAGAATATAATGCTGTATTTGTTCCGTAAGGCTTCTTTACTCTTTTCTGGTTACCATTTTTGGAAATTCTCTTCCTTTTTCTTGTAAATTCATGTTCTTATCCATTGGGTGGACATAAAGCTATGAATAGGTATAACCTTTAGCAGCTCAACATCCTGCACATATGCTTTAGATTAGGAACAGTGGTTCACTGCTAGGTAGTTTAGGAATGCATAGTTCTTTGATTTCTCTCGTTTTTTTTCTCTCTCTCTCTCTCAGATGTTTATGATTTCTTTTTTGTTGTATCAACCTTGAAGGTTCATAAGAAGTTGAATTGCTGGAAAATGTTGCTGGGGGAACCCTGATTTTATTCAAATCATTATTCCACCAAAGGAACAGATGAAAGTCTCATGCTGCGGGGGTCATGATGCAACTCCTCACATGAAAAAAAGAATCTTTAAGTCAGTGCCACTATGACTATCTTCACAAAAAAGTAGAAGAGCCGAATGCCAAAGCAATCTTTCAAGATAAGAAAGAGGGTAAATGAAACACAGCAAAGCGAGTTTAATGGACAAGTTGAAGAATTCGGAAGAGTTACAGATGGCGAATTCCGAAACTGAGTTCAGAAGAAAGAGCTTGTGGAAAAAGAAGAAAAAGAAAAGGGACGCAATGTCTCACTAAAGAAGAAGGGGAAATCTCTGCAATGGAGGTTATCAAAGAAGAGATTGGGAAGGCAACGGAGATAATAATAAGATGAAGGCAGCCTACACGTAGTGGGTGGAAGTGATTCGAATGAACCTTAAAAAGAAGTCACACAAACAAAAGATACCATCATGCATGGCACTGTTGAGGAAGAGAATAAGTAATCTAAACATCTGAATGGGAGGATTACATGCCTTAAAAGAACTTTGCATGAGGAATATACCATTCTGTTGGATGGGCTGTTTCATTATATGCAAGAAATTTCTTTACCTATTTCAAGGTATGGAGAGTTGAGAAGGATTCCTCCATAGATTCATCCCTAACAAGGTATGAAATCCAAGAATGATGCCTCAAGAAGGTGATTGAAAGTCGCTCCATGTTCTTCATAAAAGGAGCTCTCACAAAAAAAGGTTATATCCACATGGATGATGGCCCCATAAGAATGAATGTACACTTTTGTTGGAATGTCAAAGCAACTCACTCTTGATGATTCATCTTCATAAATATAGATCTACACGAGTAGCAAATTCATCAATGATTGTTTATATTTTCTTGGAGGTGACATGCCTATTACCTTTGTTAGCTCTACATCTTACTTATGTCCCTAGTGTAATTATATGTTGTATCTTAGTTTTGTTCTCTCTTTCTCTTTCTCTCTCTCTCTCTCACACACACACGCACATACACACACACACACACACACACACACACACACACACACACACACACACACACACACACACACACACATGCACACGCACAGACGCGCACGTGTGTGCGCGCGCATACACACACACACCCACTTGCATTCGTGCGCACACAGGAGGAGGAGGAGGAGAATTGTTTATATTAACTTCTTCGAATGGCCAAACTTGGCCAATGACACAAATCAATGTACATAGTTGTTTCTTATGTCAACCAAGAAAGATAAAAGTGCTGAAAAAAACTGGTAAACTCGATGTAAATCTCTATAGTATGCATGTGGAGATGAAAGTGGGGGGTGTATGGAGTGCTATATCTATGGTAGTCTATATGCAAAAGGGTTGTAGAAGCATGAGAATGCATTTGAGTGACTAACTAGCTCCATCCTATACTAATGGGTGGGTGTAAGATGTGGTATATAGGTGGAGGTGGAGTTAGGGCCTCCTTGATGGCTGCAGCGGGATCAACTTTCATCTAGGATCGTCTCTCCTCCATGGTGTGATGGTCACGAGCCTAGATCTTTGCTATCTGTTGTCAGTGAAGTCTTTGGGCACAATATCCTATAGCATGGGGTTGTCTCCTAGCTCAAGAGGTCTAAGCCTTTTGAAGAGTCACCCCTCTCGGCGTGTGAGTTGAGGGGGGAAGGGCTGCTGCATGTTGCAGAACAAAGAATTCAGTGAGCTTATTGTGTCTCCCTCTTGTTTGGGTTGCTGCAGTGGGCTGGAGTAGGGAATCTCTCTTACTCTAGTAAGAATCGCCCGAGCTGTCGTTGATCACTAGAGTCCATGATCTCTCGGAGGGTAGGCAGCCCTCTAAACAGAGTCTCATATCTGCCTCTAGCATAGGCCCTACATCTGCATACAAAGTGCTCCTCATCCTCCATCTATACTCTGCATATCTTGCATATCAGCTCCTCTCTGGGAATGTCTTTGGCTCTGACCGTCTCAATCTCAAGTGGTTGTGATGAGACCCTCAACTTGCCAATCGCTACCCTCAAGCTATAAGGCATGTAAGTATCCGTGTAGCCTGGTCGCTGGATGAAAGTGTCCGCTAGTATGTCTAAGAATTGGTCTTGGTAGTGTGATAGTCTCGATCCCATGTGTGGTGTGAGCCATGTCTAACTAATGTAGAGCTTCCAGAGATCCTATCCGAGCACAACATTCCTCTCACTATAGGAGAGGTGGATGTGAGATGAGTAGGGGTCATATCGAAAGGGAGGCAATCTGTCCATATCAAGTCTATGACTATCAAACTAGGCTCTAACCTGAGTGTACCAACCTCTCTCATATCTTGACCCTAATTTCTGTATAGATGCCTCAAATGCTCCGCGCGTGAGTCTGTTGTCTGTAGGGAGCTCCCACATCCTCTAAATAAAGCAGATAGGCTAGAATGTTGGGGTAAAATCGTAAATGACCCCTTTATAGTGTATACATGTGTATAGGCCTATTTATAAAGGCTAAGTCACTTATTCTTTATTTTTTGGCCGAAGTTCAACCCTAAAAAGGGTTCTATATAACATAACTTAATAACACTTTTGGCTCTCTCACTTCCAAAGCCACCTCCAAAGCTTGTCGACTCTCTCTCTCTCTCTCTCTCTCTCTCTCTCTCTCTCTCTCTCTCTCTCTCTCCCCCCCCCCCCCCCCCCTTCCCCCCCTTCTCGGCGTTGCCCCTCTCCCTGCCCCCGCTCGGCGTTGCCCCTCTCCCTGCCCCCGCTCGGTGTTGCCCTGCCGCCCCTTGCTCGGCGCTGCCTTGCTCGGCGCTACCCTGCTTGGCGCTGCCCGGCCCCTCTCTGTTCCGCGCGGTCCGGCATCGGGACTGCCTCGCTCCGCCCTTGTCTCTGCCCGACGTCTCCTTTCCGCCACCATTGTGCCTTCCTGACCAGCCCGCCGCCCGCCACAACCGATCCCTGCCCAACGCGTCAACCGTTCCCGCCACAGTCGTCAGCACCCCTTCAACCACAGTCGTCAGCCACTTACCCTCCAACCCTTATCGAAACCCTAATCGACATCATGTATCCATACGACTCAAGCACTAACCTTAAAAATGCCAAAAAAACCTAACCCTAACCCTAAACCTAGCCATGACCTAATCCTAACCCTAACCCTAACTTTGACCTAAAAACCCTAACCCTCACTCTCTCTCTCTATCTCTCTCTCTCTCATGGCTTCCATGGACAGGAGGGAAGTGGACGAACTTATCGCTAGAGCTCTCAAAGAGGCAAAAAAGGAAGCAGATCGCAACCTCAATATGGAGATACGAAAAATGATGGAAAAGTTCAAAGGACTCGAAGAACAAGTGATGGATAAAGTCAAAGGACTCGAAGAATAAGTAAAGACTCTCACAGAAGAACGAGACAATTGGAGGACAGCCTATGAGCACCTGAGAGAAGAGGGAGAGATCTCCAACGTGGAGACACTCAAAGAAGAAATAAAGAAGGAAATCAAAACGGAGGTAGAATCCACTCGAGAGTCGTGGGTGGAAGTAGTACACAAAAGGGTTAAGCAGGAAGTTAGGGAAGATGTGCAGAAAGAAGAACTCACACGAGTCAAGGATACACTTGAGGAGGAGAGGCTTCGACACACTCAAAAACTTCACATTCGGATTATAGGCCTACCTGAGGGAGCATCCCAAGAGGAAGATGCAACTGACATTTGCCGTCGACTTGGATACGAGAGCATGCCATTCACAGGCGCATGGAGGGTTGGGAGGGATACATTGCGTTTCCTTAAGATGAGCTCTGAGGAGGCACGAACCGCGTTCTTTAGACGCCGATCAGTACTACGTGGACTACCAGGCGGCGCCCTCTACATGGACGAGGACCTCACGAGGATGCAGGTGGCACATCGACGCGCTAGCATGCCACAGATACACCAGGCACGCCGAGAGGGGAGGAAGGCCTTTTACCGGGATGATAAGGTCTTCATAGATGGACGCCCTATCAAATAGGGCCACGCGGCCTATGAGACATCACTACACAAGGAGACACCACTCAGAGGAGAAGTGTGGAACTGCAATGGGGCACTTTGGACGCATCCATATAGACTAGAGGAGATCCTTGCATCACATGACTTTGCGTACATCACAGAGACACACGAGAGCCCACAGAGAGGGCTACCACGCATTGCAGGTTTTCATGGGAATCGGCATTCAGGACCACGACGAGACAGAGTACATCGCGAGGATCGGGAGGAGTGGCCATCATATTTCGACCGGAGATACAGAGCCGGATCCATATTATAGGTAGAGATGAGGAGGCACGTTACATGTGGGTTCGCATGGAGATAGCACAGGGGCTTGGATTTACATTGCTATATGCTACTTCCCACCAGGCGGGTCCCGATACGCAGGACATGATCTTGGGGGACCGACCAGAGACAGAGACTCATCATACACAACGCTTTCACAGGAGATACTACATTATAGCATACTAGGTGAAGTCTTCCTTATGGGGGACTTCAATGGCTGCACTCAGTCACATCAGTGCGAGGCATATGACATGGATCACCCACATCTCATGAGGGCCAGAGACCCGGATGAGATGAGCACCAGTAGGGTATCGGCGGATATGGGGAGGGACACCACCGGCTATGGCAGACATCTACTCGAGCTAGGCAGCCGACACCATCTCGTTATATATAACGGGATGAATCGTTGGCCACGTTCGGGCGGATTTACTTGGTTCCCTCACGTGGGAGGTGAGAGCACAATCGACTACATTTTGGGTACCACCTCTGGAGCTTCACTCATCCCCTCACTTAGTATTGGACGACGTCCACTTGGTGCTGACCTTACATTTATCACACTCACACTCACACTCACACTCTCATCTCCGATTCCATTAGACCCTCCCTCACCCACTGAGACACATGCACGATACACTTCACACACGAGCTCTCATTTATGCACACCATTTACACACCCGCCTACTCTCCCTCGATCCACTCTCACCTTTGGACACACTTACATCACAGATCAACACCATCCTACAAGACTAAGCTCTCCACAACTTCCCACACCGCACACATATGCATCCTCCACGCACAGGATCCATGCTCGAGAACCGCTGGTATGATGCAGATTGCTGTGAGCTACGGAAGCACCTACGGATTTTAGAGCATAGGGGAGATATTACACACACAGGCACAGCGTCGCATGCAGAGACTTACTCGCCGCAAACTGCGAAATTGGGAGGAGAGACAGTATTGGGGGGTATTACCACAGCTGCTGCATCACCTGAGCACATCTCCTCAGCTCAACAACTGGTATCAGAGCCTCTATTGGGCCTCAAATCTGCTGCGCAGGTTCTCTACAGCAGCATACACTCACCATTTGGCAAAATCATCAGGTTTCATCGCGAAGAAAGGGTCCAAAATCTGCTGTACCATCATTTTCAGTGATGTTCCAGCTTTTTGTCGCGAAGAAAGTGATTTTTCTCTGATTTTATCGCGAAGAACAGGTGTTTTTCAGCAAAATCTCAAAGTTTCCAGCAAGAACAGGTGTTTTTCAGCAAAATATCAGATTTTCCAGCAAATTTCTGAGTTTTTGCAGGTCTTCTCACTCTCAACTGGCTGAGCACACATAGTGGGAGATACATTTTGCTGTAATTTCTATAGTTTCAGCAAAATTAACCTATGTATGAGAAGTTGTGGAGTATTTTGCCATAATTTCTTGTAAAACAGTGGCAAAAATTGGGGCTTTTGCTCCTACATGCATCTAAAGGCTGAGTATTAGCCTTATGTACATTCTTTGAGGTTAAAAACAACAAAATTAGTTGTTTTTGAGCATAAATTGAGTTTCTGAAATTCTCTGCGCAGAAAATTCAGAGATCAGTTTTGTGCCCAGAATCACCCCATTTTTGTCCCAAATTGCTCCTGTGACCGTTTGGAGCTGTAGTGCATCATTTTTGGAGGCTGCACTTTGATTTTGGTGCATTTGCCCAAAATTCCAGCAGTTTTTTTTTTCATTGTGCAACTATGGCGTCATCCTCCTCAGATGTGAAGAATCTATTTGAGATTCGACGGTTTGAGGGAACAGGTTTTGACTTATGGAAGGAGAGAATTCAGGGAATCCTCTTCTTGAAGGATTGTGACAGGGCGGCATTGGAGGCAGAGAAACCAGAGGACATGTCGGAAGATGCATGGTTTACTTTGAACAAGAAGGCCATTATATACATTAAGATGGGTGTATCCGATGAGATTCTAGTAGATCTCAAAGGTTTGACCCATAGTGGAAAGCAACGTTTTCGCAACGGCAACGGCAACGGGTTAGCAACGGGTTAGCAACGAGGGCAACGTCTAGACCTAGGAGTTGCGATAAAGTGATTTATTTTTCAAAATTTTTATATGTTTTTTTCACATATTTTGGGTCATATGATATGTAATAAGGTGGGATATGATTATATATACCATAAAATACTTATTACAATATAAGATATATCATAAATAATAGAGATTATCAATCTAACTTGAAAGTTGGTCGTGACTCGTGATTATATCATAACCCTCCACACAGCCTTAAGATTATATCATATACAATTATCTCAAATACATCATCATTATATCAAAATTCAAATACAATCATAACATCAATAATCATAACATCATCATCTAACATCAATTGTTGGTTAGTTTGATATCAATTATATGTAATACCAACCACATTCTTCTACTTTGTTGGGTAAGAGGAATCGTGCTACAGATTTCTAAATTAATCAAGATACTAAGTGAAGAGAGCCATTTTTCAAGATGATCATTGTAAATAGAAGCACAAGCCTTAGCTAGAGATTGACCAAGAGTATAATTTGGTTCACATTGTACACGAAAATTTTCAAGACTTGAGGCCACTTCTTTTAGGAGGTTTTCGCCCAAATACCATTCTTTAGGCAACATCGTGAAATATCTCCATTAAGGAACTTGTACCATTTTTCTTCAAATCCAACATATTCATGGGGTTGCTCAATGCCAGATCATTCTGTTGCAAGCACCTACATTGTATATTGCAAGCAACTTCAAGCCAATTTCGGCATCCTGGAGATGCAGCACCATGGCCTTCGAACATTCCAAAGAAATTTCTTTCATTTCATTCATAGTAAACTTGACATTTGTATATCTATAGAGAGTCACATGAGTTCCTATCATCCACCGAAGTAAAGGCCCGAATCATCAATTCAGAATCTTCATTCTCTGAGTCGTTTTCAATAGAGAACTTAAATTGTTGCCCATAATAGAGAGGTCCATAAAATTCATCATGACATATGATATTCTTAACCTATGTATACTATCGATAGATAGATAGATAGACAGAGAGAGAGGCAAACATACAAACAGACAAAGAGACAGACAGAGAGACAGGCAAAGGATGCAAACTCTTTTGTAGATTAAATAGTGTTCAACACCTCAAGCTGTGAACCTGCAAACAAGAGCCTTTGAGACGTAGTGTCATGATTAGACCATGCACCGCACACCTCAACTTCAAATTTTAGGAGAGGATTTTACATGCAATTGATATCAAACTAACCAAATCTATCAAACTAACATCAATTAGTTGGTATTACATAACATCAATAATCATAACATCATTATAATTTTTGTCTGCAACGCAACGCGTTGCGTACGTCGCAACGCAACTCCGTTGCGTTGCGAACGTTGCATACGCTACGCAACGCGTTGCGTTGCAACTATGGTTTGACCACTGCTTTTGAGTTATGGGCAAAACTCAAGGCGACGTATGAAAATACTACGCCTGTTAACCAAGTACACCTGATGCGGAAGCTTGTTGGCATGCAGCTTGATGAGTCCAAGAGTGCAGCTGAACACTTGTCATCGTTTACAGGTATTTTGTCACAATTGCAAGACTCAGGAATGCCTCCTTTCGATGATAAGCTTAAAGCCATTTTCTTGCTTATGACATTGCCTGACTCTTGGGAGACATTGGTAGTCTCATTGTCCAATAACCCCAACTTGACTTTTGATGGTGTTAGGGGTTCTATTCTTAATGAAGAGATCAGGAGAAAAGCAGGTGGAGAAGGAGGCAGCTCAGCCAACATGGTTAGAGGCAGGACAGATAAGAAGAGTAATTATGCACAGAGGAATAAGAGTAAAAGTAGGGAAAGGGGGAATAGCAGCAAAGGCAAAAGCAATGATGTGACATGCTATCAGTGTGGCAGGAAAGGTCACAAGAAACCCGATTGCCGCTATTACAAAGCAGAGCTTGATAGGAAGAAGAATTCTGGAGATAAGAAGAAGGACAGGAAAGAAGACAAGACTGATGCACAGGACAGCCAAAAGGACAAGGAGAAAGCCAATGTGGCTTCTAGTGTAGTCATAGAGGAGCTGTCAGATGCAGAGGACATTTTATGCGCTACTTTCTCAGCTGATGACACTCATGCATTTGATCCTTCTCTAAATGTTCATGCACAGGACATGTCAATAACTAAGAGTGATGTCATAGATGCTTTGCTGATCGTCAATGATGCATTGGCCCAGACTTGGATAGTAGATTCTGGTGCTTCATTCCATGTGACTCCTATCAAGGAGTGTTTTTCTACTTTTATTGCAGGCAGCCATGGCCATGTATACCTTGGAAACAATCATGCATGTTCCATTGAGGGTATTGGCACAGTGCATTTCGCTACAAATGGCACTAATGAGCTGGTCTTGCATAATGTGCGTTATGTACCAGGGATCAAGAAGAGCTTGCTTTCTGTGGGTCAAATGGATTTGCATGGTTATAGCATTCTCTTTGAGAAAGGATCATGGAAAATGACTAAAGGTTCAAGGCTGATTGTGAAAGGCACAAAGAAGGGAACTCTCTATTGCTTGCATGGAAAGGCCTTATCAGGCAAGTTCATTGCTTTGGCTGAAGTTCACTCTCATATGGAGTTGTGGCATAAGAGACTTGGCCATATGAGCCAAAAGGGTCTCACTAGGCTTTGTAACTTAAAGAAGCTTGATGCTAAAGGCACAAAGCTTGACTTTTGTAATGAATGTCAATATGGAAAGCAAGTAAAACGTTCCTTTTATTCTGGTGTGTCTCGTAAGTCTTGTGTACTTGATCTTGTTCATTCTGATGTATGTAGCATGCCCACCAAATCTATGGGGGGTGCTTTATATTTCATCTCCTTTGTTGATGATTTTTCTAGAAAAATTTGGGTTCAATTCCTTAAATCAAAGGATGAAGCATTTGCTGCGTTTAAGCGTTTTCATGCATTTGTGACCACCCAAACAGGTAGAAAGCTGAAATGCTTGCGTACGGACAATGGTGGTGAGTATACAAGTGCTGAATTTCAGAAATTTTGTGAAAATTTGGGCATTAAGAGGGAGCTTACTGTACCATACAGCCCCTCTTCTAATGGTGTGGCTGAACGTTACAATAGGACACTTTGTGAGAGGGTGAGATGCATGCTGTCCACAGCTAATCTCCCTCATGGATTTTGGGGAGAGGCACTCAAAACTGCAGTACATGTATGCAATAGATCCCCTCACATGTCTTTAAATGGTGACATCCCTGAAGAGGTTTGGTCTGGCAAACCTGCTTCATATGATCACTTACGTGTCTTTGGCTGCGAGGCGTTTGTGTATATAAGGCCTGAGTTGAGAAACAAGCTTGATGCTAAGTCCATTAAAGGCCTCTTCATGGGATATGGTGAAGAAGGTGAAATGGGCTACAGGATTTGGATACCTCAGCTCAAGAAGGTCGTACGCAGCCGGGATGTTGTTTTTAATGAGGCAAGGCTGCTTCAAAACAATTGTGCCTCAAAAGATAACCATAAAAGGGTAAGATTTCAGGATGACCAGCCACCTGTTAGGTCCAATTTTGACCCTCAGGATGCACCACAAAGGACTGAAAATGTTGACGATCCAGTGGTTTTTGAGCCAGAAGATGTTGGACAGCAAAATGAGGCTCCTGAAGGGAATATGCAGCCGAATAATAATGCTGAAAATGGTGCTGGAAACAATGGACAGCCTAATAATAATGATTTGATCATACCACCTGATGTAGACCCATTGCCTGACAATGTGGATCATTGGGTGAGAAGATCTACTCGTCTTAGAAGGAATGTGAGTAGATTTGATCCTTCATTGCATTACATTTTGTTGACAGATGAAGGTGAGCCTCTCACATACAAAGAGGCAAAGGCATGTGAACACAGCAGCAAGTGGGAGCTTGCTATGCAGGAAGAGATTAAAGCTTTGCATGCTAATGATACTTGGGATTTGGTTGAATTACCCAAAGAAAGGAAAGCCATTCCTAACAAATGGGTGTATAAAATCAAAACAGTTGATGGAAAACCCAAGTACAAAGCAAGGCTGGTTGCAAAGGGATATGCCCAGACCAAAGGCATAGATTTCCAAGAAGTATTCTCTCTTGTGGTGAAGATGACCACTTTGCGAGTGTTATTTGCAATAGTAGCTGCTCTTGATTTGGAATTAGACCAAATGGATGTAAATACAGCTTTCTTGCATGGTGATGTTGATGAAGAGCTTTACATGAAACAGCCAGAGGGGTTTGTTATTCCTGGAAAGGAACATTTGGTATGTAAGCTCAATAGAAGCTTGTATGGGCTGAAACAAGCTTCTAGACAATGGTACAAGAAGTTTGATGCTTTCATGCTCAAACAAGGGTATAAAAGAAGCCATGCTGATCACTGTTTGTATACGAAAACTGATGTAGATGGCAGCCCTATTATTCTTGTCTTATATGTTGACGATATGCTGATTGCTGGTAAGAAAAGAGACACCATTGATGCTCTTAAACAGCAGCTGAAATCTGCTTTCTCAATGAAAGACCTTGGGGCAGCAGAGCATGTCCTTGGAGTGAGGATTAGAAGACAAAAGGACCAGCACATATTGTATTTGTCGCAGGAAAAATACATTGAAAAGGTGCTGGACAGATTTAACATGGCTGATGCAAAGCCTCTTGGAGTGCCATTGCAGCCATATGTTAAAGTTTCCAAGGAAGATTGTCCCAAAACACAAGAAGCAATCAATGACATGCAAAATGTGCCTTATGCTTCAGCTTGTGGCTCACTTATGTATGCTATGGTTGCAACTAGGCCGGACATTGCCCATTCAGTGGGAGTTGTGAGCCGGTTTATGGCCAATCCAGGCAAAGCTCATTGGAAAGCAATAAAGTCCATTTTGAGGTACTTAAAGAGGACCAAAAATAAATGCATTTGCTATGGCAAAGACCCATTGGAGCTGAAAGGCTTTTGTGACTCTGACATGGCTGGTGATGTGGATACACGTAAATCCACAAATGGATACGTATTCACTCTTGCAGGAGGTGCTGTTTCATGGTGCTCAAGGCTGCAAAAGATTGTTGCTTTGTCCACTACAAAGGCTGAATACATTTCAGCCACTGAGGCTTCCAAGGAAGCCATATGGCTTGCACGATTATGCAGTGAGTTTGGCTTGTCAAACAAGGCACCTATGCTTGGCTGTGATAGCCAGAGTGCCATATGTTTGGCAAAGAATGCCATGTTTCATGCACGCACTAAGCATATTGATGTGCGATATCACTTCATTCGAGAAGTGCTTGAGGATGGCCTTATCACACTGGTTAAGGTTCATACATCACAGAATCCTGCAGATCTTCTCACTAAGTGCTTGTCTAAAGCAAAACATGAGCTATGTATACAGATGGTGGGAGTCACGTAGCTTAAAGGCGTCATTTATGCCTTTAAGTGGGAGGTTGTTGGGGTAAAGGTCCTAAATGACCCCCTTATTTGTACACATTTGTATAGGCCTTTTATAAGGCTTAATGTACTCATTATTTATTCTTTTGGCCAAGTTCAATGTGAACTTGGCCAGGTCCTATAAAAGTGAACTCAAATAAACTTAGGGCTCACTTCTTTCTTTAGTGAAGCCCCCAAACAAGCTGCCTCTCTCCAAATTCGAATTTCTCTCTCTCCATCTCTGTCTATCTGCTGCATGGGCTGCTCCTTGCACCTCCAACCCTTCTACTCAGCCAAGGGGGGTATTACCACAACTGCTGCATCACCTGAGCACATCTCCTCAGCTCAACATCTCGCACCGCTCATTGCCCACCTCTTCAACCGTGCATTGGTTGAAGGGTTCTCGGACTCATGGACTGAGCACACCATAGTGCCCATTCATAAGTTAGGTGATACTATGGATCCAGCTACATACCGGACGGTCATGATTGGCCCTATATTGGCCAAGTTATATGGGGCAGTACTAGAGACAGAGTTGAGTACTCTCGCTGAGAGGAAGGGTATCAGGGCTCCAGGACAGGTAGGTTTCAGACGAGATTACTCTACTATTGACCACATCTTCACTCTTCGATGCCTGATCGACTAGGCAAAGGTGAGGAAGAGGAGATTATATTGTTGCTTTGTGCACTTCCGCAAAGCATTTGACATTGTTCCCAGGGACCGACTCTTCACACGACTACTTGATATCGGAACTCCGGAGGAGATGATATGGGGGATCTATGCCTTATACGAGAGAGTATTTGGTAGAGTCAAATGCCTAGGGGGCTTATCTGATCCACTTGCTAGCACTATCGGGGTGAAGCAAGGATTCCCTCTTTCACCCACCCTCTTTGGTCTCTACATTGATGAGATAGTGGACTTCATACAGAACATAGTTGCAACGCAACGCGTTGCATAACTTTTGCAACGTACGCAACGCAACACGTTGCGTTGCGACGTTAAAAAAAAAAGTTTCCCTTTGAAATTTGATATTTCATGATATGCATTTACTATTATGATCACACTTTTCAATTGTGACTTCATATGTATCATTTATCACTTATGATTTATGCCCTGAATCATATGTATTCTCAAATGTTATGTGTGTTATGGATCATGATGTTTAATGCTGACAGTTAGAAACTTAGAAAGTTAGGTGTTAAATGTTATGATCATTGATGTTAAATCTTATGATGTATCATGCCAAATGTTATGTAATATGATCAATGAATGATAACTGATAGATGTCATATGTAAAAACTTAAATCTTACGAATCATGAATGATCTTGTTAAATGTTATCATGTTAAATGTTATCAATCATGCTGCATCATGCTAGAAGTTACAACTTCCAAATGGTACTATATTATCTAGCCCACTCCAAGAAAGATATTAATGAATCATAACTCATGACCAGTTTAGATTTCATAATTTCTATCTATCCATCTATCTATGTATGTATGCATGTATATATGTATGTATGTAATATGTATGTATGTATGTATGTATGTATGTATGTATGTATGTATGTATGTATGTATGTATGTATGTATGTATGTATGTATGTATGTATGTATGTATGTATGTATGTATGTATGTATGTATGTATGTATGTATGTATGTATGTATGTATGTATGTATGTATGTATGTATGTATATATATATATATATATATACATCATAAGATCCAAAATACCTAAAAATATATATATGTAAGTTTTGAAAAATAAATAACTTGATCGCAACTCCTAGCTCCAAACGTTGCCCTCGTTGCTAACCCGTTGCTAACGCGTTGCCGTTGCTAAAACGTTGCTTTCCACTATGATACAGAAGCAGGGGGGAGATGGCATTGAGGTACGGGGATCCACTGTCCATATTCTTTTATACGCTGATGATATCGTATTGGTTTCAGAGTATGCAGAAGGTCTACAGCATCATCTACATGGCCTAGATGACTTTCGCAGACACAAAGGGTTATCTGTGAACCTTGGTAAAACAAAGGTCATGATCTTTCATACATCTGCATAGGTACGCAGACATAGCTTGTTCACAGCCGCAGGTGGACCGATCGAGGTGGTCGGATCATATGTTTACTTGGGAGTGACATTTACAGCAGCATCAAGGGTCTTCTCTATGTCTCAGTCAGCTCGGGACCGCATCACACGTGGGTACGCAGCACTAGCTTTGATGGAGAGACAGTGCTACCAGGCATATTTTCAGGAGCTCTGCACAAAGGGGTGGCTCTTTGACACTTTGGTTACGCCAGCGCTCATGTATCGGGCCCCCATATGGGGGCCGGGATTAGCTACATCAGTATGGACAGCATTAGAGAGGCCACAGATCCTCATAATTGCCAGACTTATCCGTAGCAAGCCTTCAGTACCACATGATATCATTAGAGCAGAGCTCGCTCCACCACCGATGCTAGTTGAGGCACCGTTCCAGACAGTATGCTTACTACACAGACTTCGGAGCATGGATAGAGCGCATTGCTTATCGTGCTTTCCAGGCATCACGTGATATGGCATTAGCAGGGGACACCTCCTCATGGTATGCACAGACACGAGACTGGCTTGCCAACCATGGCTTTGACATAGATAGGCTACCACCACTCCAGTACGACTCACATGCATCCACCTACTCTCTCTCTCTCATCAAGAGAGGAATAGGATCATTCGTCAGGAGATATGGCATACATACGCACAGAGGACATTGGTGAGCCCTAGGGATACATTGCCACCGAAAATGCTCTATTACCGCGAGCATTTTCTATATATATCGGACGCGGGCTTCATCGAGATCCCGAGATACATGCTGACATACCTTCCCCACCACCTCCGAGCCGTCATTGGACAACTCCGGGTCTCATCACATCAGCTCGAGATTGAGAGGGGTCGGTCCAGGGGAGTCCCCCGTGAGGAGAGGTGGTGCCGAGTATGCCAGACAGAGGTAGAGAGCGAGGAGCATTTTGTTATGAGATGTCGAGCATACTTAGACCTACGAGCACAGTTCCAGTTAGAGGAGTCACTCCAGTTGTGCATGACTATGGGAGATCAGCGACGCTTGGGGCGCTTCCTCACAGTAGCATACGAGAGGCGAGAGCGGTCACTATAGCCCACACATCCGCCACGGGTGAGTACCCAGCAGACCATTACCCAGTTCTTTCAGCGAACAGAGCTACATCAGAGAGGTCCTTCTATAAGGCTCACGCTCCACCAGGCAGCAGCACAGAGAGCACGACGCCGTCCACGGATGGTAGGATATCGTCGACCGCGACTATATCAGGAGGATATCTCACGCATCAGGACAGCTTATGACCATATGAAGGAGAATAGGTGTACCACCACCCCCTGGGTTGTCTTCCTTCAGGAGACACTGAGACCACCACCGATGTACCACATACTACACCCACCTCCCCCCATCACCAGTAGCTAGGGTGTTTTGCTCACTCATATTATGGATCCCCCTATATTAGGTGGCCACTATCTGCTAAGTCAGAGCCACGTCTCCCCATCCTTTTACCAGCCCTAGATAGCTTTGTGTAGCGATATACTTTTTATTTCATTTCATCCTCTACACCGGGTTACTATACTTGAACATGGTTTTTGTCTCATAGGCCAAGTTTGGTCTCCGGAAGACTTTAATATGACTTTCTTTCTTTCTCTCTCCCCCCCCCCTCCCCCCCCCCCCCCCCCTTTTCCTTTGAGCCGAGCCTTTATTTTTGCCTAGCGCCTCCATCTTTGAGGCACATACGCGCGTTCTCTACCCCTCAACACCACATCTCAACCCTAACAACTGGTATTAGAGCTGATTTAGGGTTTCAGAGCTGCTGCACAGGTGCTGTACAGCAAAGAAAACCCCACTTTTCGTGATAATCCTCGATTTCATCGCGAAAAAGGTTGCTCCGAGGCCAAGAGGATCACTTTGGGTATCTCAACAGCCCATAACAGGCTGTTTTCAGGTGTTTTACAGGTCTAAATAGGTGTTTTACAGGTATAAACAGGTGTTTCACAGGTCATAACAGCAATACACAGGTCTAGGACCTTATGTATTGATTTGTGGCAAAAGAAATTGCTTATGTACAGCAATTTGTGGTATTTTTCTGAGAATTTCAGGAATTTCCAAAGCAAAATTTAGGGCATTTGCTCCTATTTGGTTCTAAAAGCTGCATTGAGGTCAAAAGAATTCAAATTTGTTGATTTCAAGCACAAATTAGCTTGCTTGAATTTTCTGTAAATTTTTTTCAGAAAATTTCAGATTCTGATTTTGTGCTCCAATCGGCTCGATCTTGCTCCATTTTGCTCCTACAGGTGTTTGAAGCTATTGTGCACTATTTTTAGAGGTGGTACTCTGATTTTGGTTCATTTTGCCCACAATTTCAGCACATTAACCTCTTATTTGTGCGACCATGGCATCGTCATGCTCATATATGAAGAATCTCTTTGAGATTCGCCGCTTTGAGGGCATAGGATTTGATCTTTGGAAGGAGCGGATTCAGAGAATTCTCTTCCTTAAAGATTGTGACAGGGCATTGGAGGCAAGAAAGCCGGAAGACATGTCAGATGATGCATGGAATAATCTGAATAGGAAGGCCGTCACTTACATAAAAATGGCCGTATCTGATGACATTCTTGTAGACCTCAAGGGCATTACTACAGCTTCAAAGCTGTGGGTCAAGCTTAAGGCCACCTATGAGAACACCACACTTGTTAATCAGATACACTTGACGAGGAAATTAGTTTGCATGCATTTGGATGAGTCCAAGAGCGTTGCAGAACACTTGTCTCATTTTACACGTACTCTCTCACAGTTGTAGGACTCATGGATGCCTCCCTTTGATGATAAGCTGAAAGCTATCTTTTTGCTTATGACACTTACTGATTCTTGGGAGACCTTGGTGGTGTCATTATCAAATAACCCCAATCTTACTTTTGATGGTGTATATTGAATGAAGAAATCAGGAGAAAAGCAAGTGGTGAAGGAGGCACTTCTGCAAACATGGTCAGAGGCAGATCAGAGAAGAAGGGCTCTTATTCACAGAGGAGTAAGAGCAAAAGCAAAGAAAGGAGAAGCTTGAGCAAGAAGCATGGTACTTATGTGACATGTTATCAATGTGGTAGGAAAGGCCATAAGAAGCCCGGCTTTCGATTCTATAAGGCAGAGCTTGAGAGGAAGAAGAATGCTGGAGACAAAAGAAAGAACAAGAAGGAAGACAAGACTGATGGAAAGTGTTTTTACGTCTATTAGGAGGCCGAACTCGGCCTATGAGACAAATCGATGTACATGGGTGTATCTTCCGTCTATCAGAGAAGATAAAAGTGCTGAAAAGGAAACTGGTAAAGCTGATACATATCTCCGTGAAATGCATGTGGAGATACCCATGAAAATGGGGGGGGGGGGTGTATGGAGTGCGATATCTATGACTGTCTATATGCAAAGGGGTAGTACAACAAGCATGGGAATGCATCTGAAATGACTAACTAGCTCCATCCTGTGCTAGTGGGCGGGTGTAAGATGTGATACATAGGTGGAGGTGGAGTCAGGGCCATCGTGATAGCTGCAGCGGGATAAGCCATCATCTGGAATCGTCTCTCCTCCATGGCGCGATGGTGACGAGCCTGGATCTCTGCAATCTGATGTCGGTGATGTCTCGGGGCTCGATATCCTCTAGCACGGGGTTGTCTCCTAGCTCGAGCAGTCTTTGCCTGCTGAAGAGTCACCCCTCTCGGTGTGTGGGCTGAGGGGGGGAGGGCTGCAACACGTCGTGGAATAAAGAACTCAGTGAGCTGACTCTGTCTCCCTCCTGTATGGGCTCACTCTGTCTCCCTCCTGTATGGGCTGCTACAGTAGGCTGGAGTAGGGAATCTCTGTGACTCTGTATCTTTAGTAGGAATCGCCCGAGTTGTCGCTGGTCTCTAGAGTCCATGATCTCTCGGAGGGTGGGCTGCCTTGTAAATAGAGTCCCGTATCTATCTCTAATGCCATCATATGTGCTACATCTGCATACAAAGTGCTCCTCATCCTCCATCTCTACACTGCAAACCCTACATATCCGCTCCTCTCTGGGAATGTCTGCGGCTCTGCCCGTCTCAATCTCTAGTCTATGTGATGAGACTCTCAACTTGCCAATCGCAACCCTCGAGCTATGAGGCATGTAAGTATCCATGTAACATGGCCGCCGGATGAAACCGTCTGCTAGGATGTCTAAGAACTGGTCTCGATAGTGCAATAGTCTCGATCCCATGTGTGGTGTGTGCCATGTCTGACTAATGTAGCGTTGCCAAAGATCCTGTCTAAGCACAACATTCCTCTCATGACGAGAGAGGTGGATGTGAGGTGAGTCTGGGTCGTACTGATAAGGCGGCAATTTGTCCATATCAAGCCCATGACTATCAAACCATACTCTAACCTGAGTGTACCAAGCTCTCTCATATCCTGACCCTGATATCTGTATAGATGCCTCAAAAGTTGTGCGTGTGAGTCTGTTTGTAGGGAGCTCCCTCATCCTCTGAATAATGCAGATAGTCTGGAATAGTGCATCTACTACCATGGGTGGTGCAGCTAGCTCTTCCCTGATGATTTCATGTGGTACCGACTGTTCCCCGCGAAATAGTTGCGAGATCATACGTACCTGCGGCCTCTCGATCGCACTCCACTGGGTGACTGTGAGGCCTGGGGCCCAAACTGTCGAAGCATATATCATAGCTGGTCTGACTAGTGTGTCAAATAGCCACCCCTTCGTGCGGGGCTCCTGGAAGTGTGCGTGGTGACATCTCCGCTCTAACATGGCTAAAGCTGCATATCCTCGTGTGAGTCTATCGGTGGCTTCCTGTCTCATGCTGAAGGGGCCAGGTAAGCTCGTGAATGTGACTCCGAGGTAAACATAGGAAGTGACCACCTCAATCTGTCCACCGCCGGCTGTGAATCCTTCTCCATTCCTAACCAAGGGGGAGGTGTGGAAGATCATGACCTTGGTCTTGCAAAGGTTTACTGTCAAGCCCTTCTGTGTACAAAACTCATTGAGGGCCTCCAAGTGGCGCTGTAATCCATCAGGTGACTCTGAAATCAAGACAATGTCATCGGCATATAATAAAATGTGGACAAGTGTACCTGCGAGGTCTGCACCCTCTCCTCCAGCTCGGAGAATGTAGTCCTCAATCTCATCGATGTAGAGACCAAATAGAGTGGGAGAGAGCGGGCAGCCTTGCTTAACACCGATGGTGCTAGCAATGGCCTCAGACATACCTCCTGGATACTGTACTCTCCCATTCACCTGCTCATAGAGTGCATAGATGGCCCAAATCATCCCTGATGGTACTCCCAAGCTCTGAAGGCGTTGGAAGAGCCTCTCTCGTGGTACTGTATTGAAAGCTTTGCGGAAGTCCACTAAGCAGCAATATAGTCTCTTCTTCCGCACCCTTGCCCCGTCAATGAGGCAACGCAAAATGAAGATGTGATCAATAGTAGAGAAAGCTCGCCGAAAACCTGCCTGGCCTCGTGCTCGTAGCCCCTCAGTCTCTGCATATGAGCTTAGCTCTGCCTCAAGTATGGCACCGTATAGTTTGGCCATGGTGTGGCCAATCATGATGGTCCTGTAATTCCCTGGATCCAGGGTGTCGCCAGATTTGTGGATAGGCACAATGGTGTGCCTAGTCCACTCCTCTGGGAAGCCCTCCCCTATAGCCCGATTGAAGGCATGTGCAATCAACGGGGCTATAGTGGAGGCTGCATATATGAGATGCTCGCTCTACAATCCCGTATGGTCTGTCGAACGTCCATGTCGCAATCTTCCTATGGCCCTCTCAACCATCTTAGGGCGAGGCTCAAGTGGCTGGGCAATGGGAGGCTGCCCAGGCATCTCATATAATCTCTGAGCATAATCATGCCATGTGTGTAGGTCCCCAATAGGTGTGGTCGGGCGTGGCTCTCGTAGGGTACGCCATGCTGCGGCACTGTCCATACTCATAAAGAGATGGTATAGCTCAATCTCCTGTGCCTCCTCAAAGGCTCGCCTCTTCCGACGTGTGAGAGTCTTCATCTGTCCCGTGGCCTGTCTCTCTGTGATCTCTCCCAATGCTCGCCGAGCTCGTAGTCGGCGGTAAGTATCTCTGCATTCCTCATCATACCAACGATGTTGTGGCATAGTCTCGGGAGGAGGTGTGAGACCAGAATGGATGGTGTGTTGGAAGGAGCTTATGGAGGATGTCTGAAGAGCTGATGCTATCTGTGAGGTGAGTAGGGATAGTGGAGTGTCAGGGTGAAGCAAGAGAAGACCCTTCTCGACTTGGGCTGCATATATGTGAGCTAGCTCGTGTGTGAAGTGGATGGTGGTGTGTGGGATGCGTGCTGCGGGTGTGCGAGTAGGGGTGTCTCCCTTGAGGGAGAGAGCGAGGTATGCGTGATCGGCCCCAATGGGTATGGGTGGGATGGTGAATGAGGTAAGTAGGTGAATGGCCTCTCTAGATCCCATGACGTAATCTACTGAACTTCCCCTGCCATCTGTGACTGAGTGTGGTATGCATGTCAATCCTCCTGAGGTAGGCCACTGAGCCATCCCGTTATAGATAACGAGATTATGTCGAGAGCCTAGTCTGAGTAAGTGAGTGCCATAATGAGTGTGTGTAGAGTCAGCTGAAGCTCGAGCCGTAGACTCATCATCTATGGTACGTAGTATCTGTGGGTCGTCTGGGTCAAATATCTCACACTGATCATTGCTTGTCCTTGCATTGAAGTCTCCCATAAGGAAGACTTCCCCTAATGCAGAGTACTCTGTAATCTCTTCTGACAAGCAAGTGTATGGTGAGTCCTCCTCTCGATCTATGATAGCGAATCGCGAGCTAGAGGGAGCAAAGTAGCATAAAGCTATGAAGATGATCCGCTCCTATGAGAGCTTGAGTCGAATCCAAAGATATCTGGCCTGTGAGTCACGTGTGACTATTTGTATCCTGCTCTGAAGTCCACCTCTGAAGAGTATGGCTACTCCTCCTGATCCTCTGGTGGTGTGTTGACGTGTACACTCTCTGTATGTGGACTCCCACTGGAAATCGTGGACTCGAGGTAGGCCCCGGTTCGGGCTCTCATGTGTCTCTGTGAGCATAATGATGTCTTTGCCTTTGCGCACCTCTTCCAACCTCTCTGGGTGTGTCCATAGATCTCCATTGCAGTTCCAAACTGCAAGGTGTCTCTCCTCGAGTGTCTCAGAGGCCGCGAATCCCTATGGGATGGCCTTGCCATCAATGATGACGGGACCATATATATATATATATATATATATATATATATATATATATATATATATATATATATATATATATATATATATATATATATAGAGAGAGAGAGAGAGAGAGAGAGAGAGAGAGAGAGAGAGAGAGAGAGAGAGAGAGAGAGAGAGAGAGAGAGAGAGAGAGAGAGAGAGAGAGAGAGAGAGAGAGAGAGAGAGAGAGAGAGAGAGAGAGAGAGAGAGAGAGAGAGAGAGAGAGAGAGAGAGAGAGAGAGAGAGAGAGAGAGAGAGAGAGAGAGAGAGAGAGAGAGAGAGAGAGAGAGGGCTATGATTAGGGTATCAAATGTTTTTTTGGGGGGGGGGGGGGGCGAGGGGGCGGGTAGGGTTTAAGATTTGGGGTTAGGTTTCAGGTCGGTGTTAAAATTTCGGATTAGGGTTAGGGTTGAGATTTAGGATTTCAGTTCAGGGTTAGGGTTAGTTGATAGGCTAAGTTAGGCATCTGTATGATAAGGGTTTTCGACAACATGTGGCGGGTTAGGTCGTAGGGTTAAGGGTAAGGCTCGAGATATATGTGAGTGAGAGAGAGAGAGAGAGAGAGAGAGAGAGAGAGAGAGAGAGAGAGAGAGAGAGAGAGAGAGAGAGAGAGAGAGAGAGAGAGAGAGAGAGAGAGAGAGAGAGAGAGAGAGAGAGAGAGAGAGAGAGAGAGAGAGAGAGAGAGAGAGAGAGAGAGAGAGAGAGAGAGAGAGAGAGAGAGAGAGAGAGAGAGAGAGAGAGAGAGAGAGAGGGAGGGAGGGAGGGAGGGAGGGAGGGAGGGAGGGAGGTGGGGGGGGGGAGAGAGAGAGAGAGAGAGAGAGAGAGAGAGAGAGAGAGAGAGAGAGAGAGAGAGAGAGAGAGAGAGAGAGAGAGAGAGAGAGAGAGAGAGAGAGGGAGGGAGGGAGGGAGGGAGGGAGGGAGGGAGGGAGGGAGGGAGGGAGGGAGGGAGGGAGGGAGGGAGGGAGGGAGGGAGGGAGGGAGGGAGGGAGGGAGGGAGGGAGGGAGGGAGGGAGGGAGGGAGGGAGGGAGGGAGGGAGAGAGAGAGAGAGAGAGAGAGAGAGAGAGAGAGAGAGAGAGAGAGAGAGAGAGAGAGAGAGAGAGAGAGAGAGAGAGAGGTGTTGGAGTTCGAGGTCTTCGGAAGCACACAAACAACATAAGCACACAAACAACACAAAGAAGAAGAAGCTTGGAGGGAGGGAGAGAGAGAGAGAGAGAGAGAGAGAGAGAGAGAGAGAGAGAGAGAGAGAGAGAGAGAGAGAGAGAGAGAGAGAGAGAGAGAGAGAGAGAGAGAGAGAGAGAGAGAGAGAGAGAGAGAGAGAGAGAGAGAGAGAGAGAGAGAGAGAGAGAGAGAGAGAGAGAGAGAGAGAGAGAGAGAGAGAGAGAGAGAGAGAGAGAGAGAGAGAGAGGTGTTGGAGTTCGAGGTCTTCGGAAGCACACAAACAACATAAGCACACAAACAACACAAAGAAGAAGAAGCTTGGAGCACAACACAATACAAAATGTATTAGTACGTAAATGTGCAAAGATAAGTGATACATTAGGGTTATAGACGTGTATATAAGCAAGGGGGAAGAAACCTCCTAAAGAGAGAAAAAAGTGCCTTGGCGATCCTAACTATGTTTGTAGACATCACCATCGAAATATATCAACGAATCCCCCTTGGGAGTGATGTGTTGAACAACAAGCTAGCACTTATGTATGAGGAAGTGCCAAGCTTTATGGAAAGAAATCAATCCACGAAAGGAAGTAAAACACAAAGCTTTGTGGAAAGCTTTAAACTGCTCTTCAAGCTTTGTTGGAAGTAGGTTTGTAATCTTGAAGGCCAAAACGCTCCAATAATGTGTCAATATATTTTGTTTTACACAAAGCTATGAGTTTTAATGTCAAATTGATATACATTCCAACCTTGATGAACGACAAGTGCACATGTTACAATCTGTGGTCGTTCGATATGTGGGAGCAAAATTCATCAAAATCAATGAATCTCTCTTGATGATAACCTTTGGAAACAAGCCTAGCCTTGCACCTATCAACTCTTCCATTAGGCTTATGTTTCAACTTGTATACCCATTTAGTGCCAATGGCCTTTTTGCCTTGAGGCAAATCATATAAAGACCAAGTACCATTCTTCATAATAGAATCATATTTTGATTGCATAGTAACTATGCAATTTTTTGAATTTTGTGATTCATCAAAAGAAACAGGCTCATTCTCATCACAAAGAGTAGAGGCAACCATTGCATAACAATGTGATGCAAAGCAAGCACTATGAGAGGTTGAACGAGTACAATATGAACAAAGGTTCATTTAATCAGTAACTCTGAAAGTATGCACCAATCATTTAGTCATAGTTTTTTCCTCTTCTATGTTAACCCTCTTATCAACAAGTGCATCATGTAAACCTGCATCAGAGATGGAATGACCTGCATCATCGTCTATAACATGTAAAGACTGAGAAATCGCCTCATTTGGACCCGCGCTTGTTGATTGTCCATTTGTAAAAAGGGGCAACAAGGTGCCATACATATCCTTTGAGCTAATAAATTTTTCCTTGATACATGAAAGTAAGGGCTTAATTGCATCTTCCACAAAAACAACATCACGGCTAACTAGAATGGGTTTACTATGTGGATGATAGAGACAATAGCTTTTGCTTTCAGATCTGTACCTAACAAAAATGCATTTCTTTGCTTTATCATCCTATTTTTTGCATTGTTGTTCATGCACTTATACATATGCCAAACAACCAAAGACACAAATGAGCAACAGATGGCTTGCGACCACGCCAAACCTCATATGGAGTGATCAATTGAAGCACTTTGGTGGGAGTCGGGACACATGTTAAGTATACATGCCGCACACATAACGGCCTCAATCAAAAAGCTGTGGTAAAGCCTAACCTTTGAGCATACATCTCGCCATTTTCATGAAAGACTTGTTCGTTCTTTAAACAACTCCATTTAGTTGAGGTTTATACAATACTGTACATTGATGTTTTATCCCATGCTTGGCTAGAAATGCATAAAAATGAGAAGATATGTATTTCCTCGCTCGATCGGAATGGAGGGAAGTAGCATATGGTTATGGAGACCCGTCTCTCTCGATCGATCATTACCTGAACACATATATATCATGCCTCCTCATCTCTGTCATGATCTCGATATGTTTCTGAATACTGTGTACAAAAGTGCCATTCTTCCTGATCGACATGAGGTCCTGTGTCTCGTAGTGGTTCCTACAGATAGACACCCATTGGAATCGTGACATGTGAGAAAGACCTCTTTGTGGGCTCTTGTGGGTCTCCGTGATACAAATGAAGTCATGTGCTTCTAAGATCTCCCCAAGCCGATCCATTCGTATCCATGGTGCACCATTATAGTTCGAGTTGACTCCTCTGAGCAATATATCCAAGTAATATATCTTGTGCCCATGTCTCATAGGCATGCTTTCCTATTTAACAAGGCGTCCCACAAAGACCTTACCATGACGGTAAAAGGCCTTTCTCCCCTCTCTTCTAGCCTGTGGGAGCTAGGGTATACAAACTTGTTTGTGCTCAATTTGCATCCTTGTGAGGTCCTTGTCCATAAATAGTGTCCTCCCTGGGTCGCTTTCTGCTAGCTCTTTTGAAGTATCAAAGCTCATGTTTTGGTGGTGTCTATTCTAGCTCTCCATGCATGGGTGAAAGGCATGGCATTCTATCCAGGTTGAAGACCTAAATCTGATGCATCCACTCAGCTAATGTACCTTTTGGAATGCCGGTGATCCTAACATGGAGATGACCTGTCTAAACCTTTTCTCATCTAGTGTATCGTGTACTCTGAGATGTTCATACTTCATGATGTCTTCTTTAACCTTGTTTTTGATACTTTTGCGCACCACCTCTATCCACTTGTTTTGGGTGGATTCTACTGTAGATTTGATATGCTCTTGTATGCGTACCACGTCTATCCACTTGTTTTGGGTGGATTCTACTGTAGATGTGATATGCTCTTGTATGGTTGTATTCCATTCTTTTTTTATTTCCTCTTTGAAGCTATCTATTTTTGTATTTCGCCCTCTTCTTTGGAGATCTTCAAATGGACGATTTCTTCTTGTAGATGATTCTCTCGGCCTTCCATTCATCCCATTCTTCCCATTGGAAGTGAGGCAGGCCCAAAGAATAATCACATGTTAATCCAAGATCTTTCCCAACACACAACCTTAGCACATACACACCTTGACCAAATATGAGGGATGAATTACAAGAGAATACACAAGATACAATTATCAAAGAATGGCAGCTGAATGCTAACTATTCATTAAACTAAAGCCGAATGTAGATGCGCAATGGAAATAACGATACAAATATGAATATAGGCTGAAAGTGAAGGGTTCTAGGTACAAAATTTTTAGAGAAGTGCCTAAGAGCATGTGTGCAAGAGAATATGTGCAAATCTAAAGTATATGGACTGTTTAGAACAGCCAAACAACAAACCCTAATCTGAATTTGGATCTTCTTTGACAATGAGCAGCAGCTATGTCTTCTGGATTGTTGAAGAGGTAGGTAGAAACCTTGTACAACAGCAACAATAGAAGAAAACATGAACACATAGAAGCTACTACTCTCAAAAAATCAGCAAGGCACATAAGTATGTGTGAAGAAGATGAAGGGAAGCCACCAAAATTAATTTCAAATCTGCACCAAATCTCCAAAAATAGCCTCCTAGCTGTAAACCCTATCTCTCGTGTGTACAACTCAAGACTTGAATAATAAAAAGTGAGAAAATAAGCCTTGTATATAGAGGCATAGGATTTCTAGCCAGAAAACTTACGAGAAGGCCACTAAATCATTTTTCTCACAAAATTTACATAGAAGCTACTATTATGCCTTTCGTGGGTTCAAATATGCTTTTTCGTTATGGTTTATAGGTGAGTGGCTCTTACCCCTTCGATCTTATGCTTTTTGAAGTACACATTCTAGCCATTAATTATGAATAATGTGAAAAGAAACTTTGATGAGAAATTATGGTCTCACTTTTGAAAGGTATTTAGGTCACAGATGGGTGCATACCAACTTTTAGATTCTTATCTTTGCATTGAATTCATATTCAAGAAAGATTGTATCTATATGACACAACAATAGTATATTGAGAAACTCTTAGAAAGGTTTATGGATGTTAATGTGTCATTACAAGCAGATGCAGATTCAGAACCTTTTGATGCTATGCTTTCTAGACAAGGAATTGGATGCTTGATCTACTTATGTAATACATGCCTTGACATTCAATTTACAGTTTTTGAAGTGTCATGGTCCATGCACAAACCTCACAAAATTTATTGGAAAGCTGTTAAATGAATTTTCAAATATTGGAAAGGAACTATGAAATCAGCACATTTTACACTTCAAAGTTTTGCAGATTTCGAAGTATAAAATCAGCACATTTTATACTTTTAAAGTTTTGCAGATTTTGAATGGGAAGGTCGCAAAGACACAAGGAGAAGTAGAAGTGGCTATTTTTTTTATGTTGGAGAATGCCTTATTTCAACAACCAACAGTGGCTACATCTTCAAGTGAAGCAAAATATAGGACTTCCTTCACAGCTACACTCGAGGCTATTTGGTTTCAAAACATTGAAGTTATCTTGATGTTCATGTCCTTCTTGCTCCGCTCACGATTTCAGATAGCCGAAGTGCTACTGCTATTGCAAAGAATCTTGTTCATCATGCTAGGACAAAGGATATTGAAGTTTATTATTATTATATTTGTGAACAGGTATCTAAGAAGCACATTGAGCTTATTTATATGCCTATAAGTGAGAATGTGGCATATATATTTACCAAAGCATTATCCAAAAACAGACATCAATAGTTATGCAGATTATTGAAACCTTATGTCATTATGACATTGAGGGTATTGTCGGAAAACAATGCCAGAATGTCAAAAAATCCAGCAAACTCTAATTTGGTACTTAGTCAAATTTCAACATATCATTAAGTATACATCAAAGGGCTTTCTATTGATATATGGGTGTCTCACACAGACACACGCACGCATGCACACATGGCAGCACATGCTTGTGTAAACTGTTTTATCAGATTCACATCACTGTTGCTAACTTTCCAAGTTTTTGACAACTTCTCTCTAGGTGTGGACACATGTGTTCTTGTACCTCGTGCTCCACTCAACTCTCCAACTGCCCACTTTGCAGACGTCGTATTGAGCAAGTTGTGAGGACATACCGGCACTGAGTTATTTGCTTATATTGCAACAGATTTGTCAGGGTATAGCAAAATTAGGACCATCTATCTTTGATCATGCCTCTATAGAAATCAATGCTTGGGAAATACTTGAGATCCGGTATTTTTTACAATTGATTTTGACTGTTGGTTAACACATTTTTCTTTTTTCCGGGCAGAATGGAACTGTGGACATCATTTGCTGCGCAAAGGTGTCACGAAAGAAGCTTCTTCCAACCAATGTTTTTTGTACTATTATTTACAGCACTAAGTTTCCAGAATAGATCGCTATGGAGTAAGCTACATTATTAAATCAAGATGTTGATATAATAGACAAATCTCCATCTTTTTATGTGGAGGTGGCTTGGATTAATGTTCAAAAAGCAAAATTTTCGATTGTTGCATTGCCATGATGCCTCTGTGTAAGCATTGTTTCCAGGAAACAATGTCGTTCTCCATGTCTTCCAGCTGGTATTTCACTTGGAACCTTTACATGTCTGAGGATTTGAGGCAGAGAATCAAAAAGGTTCAACGAAAGGTAGCATTTAGCATGTGGCTAAAGGAGCCTTGGACAAAAAGTTCATTTCTCTGAACTTGTATATAATTAAGGCCTGTTGATCTATAATGAAGCTTCTTTCTGTAATCAATGGAACCTTTGTAATTCTATACTTCTTTAGTTTAATATGATATACACTTTGGTGTATAATTTCAATTTGTTTGCACGTTACTCTATCTACCTTCCATTTTCAGATAAATGAAAAGAGGTGGGGAGATTCTGTATGACAATGCAAGGCAAAATTACTATTTCAAGCCCCCATTGCCTTATTTCCTCTCATTGCTGGGTAATGACAAAACTGGTTGCTGGACCTAGAGAGCAGAACAGGTTGATCATATCTTGATCTTTTCTATTTGATACATTGTTTCTTTGTGATAGACTGAAGCGTAGATTTTGATCAATTTTCTGCATCCTCTTTATCAATAGGTGAAGCGAAAATTGAACATCTTGAAACTAGGATGGGCCCAATAGCTTGAGGTGATGCCAAACAGGAGTCAGTATGACTAAGCTGTCAAAAACATTGGGTGTGCCCTTTCACATGAATCACTTACAGATGAATGTTTCTACATGCAATGAGCTGAAGATTGAACATGCAAGCTTTTCTTATACACAAGTTTCTCTCAAGGCAAATCTACAAGTCATTGAACGCACGAAGGCACATAGAGAACTACACCTAACGCTTGCAGACTTCGGATCCTACATACTATGTGTGGACCATTAAGCGAATTTGTTAACTTGAATGTATCCGTTAGTCATTCGTGCCTCATTAACCATAGACTTAAGGAATTATGACATAGTTTGTTAACCCATTTGCAACGTAGACAGCGTGAGAGCTTTGGCTGGGGGGTTTCCAACTATCCCATACAAAGTTTAGTATGAGAGGAATCATGGTTTGGGCAATGCTCACTGTTGAAGTTGAAATTCCAAGCCTTTCGTATTTGTTGATAGATGAATGTCAAACAAACAGGGGAAGACTGGTTGTCTTAATCATCATCCCTTGTCATGATCGACCGTACACGTTCAAATGAATGGGACCTTCTCAACAATTAACATGAAGAAAAAAGAAGTGTAAAATATATTGCGTAAAAGTAGTAAGCTGCTGCCAAGTCGATTCAAGCAATGCTAGTGTTTGTTAACAATCTAGAACTCTATATACGAAACACAGAACTCTTTCTCAATGATTGCTCAAAGATTAGGACATTGTGACATGAGAAACCGAGAGGTTTAACAAGTTGCGAGGGATCTTATATCACACTACTGGGATGCTTGTTGCAAGGAGTCGAATGGTGGAATGTGAAACTGCACACGTTACTGTGAGCATTCGTGGAGCACAAGGTCTTGTTAAAGGAAGTTTGTGATTATTCGAGGTAATACAATGATACAAAATAAATCCAATGAGGTTTTTTCAAGCACGCCAATTAAGTCCCAAATACCGTAAGATTTCATACTAAATAGATTCATGTTTCTCAACTATTAGAAAATCGATAATTTGTGTTGATTCTCTATCTGCAGTTAATTTTATTTTACATGAAGTTGCTTCCCTTTTATCATACCTTTTTTTAAATATGACGACTTGCTATGTTTAATCATGTTACGTGTACGTTCCCATCATGGTATCTCCTTTCAAGTTGTGTATCGAACATGCCTTTCTCAATTGCTATGTAATGGGGCTATATCATCCCTTGATATAGATCATTAAATCGTTTGTATAGGATCATGTAGCTCTTCACAAGATCACTAAGTTCAAGTTCAAGAATCCATCGAATTAATGTACTCATTTCAACTCTGCAATTTCTTTGTGTTTCTCAACATGGAGGCAAAACATGTCTTGTGGTCTCTATTATGCTTGCAAAGAGCCTTGTGTTGTGTTTCTATTCTAAGTGTAGGGGTTTTCCATGTTCTTGAATTCTTCTTCCTACCTTTGCATCCTATTGTCTATCGCCACTTCCATTTTGACAATCTCATTGTTCTTCTTTCTTGATGGCATATGCTACCATGCAAGGAGGTTGTTGGAAATCAAATCCTCTTTCAATAATCGTAGTGGATTATGTGTTGGTCATTAGAATTTACTCTTTTGTGAATGATAATTTAATTTGGTGGTTCATGCATTTTGAGGGTGCATGAAGTTTGGTTTAAGACATTAATTCATTTTGAGTAGTTCAAGGATGTATTTTGGAAAGTAGCTTAGCCATATTTTTTATTGAAATCATAGGTTATGATGGATGACAGTCTTGACATCTTGTTTTTTGCCTTACAATTTTCTTTATAATACTTCTAGGTTCCCATCACTCTCTTTTGCATATATGGAGGATAAAAAAGTTGTATGCTGTTTTTTCCCCCTTTTGGGAGATTTAGAGGTATTTAAATAGATCGTTTCATGGGAGTAAGTCCAATCTCATAAATGAAAGGGCATGAATTTTGATGATGAAATTGCATCAATTCAATGAGTTCACGATGGCCAGATATCTTTTGTTAAAATTCGATCATCATGGTTAATGACCCTCCCTCATGTTTATTTTTGCATTCAAATAGGTCATCAACGCCTTGATCAATATAATTTTTCTTTGAATTAGCCTTGGATGGTATGAACCTAGAGACGCCATGAATATGATGCCACATAAGTACAAGATAGCTAATAGAAATAGTCAAATCCATGTTCAGTTTTTGCGGAAATTGCTAATAAAGAGTCTGATCATCCCAATGCCTTTGACTTTCTTTGGAAATATTCTATGAAGGAAGAAGCCCATATGTTAGTCTAAACAATATCCAAGATTGAAGGGAATCGTCAACAATCCTCTTCAAACACTATCTCACTCTGGAAGGGGTTGATTGTCCAAAGTCACAAAAAGTAAGGATTTTAGGTGACATTAAATCATAGTGTAGCATTTAATTCTATCTTCTTTACCATTACATTTCACGTTGCTTTGTTAGTGGGTGTTTAGATGGGTAAAAAGATTCATGGAGCGCACATAAATTGAGGCAATGAAGAATAATCTTCTATTTCTTCTATTACATAAAGAGAATATACAAGAATGACCTAATGCAATAATACAATCAGCTCAATATATAAAGACTAGTACATAAAGAAAACCCTAATGTCCAAGAATGAGTGAGTTGGCAAGAAACAAAAATACCATCACTCAGTAGATAAATTTGGTAAAGCTCGCTGAAAGTTAGCGTGACATATATTGACGTAACCATTATGCATGTTAGAGAGATGTAAAAGTGATATGTGCCATCCTCGATCATCACATGTTAAGCTTGATATCTCAACACTCCCCCTCAAGCTCAACAACATTTCCTCTAATCCGAGCATCTTTCAAAATTTCTTCAACTTCTCTGATCCAAGTGCTTTAGTGAAAATGTCAGCAACCTGTTGATTTGTCCTCACTAAACAAGATCAATAACATTGTTAATACCTTTTCCTTGATGAAATGACAATGTATGTTGATGTGCTTTGTTCTAGCATGAAAAACATGATTTCGTGCTAATTTTGTGCAACTAAGATTATGACAATAAATGATGATAGGCTTTTTCTTCCACACCTAAATTCGGAAGTAGTGTCTCTAGCCATGACACCTCACATGCTTCCATTTGGAACACCTCTATACTTGGCCTATGTACTTGACAAAGCAACAGTGGGTTCCTTCCTAGTACTCCATGTAAACAACAACACTCCCAAGTGTTACCGTTAGTGTCCATGTGAAAGGCCAAATGGCCTCTAGACACTTTTACTGATGCTTTGACCAAAGCTCTACCATAAGATAACTTTGGACACTATTGTCACTTGATGGGCATTACTTGATTCATGATTTTCCACACTTGTATATTGTGTAACATGCCCAGAAGGTGGGACGTATACTCTGTATGCTTACACTCAGGTATTCTTTATCATTCTCTACTTTTCTCCCATAGTCACTTTGGCCATATTGGTCTTTAGTGGGAGATTGTTATGGTTAGTATCTATGTGAAAGGCCAAATGGTCGTTGGACACTTTTTTGTATGTTTATTGCCTTTGGATACCCATGTATCTGTTTCTATATGTATAAACTCAATGCTCAAAAAATAGTTCAGCACACCAAGATCTTGCATGTCCAATTCTTGCATAAGGAGTTGATTTACCTCTTTAATACTTTATTCATTATTACCACCTGCAATCAAGTGATCAACATAAATAGCCACCCTTCCCTCTCGCAACGCACCGACCTCACCATCTCTGATCACTACCCGATCGTCATCACTTTTCAACCCCCCACCAAGATCCATAAGGCTCCTTGGTTCCATGCCAGTGTGCCCTCCTTCTCTCTCCCCTCCGTCCATCAAGAAATTTCTGATGTGTGGAAGGAGGCATTCGCCTCTGGCTTGTCCCCAGCCAAGTGTTGGAGAAGTGCGGTCGATAAGTCACGACAGATCATGATTAGATCCAGGAAGATGCTAGAGACTGTGCGGCGGGCTCGTAGAGAAGCTCTATATCATAGACTCTGGCGGCTCGAGGAGGAAGTGAACAAAGGAAACTCTCAAGCCCAGAAAGGACTTCGAAAAATCAGAGCGCTGCTGAGATACGAGGAAGAGATACAAAGGAAAAATCTGCAAATTTTCTTCAAGGAGTGGTGGGCTGGCAAAGCCGACAAACCCACCAAAGAGATGTGCCATATCCTCAAAAGGAAACACAACAGAGAATCGATCCCCTTATTGTTAGACGCAAATGGCAATGTATGCAATACGGAAGAAGATAATTTTGGGATCATTGAAGGGCACTTCACGAGACTCCTGGGGACCTCAAACTCCCTCTCCCCCCATAGAAGGGACTGTATGGCAGCCATATCTAGGGTTTCCCCCCATAGGATTGTTGGAACATCAAGCTTACACTATGCTTGAGGTGGATTTGATCTACATCAAAGGCTATTGCGTCGAAAGAATATCCGTTGGAGAGTTCTTTTTCATATGCTCATTTATTGTATTTTTTGAGAATATTTTGATGGCTCATTTACCATTGTAAAAGCCTTGAGTTGTACACATGTAAAGGTACAAATATAGGGCCAAAATCCCACGAAATTTTGGTGGTTGAAGTTGCATTCAATCAAGCAATCAATCACCTAAAAGTAGATCAATCAAGATCTTCACTTTTCCTAGATTGTAGGGAAGTGAATTGATTCCCTTCAACAACCATTCCCACCTTCATTTGAATTCAAATTCAAGTTGTAAAAGTCGTGGAACACTCCTAGAGGCTATATAAGGAGTTGAAATCACTTGTACATTACATGGAAGCAATATACATACACTTGTGACCATCATTGTCTTGCTCCTTCAATTTTCTGCATCATCTTCTTCGCCAACAGTAATCTTGCAGAGGCTGCTGCTCTCTCCTCAGAGCTCCAAATTGAGTGTAAGAGGACTCATTGGAAAGGTATCAGTGTCTAGTTTATGCCTGTAAATTTTCAAAGCATTTGGTTCAGCAGATTTGGAGAAATCTTAGTTTTTCTGCCTCGGGGTCAATCTCTGCGTATTCCTGAAAAATAGGAGGTACCACCGGTGAATCTTGCATTCATTCCTATAGCATATTTTGCTTATTCCTTATACTTTTGTGCATTTCATACACTCAACCCTATGTGTATCACTCCCATAAAAGGATTTTTTCTAATTGTAATCACGCTGGTCGCTATGGGCATTTGAAGTTCATTGTCTCTTCCATAGATAGTAAGTTTTTTGAGCTAGTCGACCCGCGAACCTATCTGTGAGTCTCCAAAAGCTCAAGGGCTGGTCTTGTGCCGGTTGGCTTGACCAAACTTCATCGCTTCGAAACGCACTTTTCTACCTTCGACAAGCTTCTCCAAGTTCTTTCAGTGGTATCAGAGCTAGTTCAAGATGGGTGACGGCTTTCCCTCAATGATCGAGAAGCTTGATCGACACAACTACGCGGCTTGGCAAATCAGAATGGAGGCCTACTTGCAAGGTAGAAATCTTTATGGAATTGTAGCAGGTGATGAAGCTATGCCTATTCCAAGATCCAAAGGAGGACCTACACAAGAGGAGACAGATAAGCTCACACTTTGGTGCGCAAGGGATGCTCAAGCAAGGTTGTACATACTAAACTCTATCTCTGACTTTCTATTACCACATATTAGAGGATGCAAGACATCTCAAGAGACTTGGGATGCCCTGGAGACTTTCTTTTCTGCTAGTACCAAAGCAAGAAAGAATCATCTTTGGAACGAGTTCAACCAAATGAAGAAGACACCTAAACAAACCATCACAGAGTTTATTACCAAGGTCAAAGAGGTTGCGGATCAGTTAGCATCCATTGGAGAGCTGATTGAAGAAGAGGTCATCATGAGGCAAATTCTCAACGGCATTCGAAGTGATAAGCAATGGCAATCCTTCACGACGGCTTACGATCTCATCATGGATGTGCAAACTCCAGACTTCAACATCTTTCTTGGACAACTCTTCAATCAAGAAGCCAATAATAGCATAAAGGAAGGTAACTCTTATCATGGTAGTTCAACTAGTGCTCTATATGCAGATAAGAAGGATAAGAAGCAGAAAGGCAAGAAGAAGGAAGAAGACGAAGAAGAGACTTCCAAAGCCAACTTCGCAAGCAAGAGCAAGTGGAAAGGGAAGAAGAAAGGACCAAAGCAAGACAAAACCAAAGGTCAGAATGTTCAACCTTGTGCCATATGCGATAAGACCAACCACACCACTCAGAATTGCTGGTTCAATGGGAATACCCAGAAAGGAAGTGGAAGAGGTGGATATGGCGGCAATAGAGGCAGAGGTGGACACAACTTCAACAACAACAATAGAAGCTATAATAGAAGGGACTACAACAATTATTCAGAAGATCAAGCACATGAAGACTCATTACTTCTTATGAACCTAAGCCACAAAGAAGGTAAAGAAGATGATCATTTGTTCTACATAGATTCAGGATGTTCGAATCATGTTGCAGGCAACATTGCTCTTCTATCTGACTTGGAAAGTCCAAAGCATAGACATGAAGTGCAAACAGGGGATGACACAAAGCACAATGTGGAGAAGATTGGTAATGTCAAAGCTTCCAATGGCAGGACAAACATTCTGAGTAAGGTTCTCTATGTACCCACTATCACTAAAAACCTAATAAGTGTAGGCCAAATAGTTGAAAAAGACTTGCAAGTTAGGTTCACCCAACATGGAGCTTTTGTGGAAGATCCATGTCAAGGCTTCAAGAAGATAGCCCGAGGTGAGAAGCATGGTAGGCTCTTTACTTTTGAAGTAGGAGATACCAGGAACATAGCTCTATTCAACTTTGGGTCTCAAACCCTAAGTGAGCTTGAAGTGTGGCATAAGAGACTTGCTCATGTGAATGAAAGAACCTTGAAGGATATATGCAGGGATCAAAGTGTTCTAGGACTGCCGAACATATCAAAGCAACACATGATCAACAGGTGTGATGCATGTCAGATTGGGAAGGCACAAAGACAACCATTCAACCACAAAGGCTACATCCACAACAACTTATTGGACTTAGTACACACAGATGTATGGGGACCAAGTCAAGAACCTTCATTGGCAGGATCAAGGTACTATGTCTCATTTATTGACGACCATAGTAGGTGGACTGTTCTATAGTGTTTGATTGCTTCAAGAAGTATCTTGCGCATGTGGAGAATCATACAGGTAGATCACTAAAGAAGCTCAGATCTGATGGAGGGGGAGAATACTTCTCCAAAGATTTTGATGAGTTCTTGCAGGATAAAGGTATCAAAAGGGAAGTGACTACCAGGTACTCTCCTCAACTAAATGGAATTGCAGAGAGGAGAAACAAGACATTGGTTGGATCAGCCCGAACAATGCTTGAAGAGAAGAAGTTGCCACATTATCTATGGGCAGAAGCTATTTCAACTGCAGTGTACCTTGTCAATCAACTACCATCCAAATCACTTCAAGGTATGACTCCTTATGAAGCATGGCATGGAAGAAAACCTAGTCTTGGACATTGCAAGATTTTTGGTTGTTTAGCTTATGTTCATGTACCATCACAAATAAGAGGTAAGCTAGATGAAAGGGCAACAAAGGCAGTGTTTATTGGATATGATTCAACTCAGATGGGTTACAGGTTCTTCAATCCTTCAACCAAGTAATTCACTACAAGTAGAGATGTTGTGTTTGAAGAACACAGGTCTTGGTATGATGAAGACAAACAAAAGGTAACACTACCATATGATCTTGATTCTGACTCTCATCAATTAGGAAGGAAGCATGATACACAGGTCCAGGATCCAAGAAGTGATACAGACGATGACCAAGATGAAAGAGAAAGGGATTACAAGCTATGGAAGTCAAGAGGCAAAGCAAAGATGCAAGAGGTTGGAGAATGCTCCAAACAAGCACCTAGAAGATCAGCAAGAGAGAAGAAACAACCAGAAAGGTATGGATATGATTCCACATTTGTTACAAAGCATTCAATCTACTTGGCAAAAGAATCTATTTCAGAGGAACCCTCAACCTATGAAGAGGCAAAGGGAAACCCTAATTGGGAAAAGGCCATGAACGAAGAGATAGATGCATTGAAGGAAATGGACACTTGGGATTTGGTTCCAATGTCACCGAATCAAAAGATAATTGGTTGCCGATGGGTATATAAAGTTAAAAGAAATTCTGATGGATCAGTTTGCAGGTACAAGGCAAGATTAGTTGCCAAAGGATGCTCACAAACTCATGGTATAGACTATGAGGAAACATTCTCACCAGTTGCAAAGATGACTACAATCAGGACATTGATAAGTGTAGCTGCTGCAAGGAATTGGAGACTCCTCCAACTTGATGTGAAAAATGCATTCCTAAATGGTTGGATAAGTGAAGAGGTATACATGTCACAACCACCAGGTTTTGAAAACCCTAATCATCCATCTTATGTTTGCAGACTTAAGAAAGCATTGTATGGATTGAAACAAGCTCCAAGAGCTTGGAATTACAGGTTGGTTACATATCTTCAAGACCAAGGGTTCAAAGCTAGCAGCTCCGATCCTTCTCTATTCATCAAAAGGGATCACAATGAGGTTATCTATCTATGTGTATATGTAGATGATATTATTGTGACAGGTGATGATCTAAATGGCATTCAAAGGATCAAGGACACATGCAAGAGGAGTTCAAAATCAGTGACCTAGGTGAGCTCACATATTTCCTAGGTATGCAGGTGATATATATAGATGAAGGAATGTATTTGACTCAAAGAAGATACATTCAGGATCTTCTTCTCAAGTTCAAAATGGAGAACACTAAACCTGCAGGTACACCTTTGGAGATGAATCATAAACTTAGTGTTTATGAAGGTGAGAAAATTGAAGACATTAAAGAGTATCAAAGCTTGGTAGGTAGCTTGATATATGCTACTCACACAAGGGCAGACATCTCATAGTGTGGGAGTGCTTAGTCAGTTCATGCACTCACCAAGAAGACCACACATGGATGCGGCTAAGAGAGTACTGAAGTATCTCAAAGGTACAATCAACGAAGGTATATTCTATCCTTACTCTTTAGATTTGGATATCAAAATCTACTCAGATGCAGATTGGGCAGGAGCTAAGGATGATAGAAAAAGTACATCTGGTTACTTAGCATTTGCAGGTTCAAAGCTAGTGTCATGGAGTTCCAAGAAGCAACCAACAGTTGCTTTATCTTCAACTGAAGCAGAGTACAGAGGCTTGACCATAGCAACTCAAGAGGCAATATGGTTAAAAGCATTGTATACAGATGCATATAGAAGTCCATTATCACTTCATCACGGAGAAGCTCATGGCAAAGGAGATTGACATTTCTTTTGTTCCGACTGAAAAGCAAGTAGCAGATATGATGACGAAGGCACTTGATGGAATAAAGCTTTGTAGATTCAAAGCTATGGCAGGTATTCAACCTATAAGAGAATGAAGACTCAAGCATACTTTAGCTTGAGGGGGAGCTGTTGGAACATCAAGCTTACACTATGCTTGAGGTGGATTTGATCTACATCAAAGGCTATTGCGTCGAAAGAATATCCGTTGGAGAGTTCTTTTTCATATGCTCATTTATTGTATTTTTTGAGAATATTTTGATGGCTCATTTACCGTTGTAAAAGCCTTGAGTTGTACACATGTAAAGGTACAAATATAGGGCCAAAATCCCACGAAATTTTGGTGGTTGAAGTTGCATTCAATCAAGCAATCAATCACCTAAAAGTAGATCAATCAAGATCTTCACTTTTCCTAGATTGTAGGGAAGTGAATTGATTCCCTCCAACAACCATTCCCACCTTCATTTGAATTCAAATTCAAGTTGTAAAAGTCGTGGAACACTCCTAGAGGCTATATAAGGAGTTGAAATTACTTGTACATTACATGGAAGCAATATACATACACTTGTGACCATCATTGTCTTGCTCCTTCAATTTTCTGCATCATCTTCTTCGCCAACAGTAATCTTGCAGAGGCTGCTGCTCTCTCCTCAGAGCTCCAAATTGAGTGCAAGAGGACTCATTGGAAAGGTATCAGTGTCTAGTTTATGCCTGTAAATTTTCAAAGCATTTGGTTCAGCAGATTTGGAGAAATCTTAGTTTTTCTGCCTCGGGGTCAATCTCTGCGTATTCCTGAAAAATAGGAGGTACCACAGGTGAATGTCGCATTCATTCCTATAGCATATTTTGCTTATTCCTTATACTTTTGTGCATTTCATACACTCAACCATATGTGTATCACTCCCATAAAAGGATTCTTTCTAATTGTAATCACGCTGGTCGCTATGGGCATTTGAAGTTCATTGTCTCTTCCATAGATAGTAAGTTTTTTGAGCTAGTCGACCCACGAACCTATCTGTTTTGTATCGACTCATTCTCCTTGATGCTCCAAGGTACATAGTGTGTTTCTTTGCACTTATAGCATGCCTATAAGGTCTATTTGAGCCTCCAAAAGCTCAAGGGCTGGTCTTGTGCCGGTTGGCTTGACCAAACTTCATCGCTTCGAAACGCACTTTTCTACCTTCGACAAGCTTCTCCAAGTTCTTTCAAGGATACCACTCAACCTTCAATCTCTGCTTCATGCCTCTATCTCTGAAGCCGAAATCATTGAGGTCATTGATGCCCTCCCTTCAGGTAAAAGCCCGGGACCCGACGGGCTCATAATGAGTTCTTTAAATCCTTCAAGTTGGTGGTTGCCACCCCTCTTCGTTTGGTTTGGCAAGAGGCACTCAAGTTTGGCGCGCTTCCTTCTTGTCTCAACAATGGCATTATCAAGTTAGTACACAAAAAAGGGGAAAAGAACAGAATAGAGAACTGGCGTCCCATTACAATGCTCCAAACAGGATACAAGATCATCGCCAAAGTCATTGCCAACAGAATCTCTTGCCACTTGAGAGCGTGGTTAAGTGAGGACCAAAAAGGTTTCATCAAAGGCAGGTCAATTTTGGAAACCATTATAGATATCTGGGAAGGTCTTGAATTTGCAAATGAGTCTAAACAAGAAGTTGTATTCCTCAAGATCGACTTTGATAAAGCCTACGACAGGCTAGAATGGGACTATATTCTACAGTCGCTACAAGATCTTGGATGTAGTCAGAAATTCACCAAGATGATTGCGACCCTTCTCGGAAACGCATCGACCCAAATTAACATTAATGGAAAACTTTCAAAGGTGATCAAACTTAGAAGATCTATCAGAAAAGGGTGACCATTGGCTCCCCTTCTCTTTGCCATTGCCACGGAAGGGCTTAGCAGGCTGGTGGAGCATCAGGTGGAAGCTGGTAACATTAAAGGCCTTCTTTTGCCGCACGACCACAGTCAGATCACCATGAGACTTTTCGCCGATGATATGAACGCTTTTGTTCACAATGATAGTACCAGCCTGGAGATGTTTTGGAAGTGTCTTGCTACCTTTTGTGAAGCCTCTGGATCCATAATCAACCACTCTAAGACCGCCTTTAGAGCTATTGGTGGGTCACAACCCGACCTCCTCATTGATCATGGCTGTCAAATCATTCCAGAGGGCCAAATTTTTCGGCTTCTTGGGATTCCCTTGGGGTTTGGCGTCTCTATGGAACAACGGTGGAACTGGGTGCTTGCCAAACTCGAAAACAAGCTTAACTATTGGAGAGGTATGCAAATCAATCTTGCTGGTCGTGCTATGGTTATCAACACGTTCCTCTTATCATCTACCATTTATTTCCTTTCTTGTTGGAGACCGAAAGAGCAAGATCTGTCCAAACTAGATAGTATTTGTAGAAACTTCCTTTGGACGGGCGACCACAATAGGAGGGGGGTGCCTAAAATCAAATGGTCCATCTGCACCAGCCATAGAGATAGTGGGGGACTTGGTATCTTGGACATTGGGTGCATGGCTAACAAACTGTCGGCCAAATGGATGATTAAGGCTTGGTGCAATGGGGAGGCCTCGTGGGCCAAGTTGATCTTCAGAAACAAGAATGAGTTGGCGCTCATGGGTTTCCCAAATTGGAAGAATCTTGACATCTTGACCTTGCTGTTTTCCCCGATCCCCGTCTTCCCGAAAGGCTCTAATCTGGTGTGCTCCCTTTGGAAGAGTTGGAATAAAGTCAAAAGCTTCACAAGAATAAGTGAAGACTGGAAGTGGGCTGCCGGTATCAGACAAAACGACTCTATCTGGTTTTCGATCCATGGCATCTGGAGTGTGGAATCTTGGAACATTCAAAATGCCAAGAAGCTATGGAACAAAGGCTTCAAAAAATGGAAACATCTCTGGAAACAAGACACCAACCGCTAGATCAACTTTGAGGATATTGATCCTAGCATCAACATTTCGCATGTAGAATGGAACACTTTGCAAAGCAGATGTCTCGCCTGGGACCGACACAAAGTTCGCCTTCTCATGGGACACGACATGTCGAGCTCGCTCGGTCTCAAATGGCACAATGGGAATAGCCTATCAAAAATCCCGAACATCAAAGAAACGATCGACTATCAGGTTAACCTCAACAAAAAGTGGTGCCTGTCATGGACGCGGCTTCGGTGGGACATGAAGTTCATGGCTATCTGGCACCCCCTCATAGAAATCAAAAAGTCTGTCCTCTTATGGCAAATTCTTCATCATGGAATCTGGACCAACCTTAAGGCTAGCAAAATTTGTGGGATCCCTCCCTGGTGCAAATGCTGCTACCGGTCTATCGAAGATGTCTCACACATCTTCTTTTCCTGCCCCAACTCCAACAGACTCTGGCAGGTGGTTGGAAAGAGAATTAGACTCCAAAAACGTCTCAGTTGGCAGCAAGCCCTATTGGGAGAAGCGATCGGCTGCTCCGCGACTCTCTGGAACGCCATCAGAGGGGAGGTCCTATGGAAAATCTGGCGGGAAAGATGTGCTTTCAACTTCGGTGACTCCCCCAAGGAGTGGTCAATTGAGAAATCACTGTTCCTCCTTGGCAAAAGGATTGTCAACTGTAAAAAATCACCCCCCTTTAGGCATCATCAAGTACTCCTTTTGATCGATAACAAGCTTAAACCTAAGTGGGCCCCACATGAGGGTGATGAGAGGGTAATTAACCTTCTTTGTAATGTCATCTAAGCTCTGTAAAAGCTTCCCCTGCTTTGTGGGATTTGGGGGGTCCCGTGGGCACTAGTCCCCTTCTCTTGTACTTTTCTTTATTTAATTCAAGTCCGGGAGAGTAGGCTTATGCCGAACTTCCTTTATATTAAAAAAAAACATAAATAGCCACAATTGTGATGCCATCATCACCCTTCCTAGCATATGATGAGTGATTTGCATCACACATAAGAAAAGGAATGGAGGTTAAATACTTTGCAATCCTTGCATTCCAAGCATGAGGGGGTTGTTAAAGCCCATACAAAGGCTTTTTCAACTACAAACATATTCTAGATGCTTTGACTCCTCATATCCTTGTGGCTGGCCCATGTATACTTCTTCTTGCAACTCATAATGTAAAAAATCATTCTTCACATCCATCTGATGCAAAATCCATCCTTTTGGTTTAGTCAATGCAACAAGTGCTTTGATAATATCCATTTTAGCTACAAGGGTGAAAGTTTCCTCATAATCAATATCATATATCTATGCATAGCCTTTTGCTACCAATCATGCTTTATACGGTTTATGCTACTATCAACATTATGATTTACCTTGTAAATCCACTTGCAACCTATAGGGTTTTTTCATTGTGGCAATGGAATAAGGTTCCATGTCTTGTTTCCATAAAGTTCAGCCATCTCCTCATCCATAGCTTTCTCTCAATTTGCATTTCCAATTGCATCTTCAAAACAAGAAGATTTAGCATCTTGTATTACCATCTATGCCAAATTTGGTGGATTCCCATGAGATGTTCTAAATGCACATGTCCAAGCCTTTAAAATCAATTATGGAGTGATAGAAAATCTAAGGAATTGGTTGCTTAATGATGAGAATAAAGCACAAGTGTTCTAATCTATGCTAATTAATGAGGTTGCCAAATGGTTGACATAATTCGATTTGATCCATTTTCAGCCATATGAAACTGTAAGAGATGCTTTCCTATAGAGGTTTCGGTTAAAGAAAAGTTCAATCCAAATTTTTGACTTCCTACAGAATAACAAATAGAAGGAAAACCGAGGAGTCCAAGAGGATGCCACATTTTTTCAAATACATTTAACACAGTTATTGGCAAGAATTGCAACTCTACCAACATATGTTATCACATAATGGTTCATTAATGGTTTGACCTCCTAGCTATGGCAAATTATGATTATTTCGTGTATTGGAGGAATGACCTTAGATGCCGTTATAGACATGGCACTACAATTGGAACATAAGATTGGAGGATTTGCACAAGATATGGGTTGATGCAGATTGGAAAGAATAAACTATTTTAAGTATTGAAACAACTTTTTTGTGTCGGATGCAAAAATCTAGGGAATATCACTACAAGCTGTCCTCTAAATCAAATATATTGTGCTATTTGTGAATGTTTTACCCATTCCACAGATAATTGCCCTTATAATGCCAAAGCACAAAGTAGATTGGCTACCAATAGAGTAATCCAGGAACCAAGAGCTGTGGCCAGTAGCTATGTTCCTCCACATTTATGTAATACCAGATATCCACCAACCATATGTTTTCGGCCAAATTACAACCCTCCCAGATGGAACTAAGGAAATCCAAACCCTATGGACCAGCATTTACCACCAAGGTGTCATTTTTGTGAGGAAATGGGCCACATAAGATGACAATGTAAGGAGGCTCGAGTATGATAAGTGAAAAAAAGAACAACAGAATCCCATGGCTAACATGGTCATCATTATAAGTGAAGAACCTCAAACAGATAGAGTTCAAACTTGTTTGGATAAGACTTTGCATCCGACTGTAGCAGCATTTGAAACAAGCTTTAAAGAGCAATTATGAATGATGAATAAAGCTATGAGCTTGGCACAATAAGAACCTATATTTGCTGCTCCTACTCCTATCACTTAAACTGCACCTACACAGAACAAAGTTGTAATACCAAAAAAGTAGACCTTACGATATCCTCTCTTATCTGTAGAGGACTTAGAGACACTACCTGGAATTTTCTGGCAAATGCCCCAATCACATTGCCCTTGGGACAATTATTAACATTGGTCCCAAAAATCAAGCAATGGTTTGAGCACTATTTGAAGAAGAGTGAATCGGAAACAATAACGACAACAGCTCAATCGGAGCTTGATATTATAGTGGATCATAAGGTCCCATTAATTATAATGTGGTACAGAAATCATTGTATACTAAAATTTTTGGTACATGGTGGATCTGATGACAATATTGCTACAATTGCAATCTGTTATAAGTTGGGCGAGAAAAATCTAGAACCAACAAAACTTTTTGTTTGGATGGCAGACGAGTCAAGAGAGCATCCGACTAAAATAGTAAAGAATATACCAATCACACTAAGAGGAGCATTATTTCACTTGAAATTTATTGTTTTGGCCCTTCTCAGATTTAGTTTAGATTATAGTTTACTATTTGGAAGACCATGGTGAAAACATGCCAAGGTCCTACAAGATTGGTATGCCAAAGAGCTTATTTTTAAACACAATCACCAGAAGTATACCATTCCCCTTGATGACCTCGCTCCATGTGAAATCATATAGTTACTGATTGAATTTGTTGATATTTTTGCATGGGATTACTCAAACATGAAGGGTATTGATCCCCGTATTTATGAACACCACGTGCATCTCAAATTGGATGCATGAACTATTAGACAACCTAGTTATCGAATGAGTCCCCATTATGTAGAGTTAGTAAAAGCCAAAATTGACTTCTTATTAAAAGTAGGATTTATTGTCCTGATTGAGTGTGCATAATATATATCCCAATTGTTATTTTCCCAAAGAAAAATAAAAAGTTACAAATGTGTGGAGTATCGCAAATTGAATGAAGCCACTGTTCGAGACCTATTTCCTAGATAGTGTGTTGGATGAAGTGGCTGGAAAAGAAATGTATTTGTTCCTTGATGGCTACAATGGTTACAATCAAGTATCGATGGCCACCCAAGACATACAAAAAATAGCTTTCATTACCAACTAGGGGGTGTATGCTTGTATAATCATGTGGGTTGGCTTAAGAAATGCACATAGCACCTTCTAGTGTTGCATATAGGATATCTTCTCCCCCTATATAAACAACTTTATGAAAGTCTTTTTGGATAATTTTTCTATTTTGAGTTAGACAAATGAGCACTTGCATAATCTTAGACTCTATTTCTTGAAATGCCAAGATTATCATCTTTGTCTAAACCCACATAAATCTATCTTTGTGGTATCTTGTGGAAAATTATTGGGCCACATTATCTTGACCAAAGGAATTCAACTCCACCTTGAAAAGGTTAAAATAGTTTTACAAGTTCCACCTCCCCACACACCAAAGGAAGTCCTCTATTTTAAGTCAAATCTGGCGGGATGGTTGTAATTTATGATGGCTTTCACACATCAGCCCACCCCTGAATTGAGTAGCCATGATAGCCCCCTGTAATTTCAACTAGAGTGAAAGTCTAATTGGGAACTACCATTCCACATTTTCATTAATGCATCTAATATCGCAATCGGTAGTGCTTTGATGCAATACAAGGATAAATGGTATCAATCTATCTATTATGCTAGCTGATGATTGGCACCTTCCTGAGAGCAATTACTCTATGACCGAGAACAAATGTCTAGGACTTGTCTAGTCTACAAAGAGATTTTGGCATTATTTACTAGTGCAAAAATTCACATTCCATGTTGACCATTCAACCTTGACCTACCTAGTCAAGCAACAAATTGTTGGTGGCTGATTGACCATATGGGTATTATTATTAAAAGATTTTGACTTTGATATCATCGATCGATCAGGATCCTCACATGCGATTGCTGATTTCCTATCACAACTAGATAATGATGAACTAGGTCAAGGCGTTAATGATGTTCCTCCACCTATCTACACTATGCAGCCTATTGAGCCTACTATTCCTCTTGACCTCACCCATAATTACTACGATTGTTACTTATATTTTTAACCAATAGAGTAGCTCCAAGCAATTAGCTTCTATAGCCTGAAAAATGCCTGGCACTATATAGTAGACGCTTTAGGTCAATAGTTGGATATTTATACTATTATGATTGCTCTGGTTTTTGGATACGCTATGTTCGAACTCCTAAAGCAGAATAAAAAATTCAGGTGGGCCACACTCACCCTACAAGGGATCATGTTTTGATCAACATTGCCATTCGCAAAATCTTATAGAGTGTTTTGTGGTCACCCACCTTACACAAAGATGTTTGAAAGTACATTCTAGCATGTGACACCTATCAATACATTGGATGACCTCTTCTCGACAATGTTTCCCCTTTAGTCTGTTATGCCCTTAAAGTCATTCCAAAAATGGGGCTTGGATTTTATAAGTCCTATCTATCCACCTATGGTATCAATTAATAACTATTATATCCTCATTTTTACAGGCTATGCCACATGGTGGGATGAAGCATGGGCTATGAAAAATGAGATCGGTATAGTGGTAGCAAGGTTCCTTACTAGGGAAGCATTTCCTCATTTTGATCTCCCCTTAGAACTTGTCTTGGACTATGGTACTCACTTTGCTAATGACTTGATTACGATATTAACTACGGATCTGAATATCATTCATAAATATAGTACACTATACTATCCCCGAGCTCATTGATTAGCCAAAAGTACTAACAAAACTTTGCTCACAATGTTGAAAAAAGTAATTCAAGACTATCCTGAATAATGGGACCATTTATTATCATCAATATGATGGGCATAAAGTTGCCACTTGTTTCACTCCCTTTAAATTGGCCTATGGGCTAGAAGCTATATTTATCCAATGGAAGCTGTGGCACCTACCCTACGTGTTGCATTAGATCACAAATGGCTACCCCAAGACTTGATTTATTCCCGACTAGATGCTCTACGAGCATCAGATGAAGAGTGGTTCGAGAGTTTTCTCTTGATGCAGGAATTTCAAATTTGGCAGTCTCATACCTGAGACGTTCAAACCCACAAAATGCATGAGCCAACACAAGGGACACCAAGAAGATTGCCAGAACACGTTTATATTCGATTAGCAACTCGTGTTGAAGAAGGCAATGAGAGCTTGGTATGAGGAGTACTAGTACCCCTCATAGTTGCGCACAATTTGGCGCCACAGGGCATACCCCCCAAGCACTAAAAAGGGCTGGATAGAAAAACAGGCTGTGACATCCTCCCCCGGCTTGAAGAGCTTGGTGTCCTCAACAAGCGGGTTCGGGTCTTACAAAAGTTAATGTGATTACAAAATTTTGGGAACATTACATGGGGCTTAAGTGTGGCGATAATACTTGTGAACTAATGGATGGTCAGGCCCAAAGGTGTTGGCCGGAAGCCAGTCCGAATCGACTAAGGGTCGTCCTTTGAATTTAATGAGGAACTGGGGACCATCGCGAGTGATCCGGTCCCGTAAGATAGCTTCTGCCTCGAACTGGTTCTCTCCGTCGTGCAGCACCGGGATCTCGCGTCCGTACTTGGAGTCGGGTTTGAACCGCTTCAGGAGGCTGACGTGAAAGGCGTTGTGAAATTGCACGTTGTCGGGAAGCTCCAAGCTATAAGTGACTTCATTGATCCGCTTCTCCACTTTGTATGGTCCGTAGTAGCGATGGTTGAACTTCTGCGTGATGTTCTTTGGGAGAGTGATATTTCGTGCGCTGACGAGGACAAGGTCACCGACTTGAAATTCTTCGCCGGGTCGTCGTTTCTTGTTTGCGTAGCGAGCCATGCGTTCTTTGCTTCTTTGCAAGCTGGACTTTGCTTCTTCTAACTTTGTCTTCCACTGATCCAAGAAAGCGCCGCAATCGGGGTCGTTTGTTGCAAGTGTGGAGTCTTGCGTGAGAGCCAAGGACGTGATTACCTCTTTGCCGGTCGCCAACTCGAATGGGGTCATCTTCGTGCTTGAGTGGACGGAAGCATTGTAGTGAAACTCTAGAATGTCTAAGTGCTTCGCCCAATCCTTTTGGTCCGTTCTAACATAGTTCCGGATGTAATCTTCGATCGTCTGGTTGACCCGTTCGGTTTGCCCATCTGTTTGTGGGTGATAAGATGAGGAGAACCTAAGTTGCGTCCCCAAGATGCAGAAAAGCTCCGTCCATAGCCGACTTAGGAAACGGCCGTCCCGGTCCGACACTATGGCGAGAGGCAACCCGTGATACTTCACGATGTGAGTGAAGAAAAGCTGAGCCACGACCTTGGCGTTGAGCGGGGGTTTGGCCGAGATAAAATGTGCTTGTTTGGTGAAGTAGTCCACCACAACGAAGATGGTGTTGAACCCCGAAGACGGTGGGAGTTCATTGATGAAGTCCATGCTAATCATGTCCCACGGTCGGTTGGGAATCGAGAGTGGTTGCAGAAGGCCGGTGGGTTTTACCCTATCTTGACAGACTAACTGACATGTTGGGCATGTTTCTACATATTCCTGGACCTGTGCCTTCATGCGGGGCCAATAAAAGTGTTTGTGGAGTGTCTCATAGCTGCGGTTTTGACCTCCATGGCCGGCCACTTTGCAATCATGTGCCTCCCATAGTAGCTCTTTGCGTAGCTCTAAGTCGTTCGGGACATAAATTTTTCCTTTGCGGTGGAGAAGGCCTTCTTGTAGTGTGTAGCGCTGCGGGGCTTGAGCCGTTTGCATTTCCTGAAGTAGTTCTTGAACTTGGGCATCCTGTGCTTGTGCTTGTTGAATTCTGCCTCTGAGATCTGAAGATACGATGGATATCGCCTGGAGCTCGGGTCTTCGACTAAGTGCATCTGGCATCACGTTCTGTTTGCCCGGCTTGTGAATGATCTCGATATCGAATTCGGCAAGAAAATCCTGCCATCTTGCTGGCTTTGGGCTTAACTTGGGTTGAGATGTAAAGTACCTCAAGGAGATGTTGTCCGTGAAGACCTTTGTGTGCTTGTCCAGAATGTAGTGCCGCCACTTGCGTAAGCAGTGGATAACGGCTAACATTTCTTGCTCATGTGTGCTCCATCTGAGCTCGGGGCCGGTGAGTTTATGCGACTCGTAGGCAATGGGTTGTCCGTCTTGTACAAGGACGCCGCCGATGGCTGAGCCTGATGCATCTGTGTGAACTTCAAAAGGTTTGTCGAATTCTGGAAGTTTGAGAACCGGGGCATTGCACATAGCAACACCTTCAATGCTTCGAAGGCGTCTTCTTCGTCTGCTCCCCACTTGAAGGGTTCCTTTTCTTTGACCAACTCCAAGAGCGGGCCCGCGAGCTTGCTAAAACCTTGGATGAAATGGCGGAGAAATTGGCAAAAACCGATGAATTCTCGCACCTCTTTGATGGTCTTCGGGGGGGCCCACTTGAGTACTGCTTCTACTTTCTGGGGGTCGGCGTGGAGGCCCAGTTTAGAAACGATGAACCCCAAGAATTCCACCTTCTTCATGCAGAACTCGCACTTGCTTGGTTTGGCGAAGAGCCGACGTTGCCGTAGTCGTAACAAGACCACCCGAACGTGCTCATAATGTTCTTCTAATGTTCGGCTATAGATCAGTAGGTCGTCAATGTAGATGATGAGGAAGAGGTCGAGCATGTCTCGAAAGCCATCATTCATCTCTTGACAGAAGGTAGCCGGTGCACCTGTAAGCCCGAATGGCATGACGAGCCACTCATAGCTGCCGTAGCGTGTGCGGAAGGCCGTCTTCTCGATGTGTTCTTGGGCCACCCTGATTTGATGGTACACGGATCGGAGGTCTATGCGCGTGAAGTATCGTGCCTTGCCCAGGCGATCTAGAAGTTCCTCCATCATGGGCACGGGGTATTTGCTCTTGATTGTGCCTTTGTTGAGTGCTCGGTAGTCGATGCATAGGCGTAGGGAGCCGTCTTTCTTCTTCACAAATAGGACCGGGGCTCCATATGGGGAGCTACTTGGTCGGATGTATCCTTGCACTTCAAGTTCCTGTAATTGCCTCTTCAGCTCCTGAAGGTCGGCCTCATTCATCCTGTATGGCGCTCGCGACGGTGGTGGGTGGTCCGGGAGCGTGTCGACCCGATGCTGGACATTACGCAAGGGGGGAAGACCGGGTGGGAGGGTATCCGTGAGAACATCTGAAAATTCTTCCATTAGCATCTGGAAACTTGGGTGCCCAATCTTTGAGACGTTGATTGGCCGTGGTCCCGTCTCCTCTGCGATCGGTCTGAGAACGCATAAGTGTGCGATCCCACCTTGATAGACTGCTCGTCGAAATTGCTTGTGTGATAATGGTGATGGCGTGTGTGTGGAGGTTGACGTTCGAGCTTGTGCTTTCTCTTTGCTCGTATGTTTCTGCTTAGATTCCCTTGGTTCACTGTCAGAAGGTTTGTCCGTACGAGGAGCCTGGACACGATTGCAGTCGATGACGATGGCCTGCCCACTTTGATCGAGAAGAACTTTGTCTAGCCCTTTGCCGAAAAAGGAGATCATGTGTTTATCCATAAACTCGAGGCCTAAGATGACTTCGAATGTTTCCATCGGTATAATCAAGAAGTTCAGGTGACCAAACCATTGGCCTAACATGACCGGGACACCGTCGGCGTAACGCACATGACTGGCCTCTCCCTGAGCAAAGACCACGGACATGCGGAGCCGTTTACTAATCTTGAGTCCAAGGCGTTGAGCACACTACGGAGTCATGAAGTTGTGGGTTGCACCCGTGTCTAGCATCACCAGCATGCGTTCGCCTGTGACTTCTCCCATAATGAACACTTGGTGTATGATGGGTAATGCAACTGAATGGCACTGAGCCTTGCCCTTTGATGTGGACGGTCCGCGGGGGGAGGAGTCGTCTGATTCGTCGCTGTGAATCTCGGTGATTTTCGGGCCGGAGGTGGATGCCTCTTCGGTCTTCGTTGCTTGCACTCTAGTGTCGGTTCGTTTCCGCCAGCATTTCTCAGTGGGGTGACTGCCTTGACAATGCTTGCAGACCGGACGGGGGTCGCGCCGGGTTTGGTTGTTTCGGTTCGGGGACCCTGAACGGTTGTCTGTTGGGGCCGGGAGGGCTTTGAAACCTTGACCACGTTGTTGTTCGGTTGATCTGCGGTATGTGGAGGTTTGCTCTTTGTTCGAGGTTGAGTCTTTGTGGGGAGCTTGGCTTCCGTCGGTTGAACGAGCCAGCCGGTTGGAGTAAGCGTCATTGAGCCGTTCCGCAATGCGGACTGCGTCCTCCCAAGTCTGGGGGTCTTGCTTCTCCACTTCTTTGCGGTAGTACGGGGAGCACCCATAAAGGAAGCCGTGTAAGCGATCAATTTCAGCCATGTCGTTGATGCGAAGCATGAGCCTGCGATATTGTGATACATAAGGCCCGATGAACTTGTCTTGACGGAGGTTGCGCCATTCGTCACGTGCTTGGAACGCTTCGTTGCGAGGTACAAAGTAGTCGACGATGGCCACCGTAAAATGATCCCATGAGGGCCAGGCTTGCTTCTTGTGTTCCACCATGTACCATGCTGAGGCTTCGTCCTGTAAGAATTGGCCGGCGATGCGCGTCCAATGGTTGCGGTCAACCCGGAGCATCTGGAGGTAGCTTTCCATACCTTCGATCCATCGGTTGACGGCAATGGAGCTTCGGCCGCCTCGGTACTTGTCGGGGGGGTTCGGTTTGAAGAAGCCGAAGGAGTCGGGGTCGTCGATGTCCACCGGTTGCATTTGAGTGATCGGGGTTGGATTTAAAGGAGTTGGTGGCTGTTGGGATGTATGGGTCGGAGTGGGTTGGGGAGCCGGTTGGGTGCTTGACTGCGGTTGTGGTTGGGGTTGAGATTGGTCCTTGGCTAAGAGATGGGATTCTACTAGGGTAGTTAATCTAGAGAGGGTGTCTTCGAGTCTATCTATGCGATCGTGGACGGGGTCAGGATGTGGTGGAGCTTGGTCAGATTCAGGTTGGGTGTGGATGTCGGCGTTGAGTTCGGCCTCCTGGAGCCGTTCATGTAGCTCGGCGTTCACCAAGAGAAGGCGGTTGAGTTCCTCTTCTAAGGCAGCCCGTTGGGCCTTGTGACGGCGGCGCCGTTCAGTCACGTTCTTGGCGCGTTCCGTCCCCGAAGTTAGACCGGCCGTGCCAACGTCGTGTTCGCTAGCCATGGTGGCGTGTAGCCAACCGGCGGCAACTCGGAAGGAAGAGGGAGCCTAGGAGGAGGGAGTCTAGGGCACGCGGGCACCTAGCAGCGAGGGAGAGGTTCACCGGTTAAACGGGGGTTCGGAGTTGCGTGACGGGTACGGCGGGGACCGACGGCGGATAGCGCGGGGACGGCAGCGGCTAGTGCTGTGCCAATGGTAGATAGCGCGGGGACGGCGGGAGGGCAAGGGGGGGGGGGGCAAGGGGGTGCCTTGCTTGAAAGGGGGGGGGGCAAGGGGTTGCCTTGCTTGAAAGGGGGGGGGGGGTGGGGGGGGGGGCAAGGGGGTGCCTTGCTTGAGGGAGGGAGGGAGGGCAAAATACCTCTTGCGACGTCAAAGAACTTCCCACGGATGGGCCCGGGACGTTAGATGGCGCTGCCAGCACTGGTGTGACAGTCCGCCCGTCCAGAGGCTTCCCCTAGGGTCGTTGTTCTGATACCACTTGAGACGTTCAAACCCACAAAATGCATGAGCCAACACAAGGGACACCAAGAAGATTGCCAGAACACGTTTATATTCGATTAGCAACTCGTGTTGAAGAAGGCAATGAGAGCTTGGTATGAGGAGTAATAGTACCCCTCATAGTTGTGCACAATTTGGCGCCACAAGGCATACCCCCCAAGCACTGAAAAGGGCTGGATATAAAAACAGGCTGTGACAATACCCATGAAAAATTCTTGAAGACACCAATTTTCTTTGAAGGTCAATTAATACTATTTTATAGTTTGAAAGCAGACCACAAAGCACAAAAATTTTAAGTTCGATGGTTTGGTCCTTATTGAATTTTTTCTCAACTCGATCCAACAACTTTTGAGTTGCAAATCCTTGGTAGTACTGACTAAAAATTTGATCAATGGGTTAAAACTGCATCCTTTCTATCTACCTGCCATGTGTGTAGAAAACTTATCTGCCACCCATGTATGCATGCTACCATGTGATGATTAATAAAAAGTTTATCAACTCGCACACATCATTCTTTTCTTGATCCCCATGGTCGCGTCATGATACTTTTTTGATTATATACTTCATCGATGCAATACAACATTGTTTCTTGCTTGCAATTGTGTATGCTAATACTTGCATTCTCAAGTAGTCATGTGCTCTAGCTCTTTCCCACTATGCAAGCCTTAGCTTCCATTGAGCCTAGAGAACTTTGTGCTCCTCTAGTGGGACATCATTGTTGCTCATCCTAATTCCAAGCATATCACTTGTGCAATAGAGGCATAGCTATCTTCAGAAGCTCTGTGGATGCTTACGATCAATGACACATATTTTTGCACCACCATGATAGAATTTGTGTAATGTTTTCACCTCCCACCGAAGGCATCACCACAATCAAGCCACTCACTCACCAAGTGATGGAACAAATCTTTCATCATCATAATTCGAATGAATATGCCATCCAATGCTGGTCGGAACCCAAAAAATCAATTCTCCAATTTTTGATGGTTGCCATCAACTTGCAACATCGGGTCAATGGTGTTTCGCAACAATTTTATTCCTTGGTATTGACTTCTTTCTAGGTGCCGATGAATCGGGCCGGTGTGTTATTTCATCGGATTCACTGGGAATGCCAATAGACTATTCGCTAGCTATAGTGGACAAGTGCCACCCAATACCACCTACCATTTACCTTGTCCATGCTATACCCTAGTGAATTCCCTATTCAATGATGCATCCTGTTGAGTCCACAAGAACTAGCATCTTCTGCTTCCCCAACCATCGATGACAGTGAAAGTGTAGGTCTCATCTATCGATGGGCTAAGATACCTCATCAGGCACCAAGCTCCTCTGAGGAATAAACTATAGACAACATGGATGATGCTACTTCTACTCCCATCCAACCTATCGCAACTTCCATCAATAAGCCTCCATCGCCGATGCCTATATCTTCTGATTCCTCCAAACAAGAGTCCCATTCTCCATTGTCTTTGATGCAACATGCACCCCTTTCCCCCAAGAAGGTTGCCACTACCTCTTCTATTTTAGACCCTACTAAGCCAATGCCTGATGCATCCTTGAAAACACTTCCTACTTTCTTGTGCACTCGATTGACACATCCAAACCTGCCACTGAACAAACTCTTTCTTCTCTAGAGCGTCACCTTTTTCCTCTCTCGACTTCTCTCCTTTGGGTTCCCATTCTCTATAGAGTCCCAAATGGCCTCTGACATTAACACCCTATTAGCCTTTGGGCGCACCAGAAGAACTAGAACTTCCACCCCTTATTGGTGCTAGATGAAATGCATTAGCACTTTGGTGTCAATGAGTTTTGTAATTTCTCCAACTTTTGTCATCTCAGTTCCTATTTTGTTCATTTGCAAGAGAAAACCCAACGCAATATGATTGCCACCTACCAGTAATGTGACAATTATAGGTAGAAAAATTTCTTGTTGTAGAACCAAATTCAAGAGCTTACTGCCAAACCTACCGATAGCCAAGAGGCCACAAATAATCTTGTCGAATTATACCACAAAGAACTGAAATAGGAACATTACTTCAAAGGCTTCTATGAGGAAGCCATTCACAAAAGGGACCAAGTGCTCAAACAAGCCAACAACCTAAAAGAGGCCAACGATTGTCACTTGAAGTAAATATCTGACTTAGACACCAAAATATGGTTCAACAGGGTACCCTCCATGAAGTAACATTTCAACTCCAACAATCACAACAGGAAAAGGATTTGTTACAACAAATCACCTCTACCTTGTAGCATATTAGTACTGAACTATCCAGTGAAGTCATCCGTCTCCATGCTGACATCAACCATCTGCAAACTCTTCTACAAAAAATGAAGGAAACCAAGAATCAAGCCCTTTAGAAGGCATACACCAAAAAGAAGAAGAAAAAAAAGTTACATGATTTTTATTTGCATGAGGAATTCAGTGTCTAGATGGCCAAAACAAAGAGTAAAGTGGTCATCTCTATAGCAGCCACTAGCAGCCAACAGTCCATCGAACCAATCCTACTAGAACCTCATCAAATCCAACAATTGCTCAAGACCTTTGTCAAGGGAATTTATTATACGTTTCAAGAAGCAAAGGATGCTTTGAAAGTGGATTTGCACACACCTACAAATGAGGAGCTCAATGAAGACAAATATCCAACCAAAAAAGTTCAAAATTTATATTTTGTGTGAGAGTCCATCGTGCATGCCAAGTGTTAGGTCATCAATATTTATTTTTTTAGATACATAATTCTGTTGTATATTTCAATGAACAACCGCTTATCGAAAAGGAAAGATTGAAGCAATGTATCTTTTCAAAAATATTAATATAATGATGATCAAAGACCGTTACAGAGAGGGATCCCCTGTTGTATGCTGATGGAGTTCTTCTACTAGTGGTGCTTCCAGCACAAAGTTTATTCAATCCAGTGTCGATAATGCTTTGTTGATTCTTGCTTTGTATGTTTGTATAATCTATGATTTTTGTTCGATAAATTAATTTGTGCATGAAGGAATAGTGTCTATACTTCTGTTATTTTGGTGAAGACTTATGGTCTGGTATGACTCTGTCTACATAATTTGGTGAACATGTAGTGTTCGGTGCATTTCCGAAATTGTCTATGTGTGATAAGAAGTGAAGATTAAGTATTTGGTGATCGAACTTAGTCTAATTTTTGGTACGATAATAATTATATGTTTGTTAAGTAATTTGTTGGTCTCAGAGTTCATTCCAAGACATATAGAGACTCATATTTATTCTCAAGTCATCCCACCCAAGAACCCTGCTTGACTTGTATCCTTCATTAATAAGGAAGGGTAAGATTAACATTTGACATCAGCATAGAAGCTTGACATTTCATCAAACATCATATCTCTCCTTACCTTCACCTATTGTGAGAGTGGGTTGTAATGATTATATCCCTTTTGCTCAAGGGAATACCCAATGAAAATACATTTTTTTGCTTTTGGATCAAGTTCTATTCTCAACTCATGTGGAGCATGTACGTATGCAAAAAAACTTAATACTTTCATATGCGACAAGTTTGGCTTTTTAATTGTAAACTTCTCTTCAAGTGTATCTTGATGTACAACAACAATAAAAGCTTTATTCATGATGTATATAGCAGTGTGCACAATGTCTTCTTGATAATAATGAGGCATCTTTTTCTTAGCTATCAAGGCTCTTGCTATTTCTGCAATTTGTCTATTTTTGCATTCAACAATGCCATTCTGTTGTGGTGTGTACTTGCACAAAAGTGCCTTCAAATTCCATGAATTTTTATATAAGCATTGAATTAATTTGATATGTATTCTCATCTTGTCTGAATATAATTCCCTGTCTGCTTTTCCAACATAGCCTATCAAAGTGAGTAAACACCTCACTCTTCTCCTTCATGAAGTATACCCATATGTTTCGTGTATGTTCATCAATGAAAGTGACATAAGTCCTCCTCCCATAGATGTGGCCTTTATAGGACCCCAAACATATATATGCACTATCTCTAGCACATTCTCACTAACATGCTTGTCATGTGGAAATGATGCCATTGATCGTTTACCAAATTGACATGCTTCACATACCTTCTCCATCTGTGCAAACTTGAAATTTGGTAGTCCATTGACAAGCTTCTTTGACTTCATCAACTTTAGACTCTACAAATTTGCATGTCCAATTCCTTCATGCTAAATCTCTATGTTTGCAATAACACCTGTACCTTTTGCAAACATGGCTTCATTCATTTTAGGAATTTTTAGATTCAAGCTGGTTATCCTGCCCACTTTCTTCCGTTTGGCGATCAACCTTCCATTCCATTTGTCCTTTTCTACATATAAACCATCAGTAACCTAACTTGTAATCCCTAGTCAACCATTTGTCTAACAAAAACTCAGTTCTTTGTTATATTCAGAACATGCAGTATATCAACAAGAGGTTTTTCCTTCCTTTCCTCCATGGATAATGCTATGTTTCTTTAAGAGGTCTTTTTTCCCTGGCTTATATATATGCATATAACCCTAATGGGTTATTTATCTTTGTACATTCTCTTGGTAATACATTTAGTATTGTGTGGTGTGCTCCAAGCTTCTCCTTCTTCTTCCTCGTGTTATTTGCATGCTTCCACAGACCTCAAACTCCAACATAGCCAACGAGCTATCAATTAGTGGTCCCTACTATTAAAGGAGTAATCTCTTCTCCCATCATTCAAATTTTCTAGTTTTTAGGGACCAATCCCAAATGAAGAACCACACACGGGGAGAACTGAATGCATTCATGCCAAGTCCCAATGGTTTAGAGACTTTTTGGCACTTTAGTGCATATCCCGTTTATTTAGGAATCTAAATTGGAATTTGATCATAGATTGGGGACGATTCCAATTCTTCTCTCAAGAACTCAAAGAACTAAAAAGTGTAGATAATTTAAAACTAATATGGGAAAGGGCCAAGATGGATGCCTATTTAAGAATGCCTCTCCAAAACCAAACTTTTTATGGTGTTATTGGCTCATTCATACATTGTAGCTAGATGCAAACAAAGATGTTATGGGAACCTTTATGCTTCTCAGACCAACCTCTGAGTGATTCAAATTGTCACATAAGCTTGTGAGAGAATCCCTCAATAGGGCAGGTCCACATTCCTATAGATAAAGAAGTATTGATCCTTGAAGAGATGAAGAAAAGTGATGTTCCAACGTTATCATAGATGTCACCAATAATGCCTAGTCAGTCCACACTGTTACTCCACCCCCAACCTAAGAGGCAAAGGCACTGAAAAATCAAGCTACCATGCATAGATTTCAAAAACTGAGAATACTTTGCTTTAGTGATTTCAAACAATATCTTTCTACAATTACTTTATGAATAATTTTTTTGCTGAGATAAACCTTCAATGCATCTTTCCATGAATGATATTTTGATTTTGTCTAAGCTTCTATCCTTGTCCATAAATATGAGGATAGAAGAAGTGGTAAATAACCTTGAAAGTTGTTTTGATGTGATTGTAGACATTGTGCATATAGAGTTAAATAGTTCTTGAGTTGAGATTCACTAGAAATCTTACTCAAAACGTTGAAATTAACACTAAAGTTGAAAGACTCAAATACCACATTGAAACTAAAATTTTAAAAATTGTAAATTATCATGAACAAACTGACACAAACGTGTTTGAATTGAACTTAAAGTAGAATCTTCTCTCCCAAGCACTTTCCAATAAGATCGCAAAGATTTATGTATATATAACACTACATGTATGGCAACATTTTTAGTTAAAATATTATGGTTTTATTGAGATTTCAACCTCAACATGTGATGATTGAGGATTATTGTACCACCTTTTTATCTCTCTGATGTGTATAGTGGTTACATCGATATATGTTAGGGACACTTTCGGTGAGCTTTACTAGATTTATCTATCGAGAGTAATGGTAGATTTGTTTCAGCTTGTCAACTCACTCATTTGCAGACATTAGTGTTTTCTTTATGTACTATCCTTTATATATTATACCAATCGTATTGTTGCACTTAGGTCATTCTTGTATATTCTCTTTATGTAATAGAAGAAGTAGAAGAAGTTCGTTCTTCTTTTCCTCAATCTGTGTGTGCTCATCTCTGTGTCTGTGAGAGCTCTCTTCCTTATCTCATTTCTCATGATCTAGTATCAGAGACAGTGTGGCTATAGAAAGCTCATGGAGAAGGCCAAAAATGAAGATCACATGAGAATGCATGGAGAACATGCACTCCACAAATGATCTCATATTGCTATGAAATTTGGTGTGAAGGTAGAAGGTATCAAATTATTCTCAAAAGTTAGCCATTTTGGGTCACTTGTTTTGCTCAGATTTCAATTTTGATCTCAACCTTTGTTTTAAGCCCACAAGGTGGGGTCCACATAATAAACAGGCTATTTCGTAGAAATGTAACTTGCATTCTATTCAACATCTCCCAAATATTTTAGATCCATGATTTCAAGTAATTCTGTATAACTTTGATACACGAAAACTCTATTTTTTTTAGATCGAATTGTCAATTCATAGTGTGATAGTGTTCAAGAAGAGGTACTGCTTCTAGTGTTTTTGTACTATTATAAATTGTTACAAAAATGGCACATGCTGATGGAATCACTCAACTTATGAGTGATAATTTGGACAAGAACAACTTCCAGGCTTGGTGATTCAGAATGAAGAATGTCTTGATAGGGAGAGGTGGTTGGAAATACATCAAAGGAGACAATGAAAACCCTCCACAGTTACCAGAGGAATTCGACTGCATACCATTTAAGAGCATATGAAGAGTGGAATCAAGGAACACGAAAGGTAATCTATTGGATGTTTGTTAGCATACAAGATAGCATGATTGGACAAATACACAATGCCAAAACTATGAAATAGCTTGGAATAATTTGCTCACATTTTGCGAGACCAATACAAAGACACGAAAATTGCAACTCAAGAATGGGCTGCATACATTAGAGAAAAGGAGCATGTTGATAAGTGGCTACACCTTCAAAATCAAAGCAATATGTGAGTCGCTTGCATTTATGTAGATGATGATGATGATAAGGTTGGAGTGTTCCTTCATGGTTTAGGAGTTGCATATAAGCAAACCAAAACTTCAATTTGGACCAATGAGAATATGCAAAATTCTGTCGCTCTATCCATGCTAATAATTGAAGAAAAAAACCTTGATCAAGACTCAAACTCCTAAGGAAAACTCTGTTAGGAGTTGCATATAAACAAATTAGAACTTCAATTTGGACCAATGAAAATATTCCAAATTTTGTTGATCTATCCATGCTAATCATTGAAGAAAAGAATCTTGATCAAGACTCAAACTCCTAAGGAAAATTCTGTTCTAAGTAGATATTCTACTCTGGCAGAGGAAGAGTCTGAGTAGGGGCTTTGAAAGTGGAAGAGAAAACAACAATCAAGAGTAAGATCAACAACGGACTAATGCAAGAGGTAGAGGACTATTTCAGGGCAGGTGGATCCAAAGAAGCCATAGAAAGTTCTAAAGAAATTATTCAAGTAATGACAATAAGGGATGTTGGAATTGTGGTAAACCTAAAAACTTTGAACATGATTGCAGGTTGAAGAATCAAAACAACAAAAAGCAACAAACAACTATGCATCCACGTGTAGATGATTTGAAGAAGTTGTTCATGGTCCAACATCACATGATGAATACAATTTCACTGATATTTCAAAATCAAATGGTAATGTCTAGTATGTTTATTGAGGTGCTTCAAATCACATCACCATCCATGCATAATGGTTTAGTAGTTTGCAAAAATTGTTAGTTCTTGGATTTGTTAAAACAAGTGATGATGCATCGCATCCTATAGTGATGTGGTGAACAAGGAGTGATGCGGTGAACAAGAAGCTGGCACTCATGTATAAGGAAGTTCCAAGCTATGTGGTATCAATCCACAAAAAGAAAGTAAGCCGAAAGCTTTGTAAAAAGCTTCAAACCTCTCCCTAGGCAGCACCTTTGTGAATAGGTCTACAATGTTCTCCTCTGTGGGCACATATGCCAAAGTGATCTATCCAGCAAAGAACCTTTCCCTGACATAATGATGGTGCACCTCAATGTGCTTAGTGGGAGCATGGAACATAGGGTTCCTTGCAACTGCCAATGCACTCTAACTGTTAGTAAAGATGGTGGTGGCAGAAGACTGACCAACACCCAAATTAGCCATAAGGTGTCTGAGCCACATACACTCAAAAGTCGCTATGAAAGCTGCCCTATACTCAGTCTCACAACTAGAAGTGGCCACAGTAGGCTGCTTCTTGCTCAACCAAGATATGCATGAGCTACCAAGCATGAAGTAAAAACCATTGGTGGACATAGGAGTTTCATAACAACTAGCCTAATTAGAGTAAGAAAAAGCATCTAAATATGGCAGTAGTGATCCCCCCTTGGCATAAAACAATCCAAGTAGCCCGGTACCACTCAAGTAGCGAAAGATGCGTTTAACTGCCTACCAATGCTTGACACCTAGGAAATGCATAAACCTGCTCAGCTGTGAGACAACAAATTAAATATGTGGCCGAGTAGTGCATAAGTAAATCAAGCATCCAATAGCCTACTAATAGAGAACAACATCAAATACATCTCCAACATCATGAAGACTCAACCATAAACGTGTTTCCATAGGAGTGGCAATAGGTTTGTAGTCTTCAAGTCCAAAATACTGCTATAATGTGTCAGTATATTCTTTTGGCACAAAAACATTCCACCATCAACTTGAATAAAGTGAATGCCCAAATAATGATGCAAATGCCCCAAATCTTACATCTTAAACGAGGCATGAAAATCAGCCTTAAAATCAGCAATATGCTTCTCATTAGTGTTGGGAATGATGGATGGATACTCTAAGAGACTGAGTAGGTACTGCTAAACCTGCTTTGTACCAGCCCTCTTGTGCTTCAGAGTTGATAACTAGACCTTCTTAGCTTTCCAATGACACCATAAAATGTCCTATGTCCTTTGGAAATGATGTGTGCAATGATTGAATCAAAACAGATAACTTTGGAAGTCACAAACTCAAGAAAACCTTCTATTTATGGCTTGACACCTGCTGAGTATTTTGCTCAGTATGACCAGCACAGTAGGAATTGGGAAAATTCCTTTTAGGGGTATCTAATTAACTTAGTAAGCTACCTATTCCAAGTGGAATTATGTAAAATGATAAACTATGCTAAGAGAAATAAATTTAGCAAGTTAAGCTATACCCCCGACTTTTTAGGACTGTAGCAGAAAATGACCAGAGTTGACCTCGACGCAGATTTCTCGCAAATTGATGCATAGAATGTCTTCAAACTTTGACAGCATGTAGATTACTTCAAGCTGAATCCAACAAGCTTTGAATCACTGAATTTGGTGAAGAATTGATCGAGATATGCCCTTGACAAGTTGATAGACTTTTGAGTAGACTAACAGAGAACTCAGAGATGGATAATATGAATGTATGTATTAATGAACATTTGTATACAACTCCATTTGCAGGAACATCAATGCCAAATGGTATAGAGAGGTGTGGGATTGAGTATAGACCTCACACACACTCAAAAATCAGTAATGCTAGGCTCGGTAGTGCTCTCTCTTCCCCGCGACTTTTCATGTCCATTTTTATAAGAGATGAGTAAAAGTTTGAATTCAAATTCAAACTTTTGGCTCCCTATGATCAAGCTCCTAAATGCTTGGAGATATTCTTTCAATCAAACAGCTACTTTTATCCACGAATCCTTTTGGTAGGTGATTACAAAAGATTCCAAGTCAATCTGACTTTTACAATGAGGTAAAGTGGTCATTAACCACTAGCATATGTTCCTATGCTTCTTCATGTTTGTATAGACTTCAATGCATCCTTTGAGCCAAATGTGTAGGCTTGTAATTTACACCAATAGCTCCCCCTCAAGCCAAACATTTTTGCTTAAGTCTTCATCTTCAATCTTCAAGCATATCGTGCAATCCAATCATGGATTTGAACCTGCAAAGTTTGGTTCCATCCAAAGCTTTAGTCAACAAATCTGCACATTGCATGTTGGTTGATACATAGGTAAGTTGAATGTCCTTGCTTATCGATTTCTCTCTCACATAATGGTAATGGACCTCTATGTGTTTGGTCCTAGCATGGTAAATAGGATTAGCTACAAGGTGAAGAGAACTTGTATTATCTCCAAAGATAATTGGTGACCTAGTATACAATCCCAATTCTGTATACAAAAGCTTAATCCAAATTGCTTCTTGTGTGGCATTATCCACTCCTCTATACTCTACCTCTGTGGAAGACAAAGCAACAGTAGGTTGCTTCTTTGAAGACCATGAAATTAGTTTGTCACCTGCAAAAGAAATATATCCAGAAGTGCTCCTCCTATCATCCTTGCATCCTGCCTAATCTGCATCTGAATAAATTTTGATATCAATATCTGAAGTGTAAGGGAAATACAAACCATGGTTCTGTGTACCCTTGAGATACTTCAAGATTCTCTTGGCAGCCTCTAAGTGAGGTATCCTTGGCTTGTGCGTAAATTGACTTAGCACACTAACTGCATATGCAATGTCTATCCTTGTTAAGGTAGCATAGTTCAAGCTACCCACCATACTTTGATAACCTGTAATGTCCTTGACTTCATCACCTTCATGGGCACTTAGCTTTAGGTTTACCTCCATTGGAGTGCTTGCTACTTTAGCATCCTGCAAGTGAAACTTCTTCAACATGTCCTGTATATATTTTTTCTGAGTGATGTATATCCCTGAATTAGTGTAGACTAATTCAAGTCCCAAAAAATATTTCAATAGACCAAGAGCATTGATCTTGAATTCCTTCATCATTTGACTTTTGATATATCTGATTCCATTGACATCATTACCTGTAATGATGATGTCATCAACATAAACACAAAGGTATATTACCTCTGAATTACTTCTCTTAATGAACAGAGAAGTATCTGCCTTGCTCATGACAAATCCTTGGTCTTGGAGGTATGTAGTTAACCTGTAATTCCATGCCCTAGGTGCTTGCTTCAATCCATATAAATCCTTTTTTAATTTGCAAACATATGTTACCTTCTTAGGGTCGTCATAGCCAGGAGGTTGTGACATATATACCTCCTCTGAAACCCATCCATTCAAGAAAGCATTCTTGACATCCAATTGGTACATATTCCAATTTTTTGATGAAGCCACACTTACTAACACTCTGATGGTTGGCATCTTGGCCACATGTGAGAATGTCTCCTCATAGTCAATGCCTTGGGTTTGTGCAAAACCCTTAGCTACCAATCTGGCTTTGTACCTATTGATTGTGCCATCAGAATTCCTTTTAAGCTTGTAGATCCATCTAGATCCTATTACCTTCATTGAGTCCTTCTTAGGTACTAACTCCCATGTGTCACTTTCTTTAAGTGCATCAATCTCCTCATCCATAGCTTCTTTCCATTCTGATTTGGTTATTGCTTCTTCATATGATCCTGGTTCTTCATTTGAAAAATCTTTGGCAAGATAGACAGAATGTTTAGTAACAAGAGATGTATCATACCCACATCTGATAGGTTTCTTGCTTTCTCTTTGTGATCTTCTAAATGATTGAGTTGAGGATTCAAGTATGTCTTCAAGCTTCTTCATCTTCATTTTGCCTTTGGACTTCCATGCTTTGAATTCTTCAAGATTGATAGTGTCTTCATCATCTGAACTTGAGGCTTCATTCTGAGTAGGTTCCTCCTTTGTAAGACTTGGAAATTCCTCTTCCAAATCATAGGGTAATTTGACTTTCCTGCATTCATTCTCATACCAAGAATCATTTTCATCAAAGACAACATCTCTGCTTACCATAAATCCCTTATTGAGAGGATTATAAAACTTGTAACCTTTTTGATTTAAATCATACCCAATAAAGATGCATTTTTCAGCCTTTGGGTCTAGCTTACCTCTTATCTGAGAAGGAATGTGTACATATGCTACACATCCAAATATTTTGCAATTGTCAAGTGAAGGTCTCTTACCATGCCATGCTTCATAGGGTGTCATGCCATCAAGAGACTTAGATGGTAACCTGTTTATGAGGTAAGTGGCAGTAGAAACACTCTCCGCCCATAGATAGTTAGGTAACTTTTTCTCATTAAGCATAGATCTAGCTGTCTCAACAATTAATCTATTTCTTCTCTCAGCTACCCCATTCTGTTCAAGAGAATACCTTGTGGTTATCTCTCTTTTGATGCCTTTGTCCTGCAAGAAGTCTTCAAATTCATTGGAGAAGTACTCACCTCCTCCATCTCACCTTAGCCTCTTCAAATTCCTTCCTGTCTGATTTTCAACTAATGCAAGCTATTTTTTAAAGCAATTAAATACCTCATCCTTGTGCTTCATGAAGTATAATACAGTCCATCTGCTATAATCATCAATGAAAGGCACGTAGTACCTTGATCCTGAGACTGAGGGGTCTTTGCTTAGTCTCCATACATGTGTGTGGACAAGCTCTAGGTAGTCTTCATGCATGTATCCTTTCTTTGAGAAGGGTAACCTGTGAGACTTCCCAAATTGACAAGCACCACACTTATAAATCATATGTTGCTTGGATACATTAGGTATCCCAAGCACATATTGGTCCCTGCACATTTGTTTCAAGGTTCTTTCTCCTATGTGCCCTAACCTTTTGTGCCAAATCTCAAGCTCTGAAAGTGTTTGATCTTTATAACTGTATAGTGCAATATATCTTCCAACTCAAAAGTGAAAAGTCTACCTGATTTTTCTCCTTTAGCAATCCTCTTGAACCCGTGTCTTGGGTCCTCCACATATGCTCCATATTGGTTGAATCTAACCTGCAAACCTTTCTCCACAATCTGACCAACACTCATCAAATTTTTGGTTATGGTTGGTGCATAGAGTACCCTGCTCAACAAATTCTGATTTCCATCACAAGTCTTAACATTTCCAACTTTAACCACATAATGGTTTGTGTCATCACCTGTTTGGACTTGATGCTTACCTTTTGGTTCCTCAAGATCAGAGAGTAATGCTACATTGCCAACCACATGATTTGAACATCCTGAGTCAATGTAGAATAGGTGGTCATCATTTGTACCTGACTTTGAAGTCATGTTCATGATCAGAAGAGAGTCATCTTGCTCCTGTGTGTAGTTGTTGTAATCCTTCCTGGATTTGAATCCTCCTTGGTAGTTGCCATTGTAATTATTGTTGTAGTTGTTGTTGCAATTATTGTTGTAGCCTTGGTGATGGTTGAATCTACCTCTTGACTGTGAGTAGCCACCTCTTTGGTATCCTCTTCCTCTCTGATTCTTGTAATTCCTGAAACACTCATCTGTAGTATGATTTGATAAACCACAAATGTTGCATGGTGAGGAGTTATAAGATCTCCCCCTACCTGGCTTACCTCCTCTGCCCCTTCCTCTTGAAGATCTACCTCTCCCTGCATAGTTGGCTTGAGAGGTTGATCCTTCATCTTCCACCTCTTGCTCTTGCCTTTATCTTTAGACTTCTTATTAGTGTATAGGGCAGAAGAGTTATTACCTTTGTATGTGTCTCCATTTTTGTTGAGCTTTGCTTCATGAGTAAACAATTTTCCCATGAGAGTTGTAAGATCTGGAGTGTGCATGTCCATGTAGACATCCATGGCAGTGGTGAAGCTTTCCCATTTTTCATCAGCCTTGATCCCATTGATCACTTGCCTTACAATCTGTTCTTCTTCAATCTCTTCTCCTATGCTTGCTAACTGATCTGCTACATCTTTAATCTTGGTCACAAATTCTGAAACAACTTGCTTAGGTTGCTTCCTTAGTGTTGTGAATTCAATCCACAACTGATTTTTCCTAGCCCTTGTGTTAGAAGAAAAGTATGATGACAAGGTTTCCCAAGTCTCTTGGGATGTCTTACAATTTCTAATATGTGGCAAAAGAAAATCAGATATAGAGTTGAGTAAGTAAGACCTTGCCAATGCATCCTTAGCACATCATGTGTTGAGCTTTTCATGTTCTTCCTTGGTTGGTAATCCTCTTGCTTTGAATGAGGGCAATTCCTCATCTCCTAAGATGTAGCCATAGAGACTCCTTCCTTGTAAGTAGGTCTTTATCCTTAGAGACCATGCTTGATAGTTGTTCCTGTCCAATTTGTCAATAAATGAAGGAAAACCATCTCCCATTTTACCTTAGTTTGCTCTGATACCACTGTTGGGAATGATGGATGGATACTCCAAGAGACTGAGTAGGTACTGCTAAACCTGCTTTGTACCAGCCCTCTTGTGCTTTAGAGTTGATAACTAGACCTCCTTAGCTTTCCAATGACACCATAAAATGTCCTATGTCCTTTGGAAATGATGTGTGCAATGATTGAATCAAAACAGATAACTTTGGAAGTCACAAACTCAAGAAAACCTTCTATTTATGGCTTGACACCTGCTGCGTATTTTGCTCAGTATGACCAGCACAGTAGGAATTGGAAAAATTCCTTTTAGGGGTATCTAATTAGCTTAGTAAGATACCTATTCCAAGTGGAATGATGTAAAATGATAAACTATGCTAAGAGAAATCAATTTAGCAAGTTAAGCTATACCCCCGACTTTTTAGGACTGTAGTAGAAAATGACCAGAGTTGACCTCGACGCAGATTTCTCGAAAATGGCTGAATAGAATGTCTTCAAACTTTGATAGCATGTAGATTATTTCAAGCGGAATCCAACAAGCTTTGAGTCACTGAAGTTGGTGAAGAATTGACCGAGATATGCCCTTGACAAGTTGACAGACTTTTGAGTAGACTAACAGAGAACTCAGAGATGGACAATATGAATGTATGTATTAATGAACATTTGTATACAACTCCATTTGCATGAACATCAATGCCAAATGGTATAGAGAGGTGTGGGATTGAGTATAGACCTCACACACACACACACTCAAAAATCAGTAATGCTAGGCTAGGGAGTGCTCTCTCTTCCCTGCGACTTTTCATGTCCATTTTTATAAGAGATGAGTAAAAGTTTGAATTCAAATTCAAACTTTTGGCTCCCTATGATCAAGCTCCTAAATGCTTGGAGATATTCTTTCAATCAAACAGCTACTTTTATCCACGAATCCTTTTGGTAGGTGATTACAAAAGATTCCAAGTCAATCTGACTTTTACAATGAGGTAAAGTGGTAATTAACCACTAGCATATGTTCCTATGCTTCTTCATGTTTGTATAGACTTCAATGCATCCTTTGAGCCAAATGTGTAGGCTTGTAATTTACACAAAAAATTAGGACTAGTGAGCAACATGTCATCACATAGACAACAATGATCAGAAGCACATCATTTGCATGCTTAACATATAAGATGCTCTTAGTTGGAATATTGTCAAAACCATGTGCAATCAAGTAGGCATGTATCGTCTCTTACTAAGCATGTGGTACATGCTTCAAAGCATATAATCCTTTTTCAACATGCACACTTTGTTTTCATGCCCTTTTTTGCACAAAACCACGCGGCTGAAAACATACACTTCTTCATGAAAGTCACCATTCAAAAATGCAGTTTAATTTCCCAATTCATGTACATTCGAACCATGATGAGCTGCAAGTGCACAAATGCTATGAACAATAGCCATTCAGTATGTAGGAGCAAATGTCTCATCAAAATCAATGCCTCTTTCTTGAGCATAACCTTTTGCAACAAGCCTAGCGTTATATCTGTCAAATGTTCCATCATGCTTATGCTTCAACTTGTATACCCACTTAGTGCCAATGGCCTAGTGACATGAAGGCTAGGTACCATTCTTCATAATAGAATCATATTCTGATTGCATAGTAGCCATCCATTTTTTTGAATTTTGTGCTTCATCAAACAAAACAGGCTCATTCTCATCACAAAGACTAGAGGCAACCATAGCATAGAAATCTAATGGAAAAGAAGTGGTATGAGAGCCTAAATGAGTATGATATGATAGAGGTGCATCTAGTTTTCTATCTCGCAAAATATGCACCAATCATTTAGGCATAGTTTTTGCCTTATCTATATTAATATTGTCATCAACAAGTGCATCATGTAAATATGCATCACAAATGGAATGATTTGCATCATCATGTGGAGCCTGAAAAGGTTGAGAAATTGCCTCATTTGGACTAGCACTAGACTGTCCACCTGTAAAAAGAGGCAACAAAGTGTTATACACATCTATGGAGCTAATAGATGTCTCCTTAGTACATGAAAGTAATGGCTGAATTGAAGCATCTTCCACAAAATCAACATCACAACTAACCAAAATGCATTTAGTTTGTGGATGATATAGATGAGAGCCTTTGCTTAGAAATGTACCCAAAATATATACATTTCAGTGCTTTATCATCCAATTTCTTGTATTGTTGTTCAGGCACTAATGCATATGCTAGATAACCAAAGACATGCAGATGAGCAACAAATGGCTTGCGACCATGCCAAGCTTCATATGGAGTGATAGACTAGACTACATTGCTTTAGTGGGACACATGTTGAGTCCATGTGCTTCACACATAACAACCTCAAGCTAGCAACTGTGTGGTAAAGCTTGACTCTTGACCATACACCTCACACTCTCCACAAGTGACATGTTCTTCCTTTATGCAAATCTATTTTGTTGAGGTGTATATAGCACTGTACACTAATGTTTTATCCCACATTCTCATAGAAATGCATTAAAATGAAAAGACATATATTCCCCCCTCGATCAGAACGGAGGGTGCCTTTTTCACATGTTGATAGATTTTTTAGCCAAACCTAGAAATTGTTTGAAGCACGTAAACACTTTGGACTTTTCTTTCAATGGATATACCCATACATGCCTGGAAAAATCATCAATGAAAGTCACAAAGTAAAGGTAGTTCCCAAAAGAAGGTGTTTGCATAAGACCACAAACATCATTGTGAACAAGCTGCAATTTTAGAGTAGCTCGTACTGAACCATCTTTTTGGAAGGAGGAACACTGCATTTTTCCCAAAATAGAGCCTTGATAGACATGTTTACCAGGTGCCTAAAGTTTGGGAAGAGAGGACACCATTTTGAGATTTTTGTAGGTGTAGCAGCCTAGCAAAATTCAGATGATCAAAGCATGCATGCCAAAGATTTGCATGTGACATAGCCTGAGAATCTTGAATTGCACATGCTAAATGATTCATAGACTTTGCATAATCTATGAGATTACATAGCCCAAGATATAAAATGCGAGAAGCAATAATGCCATCACCATTTGATAGATCATGAAATCTACATCTATCATCAACAAATTTCACAACCAAACTGATCTTGGCTAATGCTGAAATTGATAACAGATTTTTCTTGATCCTTGGCACAAATAAAGCATCCAACAATGTAAAAGACAATAGAAGGAAGAAGAAGAATCTTAGAGCACAACACACAATACTGAATGTATGACCAAGAGAATGTACAAACATAAGTAACCCACTGAGAGAGGGTTGTACAAAAGTTTAGCCTTTTTGCTCATTTGAGTAGCCAATGAACACACATTTCTCACTCTTGGGCTTTAACTTTGTTCTCAGTTCACTAGGAGCATGAAAAAAGCATATACATTCAAATACCTTGAGGTGCTCCATGGTTTGTTTCTTGCCATAATAGACTTTGTGTGGAGTCAAGTTGTGCACACCACCTCTTTGAACTTTTTTTATCAAGTAAGAAGCTATATTCATAGCCTCAACCCAATAAGAGAATGGTAACTTACCTTATTTATGAGACATCTAGCTATCTCAACCAAATGCCTATTCTTCCTCTCTACAACACCATTTTGGTCAAGGGTGTACCTGGATGTAAAGTGCCTCTTTATGCCATTGTCTTGCAATGAAAGTGACAAAGTACCTAGCTCCTTTGAATGAAGCCTCTTTTCCTAGGGCCCCATACATATGAGTGTATAAGCTCCAAGAGGTTAGAGGATCTGTACTCACTCTTTGGAAATGGATCCCTTGCTTGCTTGCCTAGCTGTCAAGAATCACAAAACTCATGTTGATCTTGGCCTTCAAGATTTGGTAGTCCCTGCACTAAACCTATTTTGCACATGCTTTTTAACTTGGTAATATTGATATGTCCCATCCTCTTGTGCAATAGATCCATCTCTACAATCCTTTTGTTACCACTCATAACATAACATACCTTGTTGTGTGTAGGACCAACATCTTGTCACGAGGAAGGAGATAAGAAAGAGAGCTCACACATGCAGTCTCACTCTCAAAGAGAAGCACACACAAAAATTGAGGCAATGAAGAATGATCTTCTTCTTCTTCTTCTTCTATTACATAAAAAAGAATGTACAAGAATGAGTTGAAGACAAGAATACAACTACTACAATATATAAAGACTAGTACATAAGGAAAAACCTAATGTATGCAAATGAGTGAGCTGGCAAGAAACAAATGTGCCATCACTCTCGATAGATAAATCTAATAAAGCTCAATGAAGTGTCCCTGACATATATCGGCGTGACCACTATACATGTTAGAGAAATGAATAAAAAATGATACGTGTCATCCTGGATCATCACATGTTGAGATTGATATCTCAACACTCCCCCTCAAGCTCAACGACATGTCCTCTAATCCAAGAATCTTCTGAAACTTCTTCAGCTTCTCTGCTCCAAGTGCTTTTGTGAAAATATCAGCAACCTGCTCATCTGTTCTCAAATAAACAAGATCAATATCACCTGCTAATACCTTCTCTCTAATGAAGTGATAATGTACCTTGATATGCTTTGTTCTAGCATGAAAAATAGGGTTCCATGCTAATAATACACTGCTAAGATTATCACAATGGATAGTGATAGGCGTTTGCACTTCCACACCTAAGTCTGCAAGTAGCATCTCCAGCCATGATGCCTCGCATGCAGCCATTGCAACACCTCTACACTCAGCCTCTGTACTCAACAAAGCAACAATGGGTTGCTTCTTGCTACTCCATGTAATAGTGGCACTCCCAAGTGAGAATAGAAATCCACTAGTAGATCTTCTATCTGGAATGCTACCATCCTAGTCTGCATTGGCGTATCCAGGAAACTGCAAATCTACACCAGCCTCATAGAACAATAGCGCATCACACCAAGATCTTTCATGTCAAATTCTTGCATAAGAAGTTGCTTTAAATCTTTGATGCTTTCTTCATTATTACCCCCTACAATCAGGTCATCAACATAAATAGCCACAATCGTGATGCCATCATCAGCCTTCCTTGCATATAGTGAATGATCTGCATCACACATAGAAAACCCAATGCTAGTTAAGTAATCAACAATCCTTTCATGCCATGCACGAGGAGCTTGCTTCAGCCCATACAAAGCCTTTTGCAACCTGCAAACATATTCATGATGCTTTAAATCTTCATATCCTTGTGGTTGGTCCATATATACTTCTTCCTGTAACTCACCATGTAGGAAAGCATTCTTCACATCCATCTAATGCAAAGTCCATCCTTTTGCTGTAGCTAATGCAACAAGTGTTCTGATAGTAGACATTTTAGCTATAGGGCTAAATGTTTCCTCATAATCAATGCCATATGTCTGTGCATATCCTTTTGCTACCAATCGTTCTTTATACCTGCTAATGCTACCATCAGCATTATGCTTTACCTTGTAAACCCATTTGCAACCTATGGGTTTCTTTCCTTGCGACAATGGAACCAACGTCCATGTATCATTCCCATAAAGTGCAGCCATCTCCTCATCCATAACTTTTTCCCAATGTGCATTTCCAATTGCATCTTCAAAACAAGAAGGTTCAACATCTTGTATTACCTTGGTCATGTAGGCACAATGACGAACCATATAACTATCATACATCAATCGTTGCATTGAATTCCGCATCCTTCTAGATCTTCTTGGTCCTGGGTCACTTCTCCTTGTATCATCTGCATGTGCCCTTCTTACTCCTGGAGTCTTCACAGAGGGAAATCCAAGTTCCTCATCAAGACTCTTTTCTGAACCGCTTGAATCTCCATCAACGTCTTCAAAACCTGCACATGTTTTATGACTAGCAAAAAGCTTTTCTTTACCTTTCTTGGATGTATTTGATGAATTTGCTAGACTGAAATTTCCATGCAATCTTCCACTCCATGGATTTGAGTTGGAACTATTGCTTGGTGATGCATCCGGTCCACTCAAAGCTTGAGATTCTGCACTTGATTTTTCAGCATTTTCTTTGTAATTTGGTTCAAGATTCAGTCCTTCTTTGGCATCTGCATAGAAGCTTGACATTTCATCAAATACCACATCTCTGCTCACCTTCACCTGTCGTGTGAGAGGTTTATAACATTTATATCCCTTTTTCTCAAGGGAGTATCCAATGAAGACACACTTTTTTGCTTTTGGATCAAGCGTCATCCTCAATTCATCTCGAACATGTACATATGCAATACAACCAAAAACTTTCAGATGTGATAAGTTTGGCTTTTTACCTATAAACTTCTCTTTAGGTGTAACTTGATGTACAACCGCAATTGGAGTTCTATTCATGATGTATACAGTAGTATGAACAACTTCTACCCAGTAACAATGAGGCATGTTCTTCTCAGCCATCAAGGCTCTTGCTATTTCTACAATATGTCTATTTTTACGTTCAGCAAAGCCATTCTATTGTGGTGTGTACTTGCATGAAAATTGATGTCAAATTCCATGACTTTTTAGAAAATTGCTAAACTCATTTGACATGTATTCACCTCCTCCATTAGACCTTAATGTCTAAATATATGTTCTTGTCTGCTTTTCCACCGTAGCCTTAAAATTCTAGAAGTGAGTGAACACCTCACTCTTCTCTTTCATGAAATATACCCATACTTTTCGTGTATGGTCATCAATGAAAACATGCTTGTCGTGCAAAAATGATGATCTTTAATGTTTATCAAATTGAGATGTTGCACATACCTTTTGCATTTGTGCAACCTTGAAATTTGGTAGTCCATTGACAATCTTCTTTGACTGCATCAATTTTAGCCTTTGCAGATTTGCATGTCCAATTTGTTTGTGCCAGATCTCTATATCAACAATAACTCCTGCACCTTTTGCAAACATGGCTGCATTCATTTCAGGAATTTTCACATTTAAGGTGAATATCCTACCCACTTTGTTTCCTTTGGCAATCAATCTTCCATCTTGTTTGTATTCTTCTACATTTAACCCATTAGCATTGAACCTAACTTGTAATCCTTGGTCAACCATTTGTCCAACAAAAACCAAATTCTTTGTTATATTTGGAACATGCAACACATCAGCAAGGTGTTTTACCTTCCCATTCTCCATAGATAGTGTGTTGGCACTAGCCAGAGGCACAGACGACGAGGAAGTATGTGAAGGCAGATCACAACGAAGTAGTGGGGATCCAAGCGGATTATTTTTTCAAAGAAATATTTTTTATAAATACTTTTCAAAACTCCCAACAGTGATTTTCATCACTCTTGTACCATATATAACATAGAGCAACCACTTGTGTAATTACCAGCTCCATTTTGTGCAAGCTGAGTCCTCAAGCTTGAGGAGCTTAGGTAGAACGAGCCTACCAATTTTGGTGATTTTTAGACTTCGTTGAAACCTTCAAATAGCACCTAGAACCTATTTTTTAACTATGCTGGTGACTAGATGTGAAACCGGTCAAAAGTAGTAAGAAAACTATAAAGAGAGCTAGAGAGCTCAGTTTTGAGGGTAGCTAGTATAGACTTTTATGAGCTAGTGAGAGCTTGAGCTTGTAATTGAGATCTTGATTAATAGAGTCCATTTTTCCTACCTTCCATTGTGTCTTACTTGTCTCTTACATGTGTGTGTGTGTATGTGTGTGCATCTCTATGCTTCTCACCTTCACTCTCACTCTATCTCACATTCACAATCTTTATATCACTCCTATCTTTTCCGTGGATTGACATTAAGGAGGTGGAGCTTCTTAACGTGGTACTTACCATTGTGCTAGAGCAACACCAAATTTGGCACCGTTGCCGGGGATCGAGTCTAGGACGAATGTGTGATGGTAAGAGTATAGCAAGAAGTGGCATTGGAAGGTAAAAATTTCAGTTTTTTTTGTTGTTTTTAATTAGTTTTTAGTGTTTTTCATCTCCTCTACACTCCTCCTTCACCACCGCATCATCTTCTCCCACTCCGAAAAAATAAAAAAATTCACCATATCCACCCATTCTCCTCATTTCCCCTCATTTGTGTAGACAAGAGAGAGAGTGCGTTTGTGCTTGTATGTGCTTCTGTGATTTTGAGTTTTCTTGTAGGTATAGTGCTCCAGAGCAATATGAAAGCTTCCAAAAGGTAAGAAATTCACTTTTTGTCAGAATCTACCGACTATGTCAAACCATCGCGATGGTTTGGAAAATGTGGAATTTGAGGTAAGCGACCACATCATGGTGTAGGCGATCCTTGTGCACACATGAATCCACAATTTCATCTTCAAAATTATCATTTTGGTGGACCATCGCGATGGGCTCATGCCATCGCGATTGCATCACACCATTGCAATTGCATCACACCATCGCGATTGGCTCATGCCAGCATGACGGCTTGGCCGGACCATTGCGACGGTCTCACACCATCGTGACAGTTCACTTGAACCATCGTGACAATCACTGACCATCGTGACGATCCCATCAAGCCCACACCATCACGATTGGCCCACGCCATCACGAAAATCCCCTGCCACGTGTCAAGATAGACCATCACAACGATATCAGTTACACCATCATGATGCTTCAAAATTGGACCATCACGATTGGCTCAAGCCATCATGCCTCGTGACCATCGCGACGGGCTCACACCATTGCGATTGCTCGCAAGTTAGACCATCGTGACACTTCATCTTAGACCATCGCGACACCTTGCACGATCGGACCATCGCGATTGTACCACGCCATCGCGACGGTTCACCTGAACCATCGCGATTGGCCCAAATCATTGCGATTGTCCACCCAAAAGGCCAAATTTAGGGTTTAAATTTTTGGGCAAATTTGAGGCTATTTTGAGAAAATTTTTGGGTGATTGAGCTCATTGGAGACCCCTTAGATCATAATTGAAGAAAAACTTGTTTGTGAGTTTTTTCCCACGAGGACTTGAACGCTTATATCATTTTCATTTGAAGTCCAATTTTTGAGCTTTATAGCTCATTAGAAAGCCTTTTACGAGTACTACGTGACCTCAACGTTTTTTTCAAGAAGAACGCACTGTTTTTTAGACAAGATAATTTGAGGTTGACCCATTGTTGGAACTAGAAAAGAAAGGGGGCATTAAAATTTGGGCAAAGGAGAAAGGACCTAAAAAGTGTATATATCAAAGTGCTTGATCATCAACATAAGAATTGGTCTAAACATTGGTTTTTTACAGGTCTAACAAGGGCTATCAAGGGCAATCAAAGCAAGGCAGTGAAGAATGCAACTCTTGGGAAGTGTGACTTCCTGGGCATCAGAGCAATCAAAGAAGCTGACTTGAGGTTGGAAGAATACTCTACAATTATTAGCTAGGCTAAACGTCTAGCATTGTGGATTAAATCAAAACAATGATAGGAATGCATCAAGTCTAAGAGACATACATTGATGGGGCAACTCTTCACACAACCACTTTTTGGCATGATACGATACTAGATTGCTCACGATATGATACCACTTTTTTGCACGATACGATACTAGAATAGGCACGATACGATACCGCTCGAGGCGACCGTGATCGCGATACCAGCACTTGACAATACGATACGATACCACGGAGGCGACCGTGATCGCGATACCAAAACTTGACAATACGATACCAGAATGGTATCGCGATACCTCAAGTGGGCGTGCATGATATGATACCTCGACAAGTATCACGATACACGGGAATTTTGGTATCGCGATATCAAAACTCAACTGGACACAATACTTGGAGATTTTTAAGCCCAAATTCAAAAACATTTTGCAAATATGTGTACCTTAGGTTCTCCTTGTCACTCCTATGTGCTTGTATATGCAAAGTCCCCCTTCAAAGTTGCGATATGACACTCACAATACCAGATGCAGCTCTTGTCACTCCGTGATACCACTGCTCAGATCTTTTATGTTTTAGTGGCACAAATCTCTGTATTTCAAGGGCGACTTAGCTCTGAACCATCTCTAAACTCCTCGCATAGCCATAAAGGAAGAAAAAGGGGCAAAATAGGGAATGTACAGTCAAAAAAATGAAAAAATCAGAGAAGGTGAAGATGAGAGGAGGTGGTGGTGATGATGAAGATGAAGAAGAAGGAAAACTCAGAAATTGAACTGAAAATGGTGATTTTTTTATCTTCAAACATCGCTACTCTACATCTTAACATCACACGCTCATCCTCCAAACTCTCTCCCCAGCAATGGTGCCAAAATTGGTGTCACTCTAGCACAATGGCAAGTACCAACGTGAGGAGCTTCACCTCATAATTGTCAATCCACGGAGATGTGAGAACCGGTATGAAGACCAAGAGCAAGTGTTTTGCACAAGTGCATGAGTGAAAGCACACAAGCATGCACACACATACACACACACGTGCACAAGGTAAGAGCAAAGAGTGGAACAATGGAAGAACTTGGATTACCAAAGAACTCTCTTACAAAGCTGAAATCTACAACAAGCTAACCCCTAAAATGAGCTCTACCCTTTTTATAGTTTTTTGAGTGGTTTTGGCCCTGTCCATACCTACTATCTAGCCTAGTTAAAAATTAGGTTCTAGGACTTATTTGGGGCCTCAAACGAAGTCGAAAATTATGAAAATTGGTAAGATGATACTTCTAATACTCCTCAAGCTCAAGGACTCCTTGGCTTGAACAAAATGGAGTTGTAAAAATAGAAAATGGTATTTACAATTGTTTTTTAGTGATAAAAGTCACTATTTTTATAGGGATTTCTTATAAAAATTTGACATGTGCTTCTTGGAGTTCCCTACATGCTCCTTCTTCTTGTGTGTCCACTTCATTGATGTGCTTCCATGCTTGTGCGTGACCTTGACTATCAACACACTCAATTTGGAGTAGTTTTGGTTTGGCATCTCTTTGCCTCAAAATAGGCTGCATGTCCACTCAGTTAGGCTAAAAACTGGATTTCACTAAAAACTGAATAACTCACAGAGAAAAAGAATTTGATAAAAATATTCTAGAAAAAACAAGTACTTAAGACAAGGTTTCCAAGGAATATTTAAACTCTAAAAATGGATACATATATTGAGAGATATGACTCTCACAATTAGGCTACCCAAAAATTTGTATGCAACTGGACATAGTCTATGAGACTGAAGAGAAGAAAATGACTCAAACCAAATGAAATGCCTACAAGGGGACTTCAATGCCTTCTTCCTCTATTCTTGAGTGTCCTCCCTTGATTCTTTTGTATCCAAATGACCACGAGCTCTCATGATGAGTTTGAGAGGTCTTCTCCATAACTCCTCCACTACTTTGAGTAGCCACTCTACTCTTCCAGTTCAGTTTTTGGATTTGATTCTCTTTTGGAATCGACTACTTGTTTTTGAAGTAAATTCTTCCATCTTTGATTTTTGTAGTTTCTTTGTATTTGAATAAAATCCTTTTTGCAAAATATGTATGATCTTGCTTCTTTATTTATAGCACCCACACATCTGTGTGTACAAGCTCTAGGTAGTCTTCATACATGTATCCTCTTTTGTTGAATGGTTGCCTATGTGACTTGCCAAATTGGCATGATCCACATTTTTAAATCATAGTTTCGTGGACACATTTGGGATGTCAAGCACACTCTGATCCCTGCATATTGTCTTCAATGTCCTTTCACCTATATGTCCTAGTCTTTTATGCCATATCTGCAATTGAGATAGGGTTTCATCCTTATCATTGAAGAGAGAAATATTTCTTGTATCTTCAACTTCAAAGGTAAAAAGTCTACTAGATTTCTCACCTTTTGCAATCCTCTTGAAGCCTTGTTGAGGGTCCTCCACATATGCTCCATGCCTTGTGAATCTAATGTGTAAACCCTTCTCAACAATCTATCCAACATTGATTAGATTCTTGGTTATTGTTGGCACATACAATACCTTGCTTAAAAGATTCATGTTACCATCAGATGCTTTAACATTTCCAATCTTCTTTACTGAGTGCCTAATGTTATCACCTATATGAACTTCATGCTTTCCTTTGGGTTCTTCAAGGTCAGAACATAATACTACTACTTGATTGGAGCAACCAAAATCAATATAGAATAGGTACTCATCATCTTTACCTCGCTTGGCTATCATATTCATGAGTAATAGGGAATCCTCTTGATCGTTTATATATTTGTTGTAGTCTCTCCTTCCTCTAAAGCATCCTTGATAGTTGTTGTTGTTGTAACCTTGGTTGTAATTGTGATGATAGTTGTTTCCTCCATTATTGAACCTACATCTTGATTGTCCATAACGTCTCTATGGAATCCTATCCCTCTCTGATTCTTTGTGTTCTTGAAGCATTCATCTGTGGAATGATTGGTCAAGCCACAAACATTGCAAGGTTTTCTAATTTCCGTGCATGTTGTTTCAGCGTATATACTAGGACAAAATCACCTTCTTTTAAGCCTTTATCTTTCACATGCGCATTGAAATAGGCTTTCTATCCTTTCTTTGACACATATATGCATGTTTCTGCTTTCAGTGTGGTTTCTCCTAATCATTCCAAGTCCATTATTCTTGATGATAATTCATGGCCGGTCCACGGATGTTCTTGTGCAACCTTAAGGGTCGGTATCAAAAAGTCCAAAGAAAGCACATCATTTTGACCAAAAACCATCTGAAAGGGATTTGCATTGAGAATGGTCTTGTAGGTCACTCGATATGCCCAAATAGTGTGGTGTAACTGTTTGTCGCAATCTGAACGTTTGTTGTTCACGAGTTTTGTCAATACGTTACAAGGGATCTTGTTAGTACTTTCTGCTTGACAATTGGCCTGTGGATGATATGGTGCGGATTTCTTATGAATCACCATAAAATCTTGTAACAAATATTCAATGACTTGGTTTAGAAAGTGAGTTCCTCTATCGCTCACTAACTCTATAGGCAATCCATATCTTGTAAAGACATTTTCAAATAAGAATTTTGTAGTCGTGTGTGCATCATTCTTTTTTGTGGCCTTAGCCTCTACCCATTTGGTAAGATAATCTGTCGCAATAATGATGTATTGAGCATGAGTACCTTTTGCAGGGGGGTTAATGGGTCCTACAAATTCTATACCCCACTTAGAAAATGCATCTTTGCGAGTAGGAAACTGAGTTCTCTGGCACACATCACATCTCTTAACATAGGTATGTGCATCCATGTGAAGAGTGGGCCACCATAATCCTGCAAATAGTATGGCTTTGATTATCCTATTGGGGCCAAAATGACCTCCTGCAACACCTTGGTGTGCAGTCTCTAGTATGTTCAAATAATCGCTTTCATGAACACGTTGTCTTAAGTATCCATCTTGTCTTCTTTTGTATATATTGTCACCAATAAGTGAATAGTCTTGAGCTTCCTGCTCGAGACTGCGTTGTCGTGCTAAGTTCATCCCTTGAGGGAATGTTTTCATCCTCAAATATGTCACTAGAGGTTCACTCCATTCAGGTGTGAGAGACATATGATATAATGTAGCATGCTCTACTGGTGGTCTTTCACAACAAACAGGGCATTCTTTACACAACTTGTAGACATCTGCTTCCATAGAAGGCCAGTATAATCCTAGTCTATGCAGAGTCTGCAATGTACGATGTTTCAAATGATGTTGCTTTAATGCACCTACGTATGCTAATTGCAACCAATTTGCATGTTCTGATTCATCTACACAACAAGAAAGAATCTTTTGATTATCCTGTCTATAGATACTTCCTGCTATTATTTGATATCTCTGAGACTTGGTAATCTCTCCTTCTTTAATCCTTATCCTAGGATTCTTGGGTTCATATGTGAGGATAGGGACAATAGGCTTAGCCCATTCTGGTACTATTTCAAGGTTAAACAATTATGCATTGGGTAATTCATCTGATATTCCTTGAGGAGCTTCTCCTGTGGTTAATCTTGAAAGGTGGTTAGCTCTAAGATGGGTCTTTCCTTTCCTGACTACTACTTCAAAGTCATACTCCATGAGTAATAAAAACCAACGTATCATTCATCCTGTGTTACAGGGCTTATTGACTAAGTACAATAATGCTTGATGATCCGTGAAGAATTTGAAATTACTTGCCAACAAATAATGCCTGAATTTTTTTTACTACGTAGATCATTCCTAATCCTTCTCATAAGTGTTTGGATCAGTTGCTTATGCTTATGTACCATCACAACTTAGACATAAGCTTGAACCAAAAGCTGAAAAATATGTGTTCATTGGATATGATGAAAAGCAGATGGGTTATAGGTTATGGAGTCCTTTAACCAAACAGTTTATTGTTTCCAGAGATGTGACATTTGATGAAGAGAAGAGTTGGTATGCAGATAAAGGACATAATGATGAAACAATTGAAGAAGAGGTAAGAAGAAATGAAAAAGGTAAATCACATATGCAGGTGAATGGAGATGAAGATTATATGCAGGCAAGTACATCCAAGATCGGATCAATTATGAGAAATGAAGATGGACCGAGATTTGATGAAGAAGTGTATTCAGATACACATGAAGAATATGAACCAAGAAGGTCAAATAGATTAAGGAAACAACCAACAAGGTATTCCTATAATACTTCTTATTTGACTCAGAAAAACTATGCTTATTTAGTAAAGGAAGATGAGGAGCCTCAAAATTACAATGAAGCAAAAGGTAAGGAAAAATGGGAAGAAGCAATGAAGGAAGAGTTCAATGTACTTGAGGAGAACAAGACTTGGGAACTTGTTCCAAAACCAAATGGTAAGAAAGTGATTGGAAATATACCTCAGACGAAGGAATCAATGAGGTAAAGAGATTGCTTGAAAAGGAGTTCAAGATCAGTGATGTAGGAAAGTTATTATACTTTCTTGGAATGGAAGTTACATATACAAATCATGGTGTATATGTTTCGCAAGAAAGGTATCTTCTCAACTTACTCAAGAAGTTTAACATGGAGAATTGCAGAGAAGTTTCAACACCACTTGAGGTCAATCATAAACTCAACAAATATGATGGTGCAGAGTTTAAAGATATGAGAAAGTATCAATCTTTAGTGGGAAGCTTGATTTATGCTACGCTAACAAGACCAAATCTTAGTTATGCAGTAGGAGTTCTTTCACAGTTTATGCATTGTCCGAAGAATCAACATTGGGTTGCACGACAAAGAGTTCTTAGATATATCAAAAGAACTATAAAGGAAGGATTATATTATCCTTTTACATCAAATATAAAGCTGAGAGCATACAATGACTCAGATTGGGCAGAAAGCCAAGATGACAGAAGGTCAACACATGGGTATATGATATACCTAGGAGATAAGTTTGTCAACTGGTGTTCAAAGAAGCAGCATACAATGGCTTTATCGTCAACTGAAGCTGAATATAAAGGACTTGTGGAAGCAGCTAAAGAAGTGATATGGGTGCAGACCTTGTTCAAAAGCTTGGGTATTGATCAAGGTATACCTATCATACATGGAGATAATATGAGTTCGTTGTATCTTGCAGCAAATCCAGTATTTCATGCAAGAACAAAGCACATAGAGATTCAATATCATTTTCTAAGGGAAAAGGTAATGGAGAAGGAGATTGAAATAGTATACACTCCTACAAAAGATCAGATTGCAGATATTTTGACAAAGAGCTTGGATGGAGTTAAAACAAGCAGATTCAAAGAAATGGCAGGAATAAAAGAAAAGAGGGATATATGAAAGATCAGAGAATGCTAATTAGTGATTGAGGGGGAGCTTTTGAAGAATCACTCACTAATTAGACATAAAGACATGAAGACATATGGAAGATGAAGATGACGAAGAAAAGCAGAACCAACATATTTAGAAAATCAAGCCTTAGTGAAGGGATAAATTCACGACTGTAATATAGTTCATAGAAACTTCCAGAATTATGAGTTTTGAAACTCGGAACAAATATGTATATTTTTAATGAGTTAGAAGATCATAATAATAACGCCAGAGAGAGAGCATGAGATAGAAAAATAGAGGCTTAGAAAGTGCGCATATGTAGAGATGAATAATAGAACCTGAACTGTCGGGTATTCATCTGAGAGAGAGAGATGGTAAGGAAGAACTACTCAGCATAGAAGAGTTTTCCATGGCTATGAGCAAAGTGAGGCCAAGCCATTCTGTACACATCTTCTCTAATAGAAAACATATGTATATGTGGAAAGATTTGAGTGCATTCTTCTTGTGTGAAGAAATCTAAGTGATTTCATGTTACTGTCAAATTTAGTTAACAGTTACAGTTTTCTCGGTATACATTTTACAGTACTTCTACAAGTTAGATCTCTCAGTATAGTGTAAAGTTTTTCATGACCGATAGCTTATTTTGAAGCTACTAGTCTCAACTACAAACTGATCAAGAGAGTATTGTGAAACTGGACATGTACACACAGTGCTATGTCTGACAGTAAAGGCATCCGAAACTGATGAAGTTTTTTCTCAAACTTCAGATAGAGTTCATTCACTGAAGGAAGCTCAGGTATTACTTCTTTACTTCATTTACAACCATTTGAAGTAACTACAAACAGAATTGCAGTTGATTCCGCTAACATTCCGGTACAATTATGGTGAGATTACAGTGACAGTCTGGTAACAGTCTAGTGAAGTTCCGGTGATATTTTGGTGAGTTCAAAACATAGTTTTGGCACATCTAAGTGGCGGAAAGAATATCTAACAGTAAGTAAATGAAGAATCGTAAAGATTGAAGTAAATTAGATCAGAATTGAAGCCTGAAGAAAAGGCAAAGTTTTCTGTAACTGAATCTTTTAGATTTCACTAAACACAGTTATAATAAAGCTTTTAGTTTCAAGAAGTTTGCTAAGCTATTGATGATTATAGAGGTGTTCACTATAGCTTAGTTCTTGTGATGTGGCAAATTATTCAGCTAAGTTTCAAGCTCTCGTCGCATCAACAAAAATTACTTCCGGTCTCTCTTTGTTCTTCTCTCTTTGAGTACCATGGGCTAAGGATGTTCCAGCACCCGGATGGCTTGTAGTTACATTTGTTCGTGATGGGGGGAAGACTAACTCACCACTCCATGTGTAGGTATTTCTTGCATGATCCGGTACTACAAATACTCATTCTAAAGTATCATCTAGGTATACAAATTTTCCAAGAGTGTTTGGGTCCTTGAATTCGTAAACCATGATGGAGCCTACCTCACTAGGTTGTTCCATTCTATACCTCCAAAATGCTTCATCAGTTTCCTTATTCATGAATAATTCTATGCTTATGTTATCTTAAGGGATCCATTCTAGAAGTAATACTCTTGTTAGTACAGATTTCCCTCTAGGTGTCTCTCCTAGTGGTTCTTTTCCTTGGGTTCTCACTTCCGTATCTGGCTGAACTACACCAAACTTAGTGGTATGATTTGGCTGATTACTTATGATGTACATTGTTCCTTCTTTGTCTATGTATGCGTCTCTCTCAAATTTCACCACTGGACGATCCAATCCAATGGGTTGGTCCGGATTGTGCAATTGCACCACTGCCCTTCGCAAACCATCCTCATAGATGCAAGCACCTAAGTGGTTGGTTCAAACATATTCTAATTGAGTTCTATAGGGTCCTTCGCGTCTTTCTAGATATGCTATGTTTAACCTTCCTTCTGGTCTTTCCATGCTAACGACCATTTCCGACTCACTGGTATCTGAGCCCAACTCGTAAGGGTAACTAGTCAATTGCTGAGCCCACGAACGTGCAGTAGTTCCTACACTTGCTTCTGATGATCTAAGGCTTTGTCGGTCTGACTTACCTATATGCTTGCCTGATCTAAGGTTCATGAATTTACTTCCTAGCACTCTCTGATCATCAGCGTTTCTTTGTTCTTAATTGCCTGTTTCTTTTCTACTTCCTTTAGATTCTTGTCTTATCTTAATGTATACGTCAGGAATCGACTTTTCATTGTACCTTTGAGTTCTCATTTCGTCAGACTTAAGTTCTTTCCTTTAGGTTTTCATATCGCACACCTTTATCTTAATCTTGGACTTGAAAAACAAGTATCTGCATGTCCATATATAGGTCCATTGTTGTGGTAAAATGTTGGTGCATTTTACCCAAGCCTACATGCTTGATATATTTGATATCATCCTCATTTTTAAGTCACATGAGTAGTCATGTGAACACCTCTTGTAAAAGAGTTCATTTTTATCTATTGTATTTGAAAAAAGAAAAAAAGGAAAAGGATGGCTTACCTCATGCATGATGTAAAAGCAAATTCGTGGCTATAACTACCAAAAATCACAAATTTTTGAGCTGAGGGAATATCTCCTAACTTTGGGGATCACTTTTAGGTGGAGCCATTCGAATTCGAATTCAAAACTCCCTCCAAGAATAGCTATAAAAGGAGCAAGAAGGAAGAGGCGATTAGCAAGCCTTGTACGTGACCACTTCATGTCATTTTGTAGAGATTGAAGAGCTTACTCCATAGCTCTATCATTCTACTCCCATTGTGCAAAGATTCATTGCCAATGTGGCTGTAATCATATATGAATTTATACATTTATCATCATTCACTTCTCTGTTTTGTTCTCTGCTATACTCACTCAGAGCAGTACCTTCAGAAGGTCATATCTCGAGTTCTACTGATCCTTTTTTAGTGATTTAACATGTGTTTGATAGCTCTTACTGTCTACTTTCTGCATATCAATTTTCAAGGTCATTGGATTTATAGTTTTGGAGATATTTGCATTTTACTGCTCACTGGTCTATCTCTGCAGAGCCCCGAGAATGGTGGGCATGCTCCAGAAATTGATGAAACTTGTTCTCAGTGCTCAGTCCATCATTTGAAGTGTTTTAACTTGGATTGGGAAGCTTGCTAAGTCTATTTGCTATGACCAAAAGGAATTTTTCTAGCAATTCACCTTTACTTGGAGCTTCACTCGAGCAACAATTAGAGATTATGCGACAAGAACTTCAAGCAACTCAACAAGTTGTACACAAACGTGATGCTACGCTCCAGCAAGTACAAAGTGATGATCGTAGCTTAATGAGAGTGGTGAAAGCGATTATCACTGCACAAGAAGAAGGTGCAAGTTCCAAGATCGTTGCTAAGAATTTCCAATTCTGCAGATTCGATGGACGAAAGGATGGCCAATTTGTCTTGTCATGGCTGTCTCAATTCGACGATTTCTACTCCAATGAGTCATATTCAGAACATGAAAAAGTCAATTTTGCTACCAATTATTTGGTAGGAAAAGTGCAGTTATGGTGGAATATTTTACGCAATAGTTCCAACCGTCCTACCACATGGGATGCATTTCAGGAAAAAATTAAGGAATCTTTCCTTCTTTCCCAATTCCAATTACATGCGCGTCGTGCATGGACAACTTTTGGATGGAGAGAAGGAGATAATGTATCCATTTATACTGAACGTTTTTGGCAATGTCTTTTATTACTTCGTTCACTTGAACAGGTTCTTGAAGAAAGTCTGCAACGAAAATATGAAGATGGCTTGGAAATGCGAATCCAAGCAAAGCTCCATACCCTCTGACCTACAACCTTGTATGAAGCTATCTCTTTTGTGCATGATGCTGAAAAGGAGTTTCAATCTATCACCAAAGCAATTCGCTTACAACAAATTCATCAACGTCAACCACCCGTCAAAGCCAATTTTCCTTATAAGCGTCCTTTTCCTACGTTCGCTTCATCTACTTTCCAATGCCCTCCTCAATCCCATTCAGTACCATCCAACAAACCAACTTTTGGCCAGCCTTACAAACCTGTCACTCTTCAAAATACGATGATGAATGCTCAACAAAAACGACCCCGTATAGCTTGTTGGAATTGTGGAAAGATTGGTCATACCAAAGCTGCCTGTCGGATGAGATCTACTAATAGGAAACCCATTGAAGCTCAAGTCCACAACATGGAGGTTGTTCCTGCAGACACTGAACCTAACTGGTCTGAAGAAGTATTAGAGAAAGAAGTAAGTACCATGGGTAACATAATTTCTAACCATTCTCTTCTCTGCATGCATGGCACCATTAATGGCATAGTAGTAAATGTTTTACACGACGATGGTAGTTCACATGATTTTATTTCTCATAAGTTAGTTAAAAATCTTAACCTTACTACACGTATAAGGCTAAGGCTGCGTTTATAGTGAATATGTATAATGTTACGAAGGAGGTACATAATGTTCAAATTTGTATAGGCTCATATGTAGATGAATGTTCATTTTTACCCCTGCATTGATTATAACACACACACGATTACTTTCAAATTTTGAAATAAAGATGTTTCAGTGTCTGCAATGAATAATTTTCAACCCTTTCGTTCATTAGTCATGTGCAAGTCAAACGAGCTTTTAGGAAAGGTTATAACTCATGTATTGTCTTTGTGAATCATATAACTGATTATATGCATACATTTCCAAGTGCACATAAGACATTTATGGATTCATATAAGGATTTTTTAATGGCTGATTTTCCTTCTGCATTACCACCTTCTAGGGGATCTCTTGACCATAGGATTGATTTAATTCCTGGTAGTTCTCCTCCTCATAAAGCACCTTATAGGCATGGACCTTTACACCAAAATGAAATAGCTAGACAAGTTAAAGATTTACTCAATAAAGGACTAATACGACCTATCTCTTCTCCTTTTGGAGCTCCTCTTCTTTTCGTTGAAAAGAAAAACAAGACTTATAGAATGTGCATTGATTATAGAGCACTTAATAAAATTACCATTAAGAATAGGTATCCTATCCTTAGGATAGATGACTTGCTAGATAAACTTCGTGGAGCATGTGTCTTTAGTAAAATCGACCTCAAATCTGGGTATCATCAGATAAGAATGACATTGCAAGACATTTATAAAACTGCTTTTAGAACTCAACACGGCCATTTTGAATTCATGGTTATGCCTTTTGGACTTACCAATGCACCTGCCACTTTTGCACGCATGATGAATAATATTTTCCTTGAATATTGAGATTTTGTTCTTGTCTTCTTTGATGATATACTTATCTATAGTAGGAATGACAGTGAACATGAAACTCATTTAGCAACAGTCTTTGATTTGTTACGTAAAAGTAAAATTTATGCTAATTCTAAAAAGATTTGTTTCTTCCAAAATGAGATAGAGTATCTTGGACATATCGTCTCTAGTCACGACATTCATGTCGATCCCAAGAAGATTAAAGTAATTGAAGAATGGCCTACACCTCAATCACTGAATGATGTCCGTCCTTTTTTAGGATTAGCTAGCTTTTATCGAAAGTTTGTAAAGGGATTTTCTTATATAGCTCTTCCCCTTACTTTATTATTGAAGAAAAATCTAAAATTTGTTTGGAGAATAGCCCAACAACAATCTTTCGCTAAACTTAAGTATGCACTTTGTCATGCACCTGTTCTGCTATTACCTGATTTTGCACAATCATTTCATGTAGTTAAAGATGCTAGTGGTTTTGGAATAGGTGCTGTTCTAATGCAAAATTATCATCCTCTTGCATTTGAAAGTAGGAAACTTAAACCTTCTGAACGCAATTATAGTACATATGATAAGGAATTATTAGCTGTTGTGCATGCATTGAAAATTTGGAAACATTACCTTATGGGTTTGGAAGTTTTAATTAAAATCGATCAACAAGCTATTAAGCATTTATTACATCAACCATCGATTTCTAATAGACATATTAAATGGGCTTCATTTCTACAAAACTTTCAACCCCTGATTCAATATCAACCAGGAAAAGCTAATGTTGTAGCTGATGCATTAAGTCATCTTCCATCCCCACAAACAAATACTATTTCAATAAATAATATTTCTGCTATTCAGATTCATTCATTTAATGATATGATTCCCACTTATGCATCGGACCTATATTTTTCACAGGCATGGATTGCTTTCAATAATTCCACATCACATCATGAGGATCATTACACCTTCATAATGGTTTTTTGTATTTTCAATACAAGTTATGCATTACACAAACATTCAAAGAGTTTGTTATGAAAGAGATGCATGAACCACCATATATGGGTCATAGGGGCATACAAAGTACTATTTCTGCATGTAAAGATTTCTTCTTTTGGCCTAACATGGAAAAAGATGTTGCATAATATGTTTCTCACTGCATTATTTGCTAGCGTGTAAAATGACATCATCGTAAACCATTCGAATTATTAATGCCACTTACTATACTTGATAGACCATGGGAACATATTTCTATGGATTTCATTACTGGTCTTCCGACAACTACATCTCACAATGATATGATTTGGACAATTGTTGATAGATTTAGTAAACATGCATATTTTATTCCTTCTAAAAAGACTTTAATTGCACCTCAAGCTGCTAAGTTATTGTACCCATATTTGGGTAGCATTATTTCAACATTTAGGATCCAAAATAGATTTTAGTTCTGCATTTCATCCTGAAAGTAATGGTCAAAGTGAAGCTACAGATAGTACTATATTGGATTTATTGCGTTGTTACTCTTTAGACAATCCAAGTAACTAGAATGACAAACTTCCTTTACTTCAGTTTGCATATAATAACACCCCACATACTACTACAGGTCGTGCACCATATGAAATTGTTTATGGAAGAAAGCTTCCCACTCCTATGAGTCTCACTCAAACTGACATTCCTATGGCTGATTCTTTTGCACAAGATCATATTTCTAGACTTGCTGAAGTACATGAGCATATTAGGAAGAGTCAAGAACGTTACATGCATAGTATTAGTAAGAAGTGCATAACCAAACAATTTAATGACAATGATTTAGTTTGGTTAGGAATCATTAAAAGACTTTAAAGAATATCTCTCAACATCCTAAGGTAAAACTTGCCCCACGATATTACGGACCTTTTTGCATAATTGAGAAAATAAATGAAAATTCTTTTCGTTTAGATATACCTTCTCATTGGTGTATACATAATTCTTTCCATATAAGTTTGTTGAAATCTTTTCGAGGTACTTTACCACTTACGCCTCTTTTAGATGATCCTCCTTTACTTGAAGAGGATGCGGAAATATTGATTCCTGAGAAACTCATAGATTATGATGTTACCACTACACGAACTGGTAAGCAATATCATAGATACTTAGTCAAATATAAGAATCACTCACTTGAAGAATCACAATGGATACATAAGACTTCTTTATCACCTCATTATGACCATTTGATTTTTGCATATCATTCCCAATCACATTAAACTTTCACGTTTTCGATTCCATGCATGTGTTTTACATGCTTCATGCTTACTATTGTTCAGTGATGGGACATGCGATTGTTCAGTGATGGGACATGCGACTGATCATCCATGTTTGTTTTTCTATTTATCAACTGAGGTCTGTTGCTTGTCAACTAGGAGGCATGTTGTATATTATGGAATCATGGAAGGTTAAATGGATTTTTAATGTTTTAAATGTCCAGAAGGTTTTAATGTGGTTGTGTTTGATATAGCAGGTGAAGAAGCATGAGGGCATGGATACAAGTGGTTCGCTTAGAAAGCGACGCCTATTGTAAATAAAGTAGCTTTTCCTAAAAGTCGCTTTTAAAACCGACGACTCTCATGTAACTTCTATTTTCACGACGTAATAGAAATAAACCTATAAATACAGGTACTCTGATAGACTCATCCATTAGAGTACACGGGGGGAGATTGCACCCAATATCGCGTTGAGTATCTTTATGTTTATGATTCGTGTTCCGTCTTCTGTCTACCTCTCTGTGTGTGCGTGCACAGAAGATCCAGATAACAGAAACTCCTACATATACTCCATTGTAAAAGTTGCGGGACAGTGTGTTCATATCCCGAGCTCTTCATCACCATTCTGTATGAGTGTAAGGCCTACAGTGTAGCATACACCTATCTTCATCATAAGGCTATGATTACCAAGCCTATAACATTATACAACATTGTTCATTAATACATTATACTTACATTGTTCATCTATGACATCTCTGCTATAGTCACTTTTTACTGTCAAGTTGTACTGAGCATATCTCACTCATTTCTCCACCGTGGAGATATGGTGACTACCCTTAGGGGAAAGTCAGTAATCACTCAAGTATTTCAAGCAGACAAGATACCCCAAGATGACTATCTGATGGATGTGTACTTAGTACATGGATCAAACCTACTCCTACAAACTGATTCACTGACACAAGGAGAAGGCATCAGCCGAAAAACTATATATGAGTTAAGGGATCCAAAAAGTCCATCTAGAGTTACATACCTAGAACAAAATCAAAGGAGATATTGGCCTGTAGATGAAGCAAATGGGTCTAGATTAAAGTACATGGGTGTGCCTATATTCCCTCCTCCAGATCAGGAAACTATCTCACAAAACCCATTCCAAACCCAGCAAAGAATGGAAAATGCGAGGTTGGTACAGATAAGCCAATGTAGTATACCCAACAGACCAGAGGTGCAATTCACCATGCCAGGAATTAACACAAATAGCCAAAATATCAAGGGAATGAGAAATATGAATAGAACCACATTTAGGGCAGAATCACTGCAAGGTGTAGGAGCTGAAATACACCCAATAAAACCTGCTATTCCCATCATAATTCAATCCCCAGAGCCCGAGAGAAGACAAAGACCAATCCAATTGGCCAAAAGTATGCGAAATCATTATGACGTCACAAGAGAGCCCTATGACCACATTGCAGAATTCAAGCAAGTATTGCGAGCGGAGCAAGTGGATGACTTTTTCGTGCAATATGAATCCTTTGGGCTAACCCTCATGGGAATAGCCTTAAATTGGTTTCAATCCTTGGATCCAAATTCCTTTGGCAATATCAAACAATTCTTCCAAGAATTTATTTGGGAATTCACTAAGCGAGGGATCAAGCACAATTCGTCATCCTTACTACATAGTTTCAAGCAAGCTCCTAATGAGACAGTAAAAAATACAGCACAAAGATTTAATCAATACGTAACTGGATGCCCTGTGACAGAGAGATCTTCTCAGTAGAAAATGATATCCTTATTTTTAGAAGGTCTAGCCAATGGAACATTGATAATCTTATTATACATAAAACAATTGCAAACTCTGAGTGAGTGTCTTCAAGAATGCATAGATTTGGAAGAAAACTTAGCTGAGGATCTCAAAATCACACAAGATCCCACCAAAACAGAGGATATAAGAAGCAATGAGACTTCTAGTTTGAGTTATGTGGAGGAAGTGGCAGCGTTAGTGGCCAAGAAATTAGGAGTACAAGGACAAAGGAACTACCAGAACTCCTCCTTGAGAGTGTCAATGTTAGGGTGTTGCACACTTTGTGGTGGAGATCATCCATCTCATGTTTGCACCAGAGAAGTATTAGGGTTATCACCACCTTACCCTTATGATAGACAACCAACTCAGGAGCCTAACATGTACTCTTACAGTGAGCAAAAGTACATCAACTACAACACCAAAAACTATCCAATGAATAGACAACGATGACCATTTGTACCACCCCAATGTAGACCATACAAGTACGCTCCTAGAGAAGAAGATAGAGAAGTTCCTAGGTATAACCCATGTCCAGGATCACGAGGAGCAACTAGAACGTATGAACATGGAGGATATAGCCAACCTCAACCCATACCAGGACAACAATCACCCCACCCACTAGCTCTGACACAAGGGCAGAACATCACAATACAAGTCGTTTGTCTTGAGTGTGGCAAAGAACAACTCTTGAGAGATTGTCCCGGACATCCCTCTAGTGCACCAAAGGTTACACTCATAAATGTAGTAGGCGTAGTTACTAGGGCACAAGCCTTACAAAAAGCTAAACTAGCTGAGCAATCAAATACAAGTGAGTCAGGAGAGCCTAGTAAGAGAAAAACAAGAACATGGAAGGACACTAGAGAGAAGGAGAATCGTAAGTGGATCAAAAAGTTATCTAAACTTGAAGAAAGCTTGAAAGACGCAAAAACAAGAATAGAAGACATTGCCTCTCAAAGCCCCTCGCATGTCAAAACTCCATCCACACCACCTCATCCCCAACCTCATCCCCACCCACCAACCACTGTAAATAAACCACATCTTGGATCTATTCTTGTAGAACCAACCCCAGAAGACTTGGACATGATGTTCAAGGCATACCAGGCTCGACTTCAAGAAGGGCCAACACCTGCAAACCTAGACAAGAGCTATCCTAGGGCAGATTTAGAGATTGGACGGACAAACATGTGCATAAAAATGGTGGAATTAGCTCAAGCTATGTTCGAGGCCAATCAATCATTCAATCAAACGAATGCTATTACACCGGGTTTGCACTTCCAAGGCTTACTAGATAGATTAGAGCAGTTGGTAAATAAACCACAAGTTTCTTTACCTCCACAGGCTCAACCAACTATTGAAAGAGAAAGCTCATCACCAAAGAAAGTCTATGTTCCTGACTTCATATATGATGGAGAACCTCTTTCAATTCAACAACACGCTCAAAAGTTCTTGCGTGAAATACAAGAAGAGAAATGGGCCAAGGAGAAGGATAATCCCCCTCCTATTCTTGAGATTGATGACCTTCATGATCAATTTCCACAAGAAATTCCATTTATTTATGAAGACCAAGTAGAGCAACAAAGAGAAAAAAGGTCAGAATTTGAATCCAATTCCATACAAGAGTTGCCACAGTTCACAGGCCCATGGGAATCTGAATCTCTTCAGATCAGAGCTCCCACAATATTGGTAAGAAATGAAGACTGAGTGGTTCCAAGAAACACTGACGTCGTGAAGAACTTCAAGGTTCAATGTCATCTCACTATAGAAGAGCTGCTCAAAGCAAAACCTGAGCTATGGAATCATGTGAAAGATCAGGTTCCAGAACTTGATTCCAATATACCCAAAGCAAGCTCTAAGCAGGAAGTTCCAAAGATACCTCTAGACAAAATAGGGTACATGAGTCAAGGTGAGGAAGGTAATACTTATCTTTCAATCACCTACCAAAGTTACACAACCAAAGCAATCATAGATTCAGGTGCCGGTGTTGTTATTGTTGGAGGATAAACACTCCTATGTGCACAACAAAAGCAAATGAACCCTCCTAGGATCCTGAAATTTTTCAGACATAGGATCTGTATTTTCTGCGTTTCTCTGAGTATATGTAGAGATTGAAAATGAAAATTTTCAGGCATAAACTAGATATTAAGAGCTTTCAAATGAGAGTAAAATCACTCCATTTGGATACTGGATGATGCCTCAACCAGCTGCAACAAAACAGATAACTTGATTTCTTCACATAGTATAAGCTAACTAGATAGACACTATTCTGGACATTTCTCTGCACATATGCAGGCACTGAACCTGAGACTTATAGCAGACAAAGTAGAACTTATAAGCTTTCCAACAAGACAAAAATCATTGCAAATGGATTCCGGATGAAGGAGAAACAACAATTACAAGACCGGGGGGTCTGCCAAAAACATCTAGATAGATAGAGTGTGTAAAAGTGAAATTTCTGCAAAATATGCAGAGAACAGCTAGTAGGGGGTGTGCTTAAGCAAGGGGGCAGCTTGGGCACATATTTCCACGACTCTAAGTCATAATACAACTCATTGGAGGTTTTAAAGACCACATACTAACCTCTTTAACCAATCAAAAGCATATACATGTCAAAAGTGAGGTCCAATCACATCAAGAGGTGAGCTAAATCTTCTCTAATCAACTTCTTTCCATTATGGGCATAATTGGATGCCTCCAACTCGTGGAAATCAGCCTCCTTTGATTGTGGATGATGTGGAAGGTTCAATTTGGGGCATGTTCCCACACACTTGAGCTTGAAAAACTTTCAACACTCCCCCTCAAGCTCAAGTCTTTTCCTTTGTTGCTTCAGCCTATGTCTCTTATGTTGATAGCTTCTTTGAATCCTCCAAGCTTTGTACCTTCAAGAAACTTTGTCATCATGTCTGCAACCTGCATTTTAGTGTTCACATACCTTATATCTAGCTCTTTTACCATCACCTTTTCTCTAACGAAGTGGTAATGAATCTCTATGTGCTTGCTCCTTGCATGAAACATGGGATTGTTAGCTAGATAGATGCTTGAAATGTTGTCTCCATAAAGAGGAAACTCCTCCACTTCCACTTCCAAGTCCTTAAGTAGCTTCTTAAGCCATAATAGCTCACATGTAGCCAATGCTAAACCTCTGTACTCAGCCTTTGTGGATGAAAGAGCAACAGTGGGTTGCTTCTTAGAGCTCCAAGAGATCACTTTTGTACCTATCATGAAAACATAACCCGATGTACTCCTTCGATCATCCTTGCTACCTGCCCAATCAGCATCACTATATCCTTTGACACTTAGATCAGCATCATATGAGTAAAATAGACCTTGGTTGATGGTGTGCTTGATGTAACGAAGCACCTTTCTTGCCTCCATAAGATGATCATGAGTAGGTGCATGCAAAAATTGAGAGAGAACACCTACTACATATGCAAGATCAGGTCTAGTGAATGTAGCATAAATTAATGAACCAATTATGCTTCTATATAGTGTAATATCTTGTATAGCCTCTCCTTGACCTGCAACCAACTTTGTATTGGGCTCCATGGGCTGAGAAAGTGGCTTACAACCACTCATACCAAACCTGTATAGCACATCCAACAAGTATTTTCTTTGAATCAAGAAGATGCCATTGTGTGCATAGATTACCTCTATTCCCAAGAAGTACTTTAGTGTTCCAAGATCAGATATCTTGAACTCCTTCCCTAGCTTTGATTTGATATCTTTAATACCTGCAATATCACTTCCTGTGATGATCAAATCTTCCACATAGATGCATATGTATACCATCTTGTCTCCTTGCTTCTTCATGTAAAGTGATGGATCTGCAACACTTTCTTTGTATCCACAACTTGATAAATAATCCACTAACCTCTGATTCCAGGCCCTTGGGGCTTGCTTTAGTCCATATAATGCTTTCCTTAGCTTGCAAACATGATTTGGGTACCTCATACTAGCAAATCCTTGAGGCTGGCTCATGTAGACTACTTCTTCAAGCTCTCCATTGAGGAAGGCATTCTTCACATCCAACTGATATAAGCTCCATTTCCTTGATGTGGCCACTACAATCAAAGTCCTAATTGTTGGCATCTTGGCTACGGGGCTGAAAGTTTCATCATAATCTATCCCGTAGCTTTGGGAGAAGCCTTTCGCCACCAACCTTGCTTTGTACCTAGCAATGGAACCATCTGAATTTCTTTTAATTTTGTAAACCCACTTATTACCTATCACCTTCATGCCTTCTTGAGCTGGTACCAAGCTCCAAGTATGGTTCTCATCAAGTGCTTTGAGCTCTTCCTTCATTGCCTCTTGCCATTCCTTGCAATCCTTAGCTTCTTCATAACTAGTTGGTTCCTTGTCCTTGATTACCTGAGTCATGTATGCATAATGCTTTGCAATGAAATTATCATATGTTAACCTTTGTACTGGATATCTTACTCTTGAAGACCTTCTTTCACTTCCTTTGGGTGTGGTTGCCATCTTCTTTCTTTGTTTTGCCACTCCTGGAGTTTGAATTTCTTCTATCTCTTCATCTTCCAACATGCTCTCGTCCACATAGCTTCCTTCTTCAATTGAAATCTTCTCTTTGCCTTTGAATTTGCTTTCTTCAGAGTTGGTCTCTCTTTCCCTAAGCCTTCCACTCCATGGTGAGGGTGCCCTTGTGTTGCATGAGTTGCTTGGACCACTTAAGTCCATGCTTACTTGAACTCTATCATCATTCTTCAAATCTGTCTCACCTATGTCTTCAACCTGCAATGGACTTGTGCATGCATACCAAGGCTTCAACTCATCAAAGACAAGATCCCTACTTACCTTCAGCTCCTTGGTGATGGGATTATAGCATTTATACCCCTTTTGTTCCATAGAATATCCCAAAAAAATACACATTTCAGATTTGGCATCTAACTTTGACCAACTCTTGAGGTACATGTACATAGCATATACAACCAAAGATTCTAAGATTTGAAATGCAAGGTTTTCTTCCACTCCATGCTTCCTCAGGGGTTAGATGATGTATACCTGATGTAGGACATCTATTCATGATGTATGTGGCTGTATATGTAGCCTCTCCCCAATAACAATGCGGCATATTCATTTCATTGAGCATACACCTTGCTACCTCTGCTATGTGTCTGTTCTTTCTCTCTGCTACCCCATTTTGTTGAGGGGTAAAACCTGCATGTAAATTGCCTTTTGATGCCATTGACCTGCAAAAATTCAGAAAATTCATGGGAGAAATACTCTCCCCCTCCATCGGATCTCAAATTTTTGATAAACTTGCCAGATTCCTTCTCCACCTGTGCTTTGAATTTCTTGAAGTAGTGGAACACATCTGATTTGTTTCTAATGCAATACAACTACACTTTTCTTGAAAAGTCATCAATGAAGGTTACAAAATACCTATTTCCAGCAAGGGATGCTTCTCTTGTTGGACCCCAAACATCCGTGTGAATGAGGTCTAAAACATTTGCACTTACATAGGTACTCTTCTTGAAGGGCAGCCTTGATTGTTTTCCTTGTTGGCAAGCTACACAAATTTCATGCAGCATTTTAGATGTAAAATTTGGTAGGCCTCTTACCAAGCTCCTCCTTTGCATGTCCTTGAGCTTTTGTAGGTTGATGTGACCTATTCGTTTATGCCATAGATCCAAATCTGCTATCCTCTTGTCTCCATATGTGACATACATTGAATGGTGTGGCTGATTTATGTCCATTATGAACATTCTCCCTTGCTTTTTTCCTTTTGCTATGAGCTTGAAACCTACCCTTGGATCCTCAACAAAAGATCCTCTTTCATTGAACCTAACTTGATAGCCTTTTTCTACCATTTGGCCTACCGAAAATCAAGTTTTTGGTAATAGTAGGGACATATAATACTTCTGATAAGCACTTTGCTCTTTGATTTCCTTCCAAACTGATATCTCCCACATGTTGAATGGTATGCTCTGAGTTATCACCTGTTTCCACATGCCCTTGATGCTTTGGGACCTGCAAATTACTAAAAAGATCCTTTCGACATGACATATGATTGCTACATCCACTGTCTACATACCATACATCTTCACTAGCTTGAGTTGTATCTTCACCAGACCTCATGGAAAGTAAATAATCATTCCCTTGGCTGGATGATGTGTTTGCATAATTACCTTGCCCTCTATAATTGTTGTTGTTGCTTTGATTCCCTTGTCTTTGAGCTCTATGATAGCATTCATTTGCAAAATGACCGGGCTTACCGCATACAAAGCATCCATTTGAAGTGGCTTGTCCTCTTCCACCAAATCTTGCACCTCTTCCTCTATTTGTGGCTCTTCCACCTCTTTGACCTGCATTTTCTTGTTGTCCTTGACCTCCTTGGTTGCTTTGATATCTTCCTCTTCCTCTTGTAGCACCTCGGTTGTGTCTTTCTCTTCCTCTACCTGCGTACAACAATTGCCCTTGGCTATCCTTGGCATTATGACCACCAAGGTTCATCTCCTCTGTCACCATGAGAGTGATTAGTTGATCAAAATCAGGAAGAGAGTCCCTTACATACACTGAAGTTGTGAAAGCCCTCCATTTTTCATCATCCCTAAGTCCATTTAGGGTGTGGGCGACAAGATCGTCATCATCTAGGGCACAACCGATTGACCCTAGTGCATCTGCAAGCTCTTTAACCTTTTGTTGAGAAAGGGGAGCAACGGACCCTAACCGCCTCGCATGGAAGCGAGAAGCTTCTCCAAGTGAGGTTGCAAGAAGTGCAAGCAACGCATCCTCACCCATGCTCATGAACAATGGCACCATGGCCAACGTCAAAAAGAAGCAAGGGAGGGCAATGCTCACACACAAGCCAACTCCATATGCCATGTCCACACACATAGATCATCGCCTTGCACACAAGGAAAAAGGAGAATAGCAAATGAAACCTTCTCTATTCTTCATAGGGCCCAAGGCCATGGCCAAGGGACCTCCCTTTTACAAAATGAGCTCCTCCTTATATAAGAGAGGAGGAGGAATCCGTTCAATACAAGTGGCCAAAGGCTTCATTAACTAAAGATGTTCTAAAAAAAGGTAGGTAGTTGGTAAAATAAAAAAAAGAGAATCTTCCTAGAGAGAGAGCATTTGCACGTATCCAAAAGTGAGCTCTCTTTTTGAAACAAAGGCAAGAATTCAAAAAAGGAGTCTTTTACAAAAAAGAAGGGAAAGGTTGAGTTTTTATGGGTTTTCTCACATAAATAAGTAAGCAGGAGTTCCTATGAAGAAACTTATTTACAAGAGGGAAAAGTGGGAAATTTGGAAGACTGTCACACAAGGCCTTGAGTATTCAAGTATCTTTAACTCCAAGGTAGGCCTCCAAGTACTCCATAGCCTTCATAGCTTCATAGGCCTTTCATAACTTCACGGTTCCAACACCTTTAATATGTAATCATTAGCACCTTGAGAGGGGCTTTTCCTAAGATTATTTAGCTCATTCTTGAGCTGAATTTTTCTAGCTTTTGTGGAGGTTGAGTACAATCTCTCCAAGCACTCCCACACCTTCTTCAATGTATCCAAATCTTGAATATGCCCTACCATAGAGTTGCTAATATGCTGAGATAAAATGAAAATGACCCTTTTGTCCCTTTCATCCCACTCTCTTACTGCTCTTCTTTGGTCATTGGTTGGATTTACCTCATCTATGTAGGGTTTTGGCTCTCCACCACTCACAAGTCCCCACAAACCTTTCCCCATCAAAAAATTGCTTATTCTAAATCGCCATGGTTGGTAGTTTCCTTTTTCGAGCTTCTCAATCTGAGCATTGAGATCAGCTATGGTGCCTCCTAACTCTTTTGAACCTCCCCCTTGATGCAATGAAGTTGAAAAGGATGGCTTTTACCTCAAAAAATAGAGCTACTCCTCTTGATGAAGCTTCCTCTTTGATTTGATGATGTATTTGCTTCCCCTTGTTGTTGACGTGCCCGTTCTTTGCTTCCTTCCTTCAAAATTTGATGAAGTCTTCACTTCACTTCAGTAGCTCCTTCTTCTCTCTTTGATACTCCACTTATAGCTCTGATACCACTGTTGGAGGATAAACACTCCTATGTGCACAACAAAAGCAAATGAACCCTCCTAGGATCCTGAAATTTTTCAGACATAGGCTCTGTATTTTCTGAGTTTCTTTGAGTATATGCAGATATTAAGAGCTTTCAAATGAGATTAAAATCACTCCATTTGGATACTGGATGATGCCTCAACCAGCTGCAACAAAACAGATAACTTGATTTCTTCACAGAGTATAAGCTAACTAGATAGACACTATTCTGGACATTTCTCTGCACATGTGTAGGCACTGAACCTGAGACTTATAGCAGACAAAGTAGAACTTATAAGCTTTCCAAAAAGACAAAAATCATTGCAAATGGATTCCGGATGAAGGAGAAACAACAATTACAAGACCGGGGGGTCTGCCAAAAACATCTAGATAGATAGAGTGTGTAAAAGTGAAATTTCTGCAAAATATACAGAGAACAGCTAGTAGGGGGTGTGCTTAAGAAAGGGGGCAGCTTGGGCACTTATTTCCACGACTCTAAGTCATAATACAACTCATTAGAGGTTTTAAAGACCACATACTAACCTCTTTAACCAATCAAAAGCATATACATGTCAAAAGTGAGGTCCAATCACATCAAGAGGTGAGCTAAATCTTCTCTAATCAACTTCTTTCCATTATGGGCATAATTGGATGCCTCCAACTCGTGGAAATCAGCCTCCTTTGATTGTGGATGATGTGGAAGGTTCAATTTGGGGCATGTTCCCACACACTTGAGCTTGAAAAACTTTCAACAATTATTGCAACCACCTCCTTGTGGAAGCAATGGGGTAAGCCTGCATTAAGACTGACTAGAATGAAGCTTCAGATGGCTGATGGCCATGTGGAAAGACCTCTAGGATTGCTAGAAGGGATAGCTCTAACCACTTGTGGTGCAGAGTTTGAGCACACCTTTGCTATATATGACTTTGGTAAAACTAATACCTACGAAATGATCCTAGGAAGACCCTTCCTACGACAACTGCAAGTTGTACAAGATTGGGGGACCAATTCCTTATACTTGCAATGCTTAGGGGTCACAACCAAGGACAATTTGAAGGATTACACCTTCAAAGATGTACCACCCCTACAGTGGAATCCTATCCACAAGGAGCAAGAAGATTCAATCTCTCTGCATTCTAAACGTTCATCTGATACATCTTGGATGCATGAAGATACTCATTTGTGGATGTGCAAGGTCGCAAAGGAAGAGGAAAAACGCTTAAAGGCAAGAGAAAGAGGAACTTCTCAAGGAGATAGACCAGTTAGAGACCCAGCCTATATGCGGATGATCTTTTCAGATGAGAAATTTGAGCCTCATGGTTGGGTAGAAATCTTGGCCACCATGGACATTGTTGTCAATGAAGAACAATGGACACCTCATTGTGATGAGGAGGGTTATGATATTTCAGTGCTCATGTGTCAGCCCTTGCTAGGAGAATGTGACCCTAGTGATGTCATAGAAGAAGGCGAAAATGACGATGATCTAGAGTCCATTATAATGGATAGTTGCTTTGACTCAGAGAAGCACTATCTAGAAGATGTAGGAGTATCTAACCAACCTGAAGAAGAACCTCTCATAAGCATTAACACTGTAAATTGAAAGGAAGGAAGTGAAGGAGGTCAAAAGAAAACGAAAAGACAAGGAGTGAAACAAGAAGAGAAGGAATCATTTTTTGAAGTACCGGAGAATTTCAAGAAATACAAAGTTGAGGACCAAAAAATTTTGGTACGAATGCCTAAGAGAGAGGCCACCACAGGATAAGCATATGATAACAAAGAAAAGACCAAAAAAATTGTAGTCACCATTGAAGAGAACGAAGAAAGATGTACATACATAGGAGATGACCTAAGTAAAGAAGAGGAAGAAGACTTGGTAACCTTGTTAAGGGAATATAGGGACGTGTTTGCGTGGAACTATCAAGACTTGAAGGGAGTAGATCCAAAGTTTGTTCTCATACGATCCCCATGATAGCAGATGCCAAGGCCACCAAACAGAAGCCCTACACATATAATGACACCTATGCAGCTAAAATAAAAGAGGAAATCAACAAATTGATTGAAGCCGGATTCATCTATGAAATTGAGTATAATGAATGGGTGTCCCCAATTGTAGTGGTTCCCAAGAAGAATGGGAAGTTACGTGTGTGTATTAACCTTAAAAAAGTTAATGCCACCACGGTAAGAGATAGTTATCCGCTTCCAATCATTGATCACTTATTGGAGCGTGTTGCATGCAAGGAAGTGTATAGTTTCCTTGATGGATTCTCGGGCTACAACCAAGTAGCCATTGCCCCTGAAGATCAACATAAAATAGCTTTCGCAATAGAGTGGGGAGTCTTTGCCTTTCGTGTGATGCCATTTGGGCTCACCAATGCACCTGCAACATTCCAAAGGATCATGTGTCATGTCTTCAAAGAGTTCTTGCGAAAGAGCTTAGAAGTATATGTGGACGATTTATGTGCTCATTCCCAACAAAGAAGATACCACATCCTTGAGCTCAGACAGATCTTCAACAAGTGTAGAGAATATCGAGTGTGTCTGAACCCAGAGAAGTGTGTGTTCATGGTAAGTCAAGGTAAAATCGTAGGTCATATTGTTTCTAAGAACGGAATATCAACAGATGAGGATAAAGTAAAAGCCATAGCGGAGTTTCCGAGACAAGGAATGTTAAAGAGGTCCACGCCTTTATGGGCCATTGTGGATATTACCGTCGGTTCATCCACATGTATGCAATCATATCTAAACCTCTTTATGCCTTGTTGATAAAATTTGAGTGGAATGACAAATGCGAGAAGTCCTTCAATGAGCTGAAGAGATGCTTGTGCACAACCCCAATACTGACTACTCTTGATTGGACTAAACCATTCCATGTCCATGTAGATGCATCCAATTATGCAATAGGATGTGTGCTATCACAACCAACAAGTGAAGGGAATTTAGATTTGCCTATAGCCTATGCTAGTAGGCAATTGAACACTGCTGAACGAAACTACACCACAACCGAACGAGAAGGTTTAGGCATGGTATTTGCTCTGAAGAAGTTTAGACATTACTTATTGGCCAACAAATTTAAGTTTTTCACTGATCATCAAGCTTTATTATATTTGGTCAATAAACCTTGCAATATAGGGCGCTTAGTAAGATGGTTCCTCTTACTAATGGAATATGACTTTGAAGTGGTTGTTAAGAAAGGTAAGACCCACCTCAGAGCGGATCACCTTTCTCGCATCAGTTCAAGCGAGCCACCACAAGGAGTGTCTGACGAATTGCCCGAAGCTTATCTATTCAATCTAGAAGTTGTTCCTAAACGGGCAAATAAATTAGTACTTGTCCTAACCTTTGGAACCGCGAATAAGAATGTAAAAAGAAAACAAAGATGAAATTGTAAAATTGCAAAAATATCAAATATTGGCAGGAAGCATGTATAAGCAAGATACGGAAGGCATTCTAGCCTGTTGTGTCGAGGATGATGAACATAGTAGTTGGTTGTAACAAGCCCATGAGGGATTTCTAGCAAATCACTATTCTAAACAAAGAACATTGCAAAATCTAAAACGTTTAGGAGTGTATTGGTCTAGTATGGATAAAGAAATACATGAGTGGATTAAGAATTGTCGAAGGTGCCAAGAAAAACCCCCAGTGGAGCATGCCACCCTTTATCACGTGTCATTAATTCCAGATTGGAGTCCATTGGTAGAATTTATGAGATCAGGAACACTACCCAGCGAGGCAAGTCTAGCAAGAAAACGAATCATGGAACAAGAGGCTCTAGACTATACCTTAATAGGAGATAACCTATACCAAAGAGGCAAAGATGGTTTCTTAAGATTGTGCATTCACGAATCAGTCTATTTAAAAATCTTAGAAACTGCCCATAGTAGTGTTGCAGGCGGACATTTTGGTGACTGAGCAATACTCCTCAAGCTCAAGGACTCCTTGGCTTGAAAAAAATGGAGTTGTAACAATAGAAAATGGTATTTACAATGGTTTTTAGTGATAAAAGTCACTATTTTTATAGGGATTTCTTATAAAAATTTAACACGTGCTTCTTGGAGTTCCCTACATGCTCCTTCTTCTTGTGTGTCCACTTCATTGATGTGCTTCCATGCTTGTGTGTGACCTTAACTATCAACACTCCCCCCCTCTAGAGTCTGTCGTCCTTGATAGACCCTTATTGTAGTGGTTGTTCCATGGTGCTTGGAGAGATAGTGTCCATCATGTATGCACAAGAGCGGTCCATCTTCCAATTGTAGCCTGGGTAGTTTTCTAGTTTGTCATTTTGGCACTTCTACCTTTGTATGTACTTCTTCCTGGTATTCCAGCTTGATGGTGTCTTTGTGAGCGTTCAAAAATTGTGAGCTACTCAAAAGAGGTTGTCAATGTTGATTTTGAGCAACTCTCGTGGTGCCTTGCTTCCTGGCTCTTGTTGTTATCACCGTGATGTCTTCTGGTTCTTCCAAAGATGGCTTTCCTCGCTTTCATGCCAAGTGTATCTCATGTGCCTGGGATTCTCAATTGTGTCTATGCACGGCCGTGTAATGTGGCCCTATATTGATGCATACTTTGGAAGTGCATCACCAAAATGGTGCAAAAGACAAGGCTACGACAAAGGCACATGGTTGTTGTACGTCAAGGCTTTCAATGTTCTTGGCAAATGTTAATGCAGCCTTTGTTGGACCCATCCATTGGATCCCAAATGACAATTGATTTTTCCTCTTGATAGGGATCCATCTGAGAACTGTGTGTGGCTGTGTACCATTCACTATGGATTTTTTCATCCTTGAGTGGTTGCTTAAATTTTGTAGCCCTTGCAGATGGTGCTTTGGTTCTGTGGATGCTACTAGTGCTTTTGGCTTCCAAACCCATATTTTTTATGGTTATCTTCTCATTATTGTCGAAGAGGTGGGTTGATCTGCTTTGGTTCTTGGTGCTTGGTGCTGACCCTTGCTTCCCCTTGGCTTCTTTGTGGAGACTTTTCTTGTGAGGAAGATTCGTGGTGTTTGTGCATGTAAGAGTGCCTTGGGTACCCACATTTGTAATCGCCCTTGTTGAGCTATAGCTAATTTCTTTGGCACCCAAATTTGTACGTTATTATGGTCGGCCTCCAGCGATTGCTTTGGTACCCAAATTTGTTGAAGACCGTAGGATTGAGCTGGTCCTTGTTTCTTGGTGTTTCTTTTAGCATGGTTGGCTTGCCTCACTGAGAAGGGTTGTGGCAAATCTGGTGGTTGTTCTCCTTTTCGTACCCAAATCTGCTTCATGCCCTGAGCTTCTTTCTTCTTGAATTCTATCTATCTTGTTGATAGAGTAGATGTCTTTTTTGCTTGCCTTTTTGGTCGAGTTACACTTGCATTAGTATGTGAAGAAGAAGATAGGTTTGCTGGACTTTGAGCTTGTGCTTCTATGATTGAGTCCTTTTGCTTCGTAGGGTTATTGACACACACAACATTTTCTTTGTGAAGATTAGTGTCGGAAGAACTAAGAGAATGTGTGTGACCTCTGGATTTTTGAGCATGAAATTGTCTAATTTTAATGTAATACATTGTGCATGTGCCCAAACTTGAAGGATTTGACTGCTTAGGTTCAAGTTGATTGCATGGTCGTAAATCCAATCTTGACCCAGGACAAGTGGCTCTATAATATCCTCATCATGACATACTAGCATTTTGACTTTCATTGGAACATCTTGAAGGTAGATGGGAAGTTCCACCTTGCCCAAACAAGGGGTTTCCACACCTCCCAAACCTATGAGATAGGCTTCTATAGGCTTTATGTTCAATTTCAAGTCTTGGCAGTAGGATAGTCTAACTGCACTAGTTGCTGCACCTGAGTCAATCAATGCTCTCACAGTCCTTGCATTCTTCCCTTGTCCTACCGCTATGGTCACAAATGGACGTCGATCAATTATTCGAGAAGCAATTGCACTTGATGTTTGGCACATGGCCATGTGGTATCTTGGGGCCTCAGGATTGACATCTATTCCTAGCTGCCTTGACTTATTTCTCCTTATGCGTTCTTTAGCCTCTGCATCTCTAACCCTTAACTCTTCTTCTTTGCGCTTCTTAGCAGTGCTTAGTCTCTTTAGCATATCCTCTGTAAGAGGTTCTTGATATAGCTTGACTCGACAACCACTAATATAACTCGATAGGATATCACCTTCTAGTGTGGCCAATTGAACTGCACCGCTAGTGGAAATTGTGTTAATGATCATGGGTCCATATCCTCTTTTTTCCAATTTACGGGCATGTTGTTTTAGTGTGTAAACCAACACTAGGTCCCCCTCTCTCAGTCCATTATCTTTGATATGTGCATCGAAGTATGCCTTTTGTCTTTTCTTTGCAGCATAGATGCCTGCAGCCGCTCATGTCCTTGTCTCACCTAATCGTTCTAGATCAAAGATCCTAGATGATAACTCGTGTCCATTCCACTCATGCTCTTGTTCTAATTTTAAAGTTGGGATTAGGAAATCTAATGGTAGCATTGCATTTGTCCAAAGACCATCTTAAATGGGGTAGCATTAAGTACCATTTTATAGGCAACTTGATAAGCCCAAACAACATGATGAAGTTGTTTGTCCCAATCAGAGCGTTTATTATTTACCAACTTTGTCAATACATTACATAGGATCTTGTTCGTGCTCTCAACTTGTCCATTAGCTTGTGGATGATAGGGGGCAGACTTCTTATGTATCACCATGAATTCTTGAAGGAGATTTGCAATGACTTCGTTCAAGAAGTGTGTACCTCTATCACTAACTAACTCTATTGGTAATCCATATCTGGTGAACACGTTCTCAAATAAGAACCTTGCCGTTGTTTGAGCATCATTCTTTGTTGTGGCCTTGACTTCTACCCACTTTCTAAGATAGTCAGTGGCTACAATAATCTATTCGGCATGGGAGTTTCTAGCTGGGGGGTTAATAGGACCTACAAAGTCTATACCCCACTTTGAGAATGCGCATCCTCCCATCATTGGTCTCAGAGGAAGCTCATCTTTTCTTATTGGATATTGTGCACACATTGGCATGTGTCACATTTCTTCACATAAGTATGTAAAAACTATAAAAAGGGCTAGAGAGCTCATTTTAGGGGTTAGCTTGTTGTAGATTTCAGCTTTGTAAGAGAGTTCTTTGGTAATCCAAGTTCTTCCATTGTTCCACTCTTTGCTCTTACCTTGTGCACGTGTGTGTGTATATGTGTGCATGCTTGTGTTCTTTCACTCATGCACTTGTGCACTTCACTTGCTCTTGGTCTTCATACAGGTCCTCACGTCTCTACGTATTGACAATTATGAGGTGAAGCTCCTCACGTTGGTACTTGCCATTGTGCTAGAGTGACAGAGTGTTTGATAGCTCATTTAAAATATATTAGTGTCTATTTTGAGTGACCAAAGTTTCAAGTTCATTACATTCTTCAATTGATATTAGTTTTCATTTTAAGGTTCAGTTGTAGGTAAAAGTCTCAATCCTGAGAAGTTCTTCTACACTTTACGCTGCGAATAGGAGAGAAATTCTCCAAAAATTAGTATCAAAGCATTGGATTTTGAAGAATCAAAGCATTAGAACTAAAGTAAAGCAAAGGAGAAGCCACAAATAAAGGGGGAGCTTTGTAAAGTCAAGATAGAGTGCCAAAACATAACTGAGGTAAACTTCAAACTTGAAAGTCTTCAATGGTTGATTTAGGACAGCAAGTTGAGAAGTTAGATAAAGATAATTTTCAGTCTTGGAGGTATAGAATGACAAATTAACTTAAAGGTAAAGTTTTATGGAGTCTAGTTATTGGAGATGATCCACAACCAGTGGACCTTCAAGATCCCAACATTACTCTAGCACAAAGGAGACAATTTGCTGATTGGAAAGAGAGGAATCGAAGGGTGATGTTCCTCATTTCACAAGTTATTTCTAACACTATGATTGGTCATGTGCAAAGCCTAGAGACAACCAAGGAAGTTTGGGAAGCATTGGAGAAGGTGTATGCTACCTCAACAAGGTCTTGGAAAATGCAACTCAAGAACGAGCTCAACAACATGAAGAAAAGCTCAAGCGAAAGCATTAGTGAGTATACATTTAAGATCAAGGAGCTTCGAGATCAGCTAGCATCAGTTGGATGCAAGATAGAAGAGGAAGACATCATCCAAACAACCCTCAATGGCTTGAGGAGTGACGAAAAGTGGAAGCCCCTCATCACAAACATTATTTATAGAAATCCTCTACTAACATTCGATGAGATTATACAAAATCTTGTGGCTGAAGAGGTTGCTAAACAAGGAGAAGGAAACAAAGGTAAGGACAACCATAGCCAAATGTTATATGCAAGTCGAGGTAGAGGAAGGAACTCAAGAGGAGGCTCACAAGGAAGAGGAAGAAGCTACAATAAGATAAATTCTAGCCAACACAACTCGGAGGACAACAAGGACAACTCAAATGACAACACATATGGAAGAGGTCGAGGAAGAAATAGAGCAAGATGTCGAGGTTCATCCAATCCTCATAAAGGTATAACATGCTATCATTGTGGTTAAATAGGACATTATGCAAATGATTGTTGGCAAAAGCATGGAAGGCTGAATGGAGGCAACCAAAGGATCCAAAATAACTATGCAAGTACATCAAGTGAAGGAGACAAGCAAACCGTGCTTGCCATGAAGCATGAGTACAAAAACCCGAGAAGTGATGATAAATAATGGTTTATAGATTTGGGTTGCAACAACCATATGACATGCCAAGGAGATTTATTCACAAATCTACAAGCTCCAAGTGGAAAAGGATGTGTGGAGACCAGTGATGGAAAGTTATTAGTGTCTAGTTTGAGTGAACAAAGTCTCAAGTTCATTGCAGTCTTCAGTTGATACCAGTTTGCATTTTAGGGTTCAATTGTAGGTAAAAGTCTTGATCCTAAGAAGGTCTTCTACACTTTCCGCTGCAAATAGGAGATGAATTCTCCAACAATGGGCTCCTAGCAAAGAGCGATCAATTTCATGGTAAAGGTATTATGTTTCATTCATACATGACTATAGTAGGTGGAAAATACTTTATTTTATTAAGCATAAAGATGAAGCCTTCACTTGTTTCAAGAAGTATTTTTCATTGGTTGAGAATCAAATAGGTAAAAGTTTGAAGAGGCTTAGATCTGATGGAGGTGTTGAGTATTTCTCACATGAATTTGATTCCTTCTTATAGGATAGAGGCATAAGGAGAGAAACTACAACAAGGTACACTCGTGAACAGAATGGAGTGGCAAAGAGAAGAAATAGATTAATAGTAGAGGCTGCAAGATCAATGTTGAATGAGAAAAAACTCCCTAACTATCTATGGGAAGAGGCTATTTCCACAGCTACTTACCTAATCAATAGGTTTCCATCCAAGTCTATGGATGGGATGACACCTTATGAGGCATGGAATGGCAGGAGACCTTCTTTAGATCATTGTAAGATCTTTGGGTGCATTGCTTATGCACACATACCCTCATAGATTAGGGGAAAGCTTGATCCAAAAGCTGAAAGATGCATATTTATTGGCTATGATCAAAATCAGAAAGGACATAGGTTATATAATCCCACTAACAAAGGATTTACAGTTAGGAGGGATGTGGTATTTGATGAAAATAACTCGGGTTGAGGATGATTGTAGGAAAATAAAGCTACCCCTATGATTTAGAGAATGATTCTCCAAATCTGACCAAAGAAGAACTACAAACATTAGAGGATGTCAACTCAAAAGATGAAGAACAAATTTATTTTAAAGCTTGGAAGTCCAAAATTGGAAGACATTTAAGAGTCATCCAATCAAGAGCTTAGAATATCTCAAAGGGAAAGCAAGAAACCTATAAGGTATGGCTATGGCACATCACTAGTCACCAAGCATTCTATATACATAGCTAAAGACCTTTTGTGAGAGGAACCTTCTTCATTTGAATAAGCCAACAAGAAAGAAGAATGGAGGGAATCTATCAGGAAGAAATTGAAGCACTTCAAGAGAATAACACTTGGGATTTGGTTCCCAAAAAACCATTCATGAAGGTAATAAGATTTAGGTGGATTGATAAACTGAAAAAGAATTCAACTGACATAATAAGTAGGTATAAAGCAAGGCTAGTAGCAAAGGGGTTTGCTCAAACCCAAGGAGTGGAATATGAGGAGACCTTCTCCCCTATAGCCAAGATGCCAACTATCAAAGTTTTAGTAAGTATTGCTGCTTCAAAGAATTAGAACTTGTACCAATTAGATGTTAAAAATGCATTCCTTAATGAGTGGATCTCTGAAGAGGTCTACATGGCTCAACCACCAGGATATGAAGACAAAGACAAACCTAATTATGTATATAAATTAAGGAAGGCACTATATGGTTTAAAGCAAGCTCCTAGAGCTTGGAACCATAGGTTGGTCACATACTTTCAGGACAAGGATTTTTCTGCAAGCAAAGCAGATTTTTCATTGTTCATTAAGAAGACTAATTTAGAGGTTATTTATCTATGTGTTTATGTGGATGACATTATCATTATAGGAAATAATGCCAATGGCATCAAGAAGATTAAAACTCAGATGAAGGAGGAGTTCAAGATAAATGATCTTTGGTTGCTTACATATTTTCTTGGTTTAGAGATTGTTTATACAGATTTTGGTGTTTTCATTGCTCACTAAAAGTACATCCATGACATGTTAACTAAGTTCAAGATGTACAAAAATTGCAGCTACACCTATGGAATTGAATCACAAGCTGAGTGCTCATGAAGGAGAGTTGTTTGAAGATATTACAAGTTATCAAAGTCTTGTTGGGAGTGTCAATTATGCAACCCTAACAAGAGTGGATCTATGCTATGGGGTGAGTGCATTGAGTCAATTCATGCATACACCAAGAAAACCTCACATGGAAGCTGCCAAAAGGATCTTAAAGTATTTGAAGGATACCATAAATGAAGGGCTATTTTATCCATTTACATTTGATTTGGATATCAAGCTATACTTTGATGCAGATTGGGCTAGCTCAAAGATGATAGGAGGAGCACCTCTCGCTACTTATCTTTTCTAGGATCTAAGTTAATTTCATGGTCATCAAAGAAACAAGCAACTGTGGCATTGTCATCAACTGAAGCTGAATATAGGGGCCTAGCAAATGCAACATGAGGCAATGTGGTTAAAGCTATGCTACTCAGACTTGGGGCTACATACATACACTGCAATGATCTTTGAAGACAATACTAGCTCATTACATTTGGTTGCTAATCTTGTATATCATGCAAGGACTAAGAACATTGAAGTGCATTATCATTATGTGAGACAGAAGCTACTTAGCAAGGACATACAATTTTCCTATGTATCAACAAACTTGCAATGTGTAGATATTCTAACTAAATCTTTGGATGGAACTAAATTGAACATGTTCAAGATGATGTTTCGATTACAGAAGATCAAAGAGAGTTGAAGCCTAAGCATGTTAGTCTTAAGGAGGAGCTGTTGGTGCAATTACTTCAAGCCTAAATGCTTGATCACTTATCCAAAAGTTCATATGTTCTTCATGTATTAGCACATGAATGATCTCTTGTAAAAGATTGATTTTACTCCTTGTAAAAATGAATCACTTCCAATCATGACTTCATAGGAGAATCTTTCCATGAATTATTTGGTAAAGATTTATGAAAAATCAAGTCCTAAATATTTGGAATACTTCTAGGTAAAGATTCAAATTCAAACTTGAATCTTGGCTCCAACACAAAGGCTATAAAAGTGTACTAACTAGTCGAATGGATATGAGCTAGAAGAGCCCAATTTGGGGAGAAATTCAGAGGAATTTCAAGTGGATATTGAGCTACCATTGGCTTCATATTGTGCACTCATTCATTGCCAATATCATTGTACTTTATGTTCATGAGTACATACACTTTGATTATGTTTCATTTTTTATTCTCTATCATGTGTCACTCAGAGTAGTGAACTTCTCTGATCCATTTCTCAGCATGTACTTGATCATTTTTAGTGATTTAAGTTATTATGGATTCAAGAATGTTTATTTTCATGCTAAAAAGTTTCATCTCAATTGGCTCAATCATTCTTGATTTATGTGCAAAACATTTCCCTCCGGTCTACATACTATTCAGCTCCTAAAATGTCGGGATACACCCCAGACATGCTAAGCATCATTCTCAGTGCATAGTTTATCATTTCAAGTAAAATAACTTGTGAAAGTTAGCTACCTTAGTCAATTACCAAAAGGATTTTGTCCAATTGATACCAGGGAAGGAGTATTGTTCATTTTCCTGAGTAGGTGTGGTGACCAAAATAGCAAGTTTTGTTTCATAGTGAAAAGTCCAACTTATCATTGTTTTGATCCAATGATTTGAGGATCATCTTCCAAAGTACTTAGTTGATTATTTGTGCTTCCTACAAAGATAAAGAGGTCTAATTTGCACTCCTCAATTCAGTTTTGGCTAGTGTGAAGTAGGAATTTGCAGCACCATCTCATCTCTAGAAGGTGTTCACCATCTCCTCCAACAGTTTGTATAGGCTGATTTGTTGGTATGTATTCCTTAAGATCCAATTTACTAAGAGAGTTGTTTTCGAGGTGTTTTTTGTGAGTTTGGAAATCTTACCTCTTAGTTCATCTTGGGCTATTCGGTATGCATCTTCTATCATTGTTTCTTTCTTTGGCTCCTTTTCTTTACTTTTAGGTGCTCCTATGGCATGGATTAATGTCCAAGTTTCTGGTCTTTGCACTTCCCTTTACATCTTCCTCATCAACTCCTCTTCTTCTACCACTTGGATTTTTCCTTCGTTGGTTTCCATATCCTTTGCCTTGATAGTATTTTGGTTTTCCTCTGTTTCCTTTTCCTCATTCTTCTTCATAAATCAAGTGAAGTTCCTTTCCTCAGGACTAGTTGAAAGAACTTGGAGAAGCTTGTAGGAGGTAGAAAAGTGATTTGTGAAGCGAATTTACTTCACCAAATGTCTTGAACTTTGTATATACATACAATAGACATTAATACTTTTCTGATGAGTTCTCTTTCATCCAATTTGGAGCTCTGTAGAGAGAGCATTAGCCTTTGCAAGCTTACTGTTGTTGAAGAAGATGATGCAGAAAAATGAAGGAGCAAGACAATGATGGCGATAAGTGTATGTATATTGCTTTCATGTAATGTACAAGTGATTTGAAGTCTTTATATAGACTCTTGAAGTGTTCCAAGACTTCTAAAAGTAGATTTTGAATTCAAATGAAGGCAAAGGTTGTTGGAGGGAAACAAGTCACTTTCATACAATTTAGGAAAAGTGAAGATCTAGTTTGATCTACTTTTACATGATTGATTGATTAATTTATTGCAACTCAACCAGCACTAATTCATCGAATTTGGGCTCTCTTTTTATCTTTTTACATGTGTAAAGCTCTAGGCTTTTACAATGGTAAATGATCCATGAAAAATCTAAAAAAAAAACAACAAATGAGCATATGTAAACGAATGCTTCAATGGATATTCTTTTGATATAATCCAAGCGATAGTCCACCTCAAGAATAGTGTAAGATTGATGTTCCAACAACTCCCCCTCAAGCTAAACTATGCTTGAGTCTTCATTCTCTAATCGTTTGAATGTTTGCCATAGTTTTGAATCTACAAAGCTTTATTCCATCAAGTGCCTTCATCATCATATCTGCTACTTGCTTTTCATTTGGAACAAAAGAAATGTCAATCTCCTTTGCCACGAACTTCTCTTTCATGAAGTGGTAATGAACCTCTATGTGTTTGGTTCTTGCATGGAAAATAGGGTTTGCTGCTAGATGCATGGAATTTACATTATCTCCAAATATGTGAGTTTGGAACTCACAAGTCCCAAATCTATATACAATGCTTTTAACCATATTGCCTCTTGAGTTGCTATGGTCAAACCTCTATACTATGCTTCAATTGAGGATAAAGCAACTGTTGGTTGCCTCTTGGAACTCCATGACACTAGCTTTGAACCTACAAATGCTAAGTAACTAGTGGTACTTCTTCTATCATCCTTAACTCCTGCCCAATCTGCATCTGAATAGATTTTGATATCCAAATCTGAAGAGTAAGGATCAAATATACCTTCATTGATTGTACCTTTGAGGTACTTAAGTACTCTCTTAGCTGCATCCATGTGTGGTCTTCTTGGTGAGTGCATGAATTGGCTTAGCACTCCTACACTATATGATATGTCTAGTCTTGTGTGGGTAGCATATATTAAGCTACCTACCATGCTTTGATATTCTTTAATGTCTTCAATTTTCTCACCTTCATAAACACTAAGTTTATGATTCATCTCCAATGGTGTACCTACAGGTTTATTATTCTCCATTTTCAACTTAAGAAGTATATCTTGAATGTATCTTCTCTAAGTTAAATACATTCCTTCATCTGTGTATATGACCTACATACCTAGGAAATATGTGAGCTCACCTAAGTCAGTGATTTTGAAATCCTTTTGCATGTGTCTCTTGATCCTTTGAATGCCATTTAGATCATCACCTATCACAATTATATCATCTACATACACACATAGATAGATAAACTCATTGTGATTCCTTTCGATGAATAGAGAAGGATCTGAGTTGCTAGGTTTGAACCCTTGATCTTGAAGGTATGTAACTAACCTATAATTCCAAGCTCTAGGAGCTTGTTTCAATCCATATAATGCTTTCTTAAGTCTACAAACATAAGACCCATGATTAGGGTTTTTAAAACCTGGTGGTTGTGACATGTATACCTCTTTACTTATCCAACCATTTAGAAATGCATTTTTTACATCAAGTTGGAGAAGTTTTCAATTCCTTGCAGTAGATACACTTATAAGTGCTCTAATTGTAGTCATCTTTGCAACTAGCGAGAATGTTTCCTCATAGTCTATAACATGAATTTATGAGCATCCTTTGGTAGCTTATCTTGCCTTGTACCTCAAAACTGATCCATGTAAGTTTCTTTTAACTTTATATACCCATCTACAACCAATTAACTTTTGATTGGATGACATTGGAACCAAATCCCAAGTGTCCATCTCCTTCAATGCATCTATTTCTTCTTTCATGGCCTTTTTCCAATTAGGGTTTCCCTTTGCCTCTTCATAGGTTGAGGGTTCCTCTGAAATTGAGTCTGTTGCCAAGTATATTGAATGCTTTGTAACAAATGTGGAATCATATCCATACCTTTCTGGTTGTTTCTTCTCTCTAGTTGATCTTCTAGGTGCTTTCTTGGAGCATTCTCCACACTCTTGCATCTTTGCTTTGCCTCTTGACTTCGATAGTTTGTAATCCTTTTCCCTTTCATCTTGGTCATCATCTGCATCACTTCTTGGATCTTGGACCTATGTATCATGCTTGCTTCCTAATTGATGAGAATCAAAATCAAGATCATATGGCAGAGTTACCTTTTGTTTATCTTCATCATACCAAGACCTGTGTTCTTCAAACACAACATCTCTACTTTTAGTGAATTTCTTGGTTGAAGGATTATAATCTATAACCAATATGAGTTTGAATCATACCCAATAACACTACTTTTCTTGCCCTTTCATCTAGCTTACCTCTTATTTGTGATGGTACATGAAACATAAGCTAAACAATGAAACATAAGGAGTCATACCTTGAAGTGATTTGGATAGTAGCCTATTGAGCAGGTACACAACAATTGAATTAGCCTCTGCCCATAGATAATATGGCAACATCTTCTCTTCAAGCATTGTTATGGCTGATCCAAATGTCTTGTTCCTCTTCTCTGCAATTCCATTCAGTTGAGGAGAGTACCAGGTAGTCACTTCCTTTTTGATACCTTTATCCTGCGAGAACTCATCAAACTCTTTGGAGAGGTATTCTCTCCCTCCATCATATTTGAGCTTCTTGAGTGATCTACCTGTATGATTCTCCATATGTGCTAGATACTTTTTGAAGCAATCAAACACTTCATTCTTACTCTTGATAAAGTACATGATAGTCCATCTACTATGGTCATCAATAAATGAGACATAATACCTTGATCCTAGAAATGAAGGTTCTTGAATTGGTCCCCATACATCTATATGTACTAAGTCAAATAAATTGTTGTGGATGTAGCCTTCTTGGTTGAATGGTTGTCTTTGTGCCTTTCCAATCTAACATGCATCACACTTGTTGATCATGTGTTGCTTTGACATGCATCCAAAAGTGAGTAGAGCTATGTTCTTGGTTTTTCCTACTTCAAAAGTAAAGAGCCTACCATGATTCTCACCTTTGGCTATCTTCTTAAAGCCTTGACATGGATCTTCTTGGTTTTTCCTACTTCAAAAGTGAGTAGAGCTATGTTCTTGGTTTTTCCTACTTCAAAAGTAAAGAGCCTACCATGCTTCTCACCTTTGGCTATCTTCTTAAAGCCTTGACATGGATCTTTGACAAAAGATCCATGTTGGGTGAACCTAACTTTCAAGCCTCTTTTAATTTCTGGCCTACACTTATTAGGTTTTTAGTGATAGTGGGCACATAGAGAAATTACCAATATTCTCCACATTGTGCTTTGTGTCATCCCCTGTTTGAACTTCATGTCTATGCTTTGGACTTTCCATATCAGATAGAAGAGCAATGTTGCCTACAACATGATTTGAACATCTTGAATCTATGTAGAACAAATGATCATCTTCTTTAACTTCTTTGAAATTACCAATATTCTCCACATTGTGCTTTGTGTCATCCCCTGTTTGAACTTCATGTCTATGCTTTGGACTTTCCATATCAGATAGAAGAGCAATGTTGCCTACAACATGATTTGAACATCTTGAATCTATGTAGAACAAATGATCATCTTCTTTAACTTCTTTGTGGCTTAGATTCATTAGAAGCAATGGCTCTTCATGTGCTTGATCTTCAGAATAATTGTTGTAGTCCCTTCTATTATGGTCTCTATTATTATTGTTGAAGTTGTGTCTGTTGATATATTTAGGTAGTGATGTGTGTGAACACTCTAGGACCGCCGGGGCACTTTTTTCCCTCTTTAGGAGGTTTTTTTCCCCCGGCTTGTATATACGCCTATTGCCCTAATGGGCTACTTATCTTTGTACATTCTCTAGTAATACATTCAGTCTTGTGTGTTGTGCTCCAAGCTTCTTCCTCTTCCTTGTGCTGTTCGCGTGCTTCCGCAGACGTCTAACTCCAACAATTGGTATCAGAGCAGGTCGTTGATTCTTCTAGGGTGCCGTCGACACTCCTCCATTTGCAGTCTCAGATTCGCACAAAATTTGGTGAGCATACTCAGGGTGTTTTCGAGATCAAAACGGCTTCGCTCTGTGGTGCCGAAATCGCGATCTGAGCTCATTTCGGCCTCTGAACGCACTATCGCAGTGCTTGTGCAGGCTATTTCGTCCTTTTGTGCCAAAGGTATATACCAGTTTCTGTTCGCCAGTTTAAGCGTCTCGAAGTCTGCTACAGGTCTAGCAGAACTCGTCTGGGCAGTTCTGTTCAACTTTTTGAGATACAATCAATTTTCTGCATCAAGGTATTTTAGTCACCGGCCATGGCTGAAAGCAGTGATGTATTTCGTATGTTGGCTGTTGAGGATAAGTTGGATGGTACCAACTACCCATTATGGGCTTATATGATGCGACATGTACTGGTGGCAAAAGGATTGTGGAACATTGTGCAGGGTGTTGAAAGACGTCCTGTTACACCTGTAACGACAGGTATTGCAAATACAGGTGTTGGAGCTGATGAAGATGGTGTCGAAGATGATATTCCGCAGATTCTTGTTCGTGCTGCTGTTTCTGTTGCACCTACTGCAGAGCAGATTCGTTGGGATGGCAGAGATGCCCAGGCACATGCATTGATAGCTTTGTCTGTCAAACGTGCCATTATTCCTCACATTCGCTCTTGCAGAACAGCAAAGGATGCTTGGGATACACTTACCACTTTGTACCAGGCTAGGAATGAGGCTCGTGTTGCTTACCTCCGAAAACAGTTGGAGAGTGAGCACATGAATGAAGGTGATTCGATGGACAATTTTCTTACAAAGATCAAAGACTTGAAGGAACAATTGATTTCTGCTGATGAGGTTATACCAGATAGCTCACTTGTGCAGACCGTTCTGAATGGCCTTCCTGATTCATATCAGAGTTTTGCCTCTACTCTTCGATTGATGATGAAAGGCAATCCGAATGCCTTGTCATTTGAGGAATTAGTCTCTGTTCTGTTGCAAGAAGATCAGTCCAGGCAGAACAGGTCCATTATGCGTGTTGCAGATCAAGCTTTCCTGGCTAGTCAGAAGGGCAAAGGAAAATGGAGCTCTTCTACTAGTAAGCAGAAATCTGCAAATGCTGCACAATCGAAGAACCAGGATAAAGATGAGAAGAAATCAGAAAAGCAGAAATTGTTCTGCAAGTACTGTAAAGGAAATGATCATATTATAAAGAACTGTCCAAAACTGGCTGCTAAAGAGGCAAAGAAGAAAGAGGTTGGAATGGTTGTTGCAGAGGCCTCTACACCAAAAACAGAGTCTGCAAATCTTGTGCAGGAAGAAGAATGGGCGTTTACTACTGTTTGCAGTTTTGACCCATCTTCTCATGATCAGTGCATGTCTGCAGTAGACTCAGATGTTTGGTACTTTGACAGTGGGGCAACCAAACATATTACCTCGCAGCGCAGTTTCTTCTCTTCACTCGAGCCTGCCCCTACAGGGAATACTGTCACATGCGCCAATAACTCCTCTTATCCTGTTATGGGAGTTGGTAAGATCATTCTGACTACTGCTGATGGTAGTTCTTTCACTTTGTCAGATGCTTTATTTGTGCCAGGGATCAAAAAGAACCTGTTATCAGTTTCTGCATTAGCCAAGATTGGCTTGGTTGTGAAATTCGTTGATGACAGGTGTACAGTCCATGATCTCTCAAATGGCGATGTGATTATTGCTTCTGGCATTTTATGTCGTGGGCTGTATAAGCTCATAGACTATGAAAAATCTGTGAATGATTCGGCATGTGCAGTTCATGATTCTCAGGCTATGTCAGATGCAAAGCTTTGGCATGCACGCTTTGGTCATCTGAATTTTGCTAGTTTGTTACGCCTGCAGAAATCTGAAATGGTGTCCTCTTTGCCCAAACTTGAGGCACCTGGAAAACATGTTTGTGAAGGCTGTATTTTGGGCAAAATGCAGCGTTCTTCCTTTCCAAAAGATGGTTCAGTTCGGGCTATGCAGAAATTGCAGCTTATACATAGTGATGTCTATGGTCCTATGCAGACACCCTCTTTTGGAAATTACCTTTACTTCATGACTTTCATTGATGATTTTTCCAGGCATGCATGGGTATATCCACTCAAAGCAAAGTCCGAAGTGTTCATGTGCTTCAAACAGTTTTTGGTTTTGGCTAAAAATTTGTCAGCATGTAAAATCGGCACCCTCCGTTCTGATCGAGGGGGGGAATATATGTCTTCAGATTTTAATGCATTTCTGGCTGAACGTGGGATAAAACACCAGTGTACAATGCCGTATACACCTCAACAGAATGGAGTTGCTGAACGAAAGAACAGGTCACTCATGGAGATGGCGAGGTGCATGGTCAAAAGTCAGGCTTTACCACATAGTTTCTGGCTTGAGGCTGTCATGTGTGCAGCATATGTACTGAACAGGTGTCCCACGAAAGTGTTGCAGTCTATCACTCCATATGAGGCTTGGCATGACCGCAAGCCATCTGTTGCTCATCTGCGTGTTTTTGGTTGTTTGGCATATGCATTAGTGCCTGAACAACATCGCAGAAAATTGGATGATAAGGCAGTAAAATGTATTTTTGTTGGGTACAGTTCTGAAAGTAAAGGCTATCGTCTGTATCATCCACAGACTAAACGCATTCTGGTTAGCCGTGATGTTGTCTTTGTGGAAGATGCTATTCAGCCATTGCTTTCATGTACTAAGGAGACATCTGTTAGCTCCAAAGACATGTATGATACTTTGATGCCTCTTTTTATAGGTGGACAGGCTAGCGCTGGTCCTAATGAGGCAACTTCTCAGCCTTTGCAGGTTTCATATGATGATGCAGATCATACCATTTCTGATGCAGATTTACATGATGCACTTGTTGATGAGAGAGCTGATATTGAACAGGCAAAAACTATGCCAAAATGGCTGGTGCAGACTTTGCGTGATAGCAAATTAGATGCACCTTTGTCATATCGTACTCGTTCAGGCTCTCATAGTACCTCCTTTGCATCAGATTGCTATGCTATGGCTACATCTAGTCTCTGTGATGAGAATGAGCCTGTTTCTTTTGATGAAGCACAAAATTCAGAAAATTGGATGGCTGCTATGCAATCTGAATATGATGCTATAATGAAGAATGGTACATGGTCTTTATGTGACTTGCCTCCTGGCAAGAAGGCCATTGGCACTAAGTGGGTATACAAGCTGAAGCGTAAACCTGATGGTACAGTTGACAGGTATAAGGCTAGGCTTGTTGCAAAGGGTTATGCGCAGGAAAGAGGCATTGATTTTGATGAGACCTTTGCACCTACATGTCGTATGACTACTGTTCGGAGCATTTGTGCACTTGCAGCCCATCATGGTTGGAATGTACATCAGTTGGACATTAAAACAACATTTCTGAATGGTGACTTGCATGAAGAAGTGTATGTTTTTCAGCCCCGTGGCTTTGTGCAGAAAGGGCATGAAAACCAGGTGTGCAGGTTAAAGAAGGCGTTATATGGTTTAAAGCAAGCACCACGTGCTTGGTATGAGAAAATACATGCCTATCTGATTGCACATGGTTTTGAGAACAGTCCAACTGAAAGCACCTTATATGTTAAGCATGCTAATGATGTGCTTTTGATCATTGTTGTCTATGTAGACGACATGCTGCTCACTGGTCCTCTTGAGAAGCATATTGCTGATTTCAAGGCTGATTTGCATGCCTCATTTGAGATGTCTGATTTGGGGCATTTGCATCACTATTTGGGCATTCAGTTTATGCAAGTTGATGGTGGAATGGCTTTGTGTCAAACAAAATATATTGACACATTATTGCAGCGTTTTGGCCTTGAAGACTGTAAGCCTATTGCCACTCCTATGGAGACAGGTTTACGATTGAGTCTTCATGATGCTGGAGATGCATTTGATGCTGTTCTCTATCAGCAGGCTGTTGGATGCTTGATTTACTTATGCATTACTCGGCCAGATATTCAGTTTGCTGTCTCACAGATGAGCAGGTTTATGCATTGCCCAGGAGTCACGCATTGGAAAGCGGTTAAGCGCATCTTTCGCTACTTGAGTGGTACTCGGCTACTTGGGTTGTTTTATCCCAAGGGGGGATCACTACCGCCAGATTTGCATGCTTTTTCTGACTCAGATTGGGCTGGTTGCTATGACACTCGTGTGTCCACCAGTGGTTTTTGCTTCATGCTTGGTAGCTCATGTATATCTTGGTTGAGCAAGAAGCAGCCTACTGTGGCCACTTCCAGTTGTGAGGCTGAGTATAGGGCAGCTTTCACAGCGACTCTTGAGTGTGTGTGGCTCAGACGCCTTATGGCTGATTTGGGTGTTGGCCAGTCTTCTGCCACCACCATCTCACTGACAGTCAGAGCGCATTGGCAGTTGCGAGGAACCCTGTGTTCCATGCTCGCACTAAGCACATTGAGATGCATTATCACTATGTCAGGGAGAGGTTCTCTGCTGGGGAGATCAGCTTGGCATATGTGCCCACGCAGGAGAACATTGCAGACCTTTTCACGAAGGCTCTGCCTAGGGAGAAGTTTGAAGCTTTCCGCAAAGCTTTGGGCTTACTTCCTTTTGTGGAGTGATTTCCACATAGCTCCGCACTTCCTTATACATGAGTGCCAGCTCCTTGTTCACCGCATCACTCCCAGGGGGGATTTGTTGATATATTTAGGTAGTGATGTGTGTGAACACTCTAGGACCGCCGGGGCACTTTTTTCCCTCTTTAGGAGGTTTTTTTCCCCCGGCTTGTATATATGCCTATTGCCCTAATGGGCTACTTATCTTTGTACATTCTCTAGTAATACATTCAGTCTTGTGTGTTGTGCTCCAAGCTTCTTCCTCTTCCTTGTGCTGTTCGCGTGCTTCCGCAGACGTCTAACTCCAACAGTGTCCACCTCTGCCTCTATTGCCACCATATCCACCTCTTCCACTTCCTTTCTAGGTCTTCCCATTGAACCACCAATTTTGAGTGGTGTGGTTGGTCTTATCACAGATGGCACATTGGAACATTATGACCTTTGGCTTTGTCATGCTTTGGTCCTTTCTTCTTCCCTTTCCACTTGCTCTTGCTTGAGAAGTCTCCTCTTCATCTCCTTCCTTCTTCTTACCTTTTAGCTTCTTATCCTTCTTATCTACATTTAGAGCACTAGTTGAATTACCATTATAGGAGTTACCTTCCTTTATGCTATTGTTGGCCTCTTGATTGAAGAGTTGTCCAAGAAAGATGTTGAAGTCTAGAGTTTTCCCATTATGATTTTTCAAGCTCCATAATTGTGTCAATCAAGATCCTCAATCATTGAGGGAAAGCCATCACCCATCTTGATCTAGGTTTGAAACCACTGAAAGAACTTGGAGAAGCTTGTAGGACATAGAAAAGTGAGTTGTGAAGCGAGGAAGTTTGGTCTAGCCATCCGGCACAAGACCAGTCCTTGAGCTTATGGAAACTCAAATTGAACTTATAGGCATGTGATAAGTGTAATAAAATGCACTATGTACTTTGGAGCATCAAGGAGAAAGAGTTGATACAAAACAGATAGGTTTGCACATTGACTAGCTCAGAAAACTTCCTATCTTTGGATGAGACAATCAACTTCAAATGCTCATAGCGACCGACATGCTTACAATTAGAAGAAATACTTATGCAAGAGTGGTACACACATAGGGTTGAGTGTATAGAATGCATAGAGTACAAGAAATAAGCAAAATATGCTTTTGGAATGAACCACACACTCAACAATGGTACCTCCTATTTTTTAGGAATGCATAGAGATAGACCCCGAGACACAAAAATTGAGATTGCTCCCAATTTACTAAACCAAATGCTTTGAAAAGTTATAAACATAAACTAGAAACTAATATCTTTCAATAAGTCCCTCTCATCCAATTTGGAGCTCTTTAGAGAGAAGCAGCCTTTGCAAACTTACTATTGTTGAAGAAGATGATGCAAAAAAATGAAGGAGCAAGACAATGATGGCCACAAGTTTATGTATATTGCTCCATGTAATGTAAAAGTGATTTGAAGTCTTTATATAGAATCTTGAAGTGCTACACGACTTCTACAAAGTGGATTTTGAATTCAAATAAAGGCAAGTAAAGGTTGTTGAAGGGAATCAATTCACTTTCCTACAATCTACGAAAAGTGAAGATCTACTTTGATCTACTTTTAGTTGATTGATTGATTGCAACTCAACCACCAAACATTCATGGAATTTGTGCTCTCTTTTTATTCTTTTACATGTGTAAAGCTCGACGGTTTTACAATGGTAAATGATCCATGAAAAATCTTTTAAAGAAATACAATAAATGAGTATAGGTAAAATAACACTCCAATGGATATTATTTCGATGTAATCCAAGCGACACCTTTTGATGTAGATCAAATCCACCTCAAGAATAGTGTAAGCTTGATGTTCCAACACTAGGCACCTAGCTCATTTCACTTCTCTATTGATGTGTGATTTCTTCATCTTGCAACTTGCATCCTAGCTTCTACTATTTGGGCCCTAGTCCAAATTCTGAATGGAAAAATCTCTTGTACTTGCACCACCTAAGTAGTAGGCGACTGTGATAGTACATCCATCTAGTTCTACAAAGACATGGAAAGCATTTTTTTCCGTGTTCTAGGTTGCTATCACTTGCTTTGGACAATCTTGTGTAGTGGTTTCTAGATTCTGGACACTTGGAGCATGGTGGTACATTTTTTGGTAAAAGAAAATGAGCTTGCACATGGCCGTATTCTCTGCATCTAAAACATATTATAGGTCATCAAGGCCTATTCTTGAAAATTGAGGCTTGATCATTCATGTTGTTATGCATACCTATATTAGTGGGAGTAGCATAAAAGGTAGGAAATATGGGAATATTACTTGCAAAAGGTCTTGGAACTACCATCGATTGTGTCATTGGTACCATGGTTGGCATCTATCTAGTTGGTTGTCCCCAAAACATAGGTGCTTGGGGTTCCACCATCCCTTTCAAGTAGTAAGAGTTGCGAGCTTCATGTCCCCATTTCTCACAAAATTGATGTACTATTTTGTTGGAACACTCAGTTTGTGGGTGCCCTTGTTGGTTGCATAGCGTACACCAAAGACTTGCCCTTGTTTCTCACTCCCTTAGTTCCTTAATTTATCTTTGCAACCTAGCCATTGTATCTTCTTCTATGACAACAAACTACCATTGTCCTTGGATGTCCGCCCATTGCTCTAGGCATGATGCGGTGTCATTAAAGTGAACTCTAGTTTGTTTGATTCTTGTGGTCATGGCAATGAAATCCTCTACCGAAGTGCTTGGTGCTAACAAATCTTGGAGCTTGTGCCTAATACTCATTGGAGGTGCCTTTTCTAGCCATTTCTTTATTAAGAAATCTCTTGGAACCGCTAGTAGCTTTGCCATTGATGCTTTTGGCTAGATCATCAATTCTCAGAATGACTAATCTTTTCTTAGATTCAGATTTTCAAGCTCATCCAAAACTTGTTTAGTGGAGTTCCCTAGTCTGAACACCAAAAAAAGCTGAGTGTTCATTTCATGCCATGTTGTGAAATGATTATCCTCAAATTGGTTGAACCACTTATCAAGTAGTCCATCTAAGGTTGCAAGGAACAAAGCCATGAAGGCATCGATTATCCTTGTAATCATCTAATTTTGCATAATGCTAGAAATTTCCTAATATGGTCATCTGGGTCCTCCACCAAAGCTGCTTTAAAAATAGGAAAGTTGATGTCGATTCTTGAAAGAAGAGTAATAGGATCTCATTGGGCCACCTCTAGATCATCTATACTTTGTGGTTTGACTTGGAACCTTCCTTGAATGCTATAGCACAATTCCAAACTAAGTGATGTAGGCCATCAATGAGTTCAGGTCATAGACAATGCGAGACTCACTAGAGAACTAGCTACCAAGCCCTAGTTCCACCAAGCATGATAGAAATTGTAGACATCGACTATGATCTATAGGCGATTTTGTATAAGGAGACCAGGGAGGTCGCATGCTTACCATGACTCCAAATTTCCCAAAATCTAACCCTCATGGCCTCACATGTTCACAAACTTTATCGCAAGAAGACAATAAAAGAGGAATCATACAGATTAGAAAGTGAATCCAAACAGATAGGCAATGAGTGAATCAACTCATAGTGTTTATATTAATTAAAAAAAAAAGAGAATTACAACCGAGTAAATGTGTCAAGCCTTAGCCATCGAGTGTTTCTTACAGTAGTCAAGGCAGATAACCCTTCACGATTGGTGGTCTTATACTTTAAGAAAATCCATTTGATGTAGAAAGAATTACAGAGTAGTAAAGTAATATAGATGTTTTAGCGGACATGGTAAAATAATACATGCTCTGTTGAGGTGTATATGTATTCTGCCCCTTGATCAAAATGGAGGGTTCCCATTCTACATGCTGATAGATTTTTAGCTAGAATCAAAAAATATTTGAATCACATAAACACTTCAGTTTTCTTTCAATGGATAAACCCATGCATGCATGGAAAAATCATTAATAAGAGTCACGAAGTAAAGGTAGTTCCCAAAAGAAGGTGTCTGCATAAGACCAAAAACATCATTGTGAACATGCTCCAATTTTTGAGTAGCTCAAACTAAACCATCCTTTGGCAAGGAGGAGTGTTGCATTCTGCCCAAAATATAGCCTTCGTAGACATGTTTACCAAGTGCCTCAAGTTTGGGCAGAGAGGATACCATTTCAATTTTTTGTAGGTATAGGAAACTAGCAAAATTCAGATGGCCAAAGCGTGCATGCCAAAGCTTTGCATATGAGATAGCCTGAGAATCGTGAATCACACATGTTGAATCATTGATAGATAATGCATTGTCTATGAGATTATATAGCCCACTCCATAAAATGTCAGAAGCAATAATAACATCACCATTTGAAAGATAATGAACTATGCATCTATCATCAATAAATTCAACATCTAAGCTAATCTTGGCTAATGTTGAAACTCATAATAGATTTTTCTTGAACCCCGACAGAAACAAAGCATCTAACAATGTAAAAGAACTACCATCACCAGTAGTCAGAATGATGTTACCAACTTACATGACTAGATAAGAGGATTTTTTGGCGCATGTGATAGTAATCCGTGTAGGGGCATGCTCAATTGAATTGAAGAAACTATGCTTCAAGGTAATATGTTTGGTTGCCCCACTGTCAAAGTACCAAACATCTGAGTCTATTGTAGACGTACACTATTCATGAGAAGATGGGACATAACTACAAAGAGTAGTAAATTCCCATTCTTCATTTTGCATAAGATTAACAAAATCTGTTTTGGGTGTAGAGGCTGCTATAACAACCATTCTAGCCTCTTTTTCTTGCCTCTTTTGCAGCAAGCCTAACAACTCTTTATGACATAATCATTTCCTTTATAGTATTTGCAAAAAAAATTTTTCTTTTCTAATTTCTTCTCATCTTTTTCTTCCTTTTTTGACTCTGTAGAATTAGCAGATTTCTTCTTACTAGTAGATGAGCTCCACTTACCTTTGCCCTTATGAATAACTAAGAAAGCTTGATCTGTTACACACATAATGGACCTATTTTTGCCCAGACTAATCTTCTTGTAACACAACAGAGACTAACTACTCAAATGTTAAGGCATTTGGATTGCCTTTCATCAACAACCAAAGAGTAGAAGCAAAACTCTGATATGAATGTGGAAGACCATTCAGAATAGTCTACACAAGTGAACTGTATGGCAATAACTCATAAGAAGAAATCAATTGTTCCTTCAAATCTTTGATCTTTTCCAAAAAACTATTCATAGAATCTCCTTCATTGATATGCTCACAACATGAGCCTCATTTCTTGCATGGTATAAGATGTTAAGTGTCTTCGAAGCATCCTTTTCTATTTTGAAAAAGCGAATATGAGGGATAATGTCACATTTGATAGACAAAGCTATCAATGCATGTGCCTGAGCATCTCTGCTATCCCATTGAAGTTGGTCTAAAGTAGGTGCAGCAAGAACTGCAACACGAAGAGAAATTTAAAGATCTTCATCTTCAATGTCATCTACATCACCTTTAATAACTAAACCAAATACTTTCATATGTGATAAGTTTGGCTTTTCATGTGTAAGCTTCTCTTCAAGTGTAACTTGATGTACAGGAACAATCAAAGTTCTATTCATGATGTATAGAGTAGTATGCACAACTTTTGCCCAATAACAATGAGGCATGTTTTTATCAGCCATCAAGGCTCTTGCTATTTTTGCAACATCTCTATTTTTGAATTCAGCAACACCATTTTACTATTGTGGTGTGTATCTGCATGAAAATTGCCTTTGAATTCCATGACATTTTAGAAAACTATTGAACTCATTTGACATGTACTCATCTCCTCCATTTGATCATAATGCCAAATATACTTCCTTGTTTGCTTCTCCACCATAGCATTGAAATTATGAAAGTGAGTAAACACCTCACTCTTCTCTTTCATGAAGCATACCCATACCTTTTTTGTATGGTCACCCATGAAAGTGACATAAAACCTGGAACCTCCCATAGATGTGCTCTTTTTAGGACCCCAAACATCCTTATGTACTATTTATATCACATTCTCACTAACATATTTGTCATGTGTAAATGATTCCCTTCACTTTTACCAAATTGACATGCTTCGCATACCTTCTACATCTCTACAACCTAGAAATTTGGTAGTCCATTGACAAGCTCCTTTGATTGCATCAACTTCAAGATCTACAAATTTGCATGTCCAATTTGCTTGTGCCAAATCTCTATATCAACAATAACACCAAGACCATTTGCAAACATGACTACATTCATTTCATGAACTTTCACATTCAAGGTGAACATCCTACCAAATTTTTCTCCCTTTGGTGACCAACTGTCCATTTTTTTTGTACTCTTCTACATATAAACCATCAACATTGAACTTGACTTGTAATCTCTAGTCAAGCATATGTCCAACAGAAACCAAATTCTTTGTTATATTCTATTGGCAGTAGCCAGGAGGTCAAGGTAGTGTGATGAGATAAGGGATCATGAGACGAACCATTCAAATAGAGTCAGGACAAAGCGAAGTCCAAGCAAAACCAAGCAGGCAAGGGAGTCGAACAAGATCTCGCAACTAGGCCTATTAAAATTCCAAAACCCTTACTTGCTGTATAATAGTGACTTTATTCACTACACATCATTGTAAATTCCATTTTTGGTAATCCAAACTCCATTTTGTTCAAGCCAAGGATTACTCAAGCTTGAGGAATACTAGAAGTACATATGTATCAAATTTCATATTTTTTTGAGCTCCTTTGAGCCTCCAAAAAGGCATAGCAACCTATTTTTCAACTTGTTTTGACACTAGGTCTAGACAAGGCCAAAGCTGGTTAAAAGCTATAAAAAGAGCTAGAGAACTCATTTTTGAGGTTGTGTTGGTAGAGATTGAAACTTTTGTAATAGAGTTCTTTTGTAATTGAATGTAAAAGCATTCCATTGTTACTTTCTTTGTTCTTGCCTCGTGTCTGCATGTGTGTATGTGTGTGCATGTTGGTGTGCTTCTCATGCACACACATGTATTCTCACTTGCTCATGGTCATCATATCACACTCATGTCTTCTCAAATTGATAATTATGAGGTAGACCTCCTCACATTGATACTTACCATTGTGCTAGAGTGACACCGTGCCATTGTCAGGGATCGAGCTTTCAGGATGAGAGTGTGATGGTAAGACATAAAAACATGACATTGGAATAATAGGAAAGTAGCTACATATATTATTTCCTTTAATATTCTCATCTCAATCACCATCTCCACTCTCCATCTATTTACATATTGACCTCCACCCATTTTTTTCATATCCCCACCTTCCATATCCATCCCCTCATTTGACTTGTGAGAGTGAGTGAGAGAGAGAGAGAGAGAGAGAGAGAGAGAGAGAGAGAGAGAGAGAGAGAAATTGTGTGCATCATGTTTTTGTGTGTTTCTTGAGTTTCCTTATAGGTATCATCATCCACAACAGTTGCAACAACACCACCAGGTATAACAATCCTTTGCATAGACCTCCAGGCATTGTCCTTTGTCAATTGTGATAGATTGAAAATAGATTCTTTTGGTAAAACAAAGTCCACCATGCTAGTGTAGGAATAGTACACATCATGAATATGTAATTGTTTTTTAAAAATTCATGTTTTTTTTCCATCACGACGAATAAGTGTCAATCATGATAGACAGATATGCATCACAATTGAGGGATCGTCTATCCATCATGATAGATAGCCCATCCATCACAATAAATAGCCATCCATCATGCAATAGACACTATAAATCATGATAGACACCATCCATTATGATGGACCTATCCATCAGAATAGATAGACCATGACGGACAACTCTGTCCATCCCGATTGATAGCCCTGTCGATCGTGATATATAGGAAAATTCGACTAAAAAGTAGGTTTCTTACTTTTTGCAAAATTTGAACTAATTTTTGTCGAGATTCTATGGTTGGCACACCATTGCAATTGTCTCAAAGTATCATGATTCTCTTAGATAATTGTGATATTTTCACACAATTGTGGCTACCTTAAACAAGTACATAAATATGTTGAGGGGTTCTATTTGTCTGTTGGACCCCTAGGAGCCTGAATTAATATAACTTCCTCATCGAAAGTCCATTTTTTGAGCTCTAGAGTTCATCAAAAAGCTCATTTTGAATACAAGGGGATAGGATAATTTGAAGTTGACCTTCAAGTAGGACTAGGAAGCCAAGGGAGCTCCAAAGGATTTTTCAATAATACAAGGGGGGAAATGGGTCTTTAAATAAATCCAAAATCAGAATTGTTTGTCAAATAAATTAAATTTTAAGCTTGATCTAAACTTGGGACTTTTATATGTCCATTAAGTGCCATTCAAGGGTTTTTAGATCAAGGTAAAGTGCATAACAACGTAAGGTTTGGGGAATGTTTACTGGACATCAGAGTGCTTTTTGGAGCACTAGACTCAAGGTTGGAAGAATTCCCAACTCTCGCAATCAATTTCTAGTATAGGCTAAGTGTGATTAACGGTAGTGATTAATTAGGGTGATTATAGGCACGAATGAATTCCAAGACACCCTAATTTCTCAAGCTCAAGCATAGCTAGAATATTATTGCGAAAAACCTTAAGAGAAAAGAACATAAATTGATCGATCACACATCAAGTTGTGATATAACTCAAGTATTCCTAATGACCCGATATTGGACAAGATCTTACACCCAAAAGGGAATTTAAAAAGAACAAGTGATTGTGCAAAAGGAACACAAAAACGTGGTTGTACTTGGGAAAAAGTGGGTTAATAAACTAGGCTTATGAACCTTAGATCAGGTAGACACCTAGGTTGGAATAGAAAAAGCATCAAATTGGCTGAAGCTAGTGTCAATCACACAGCTAGGCCGTGGGATCAACAGCTTAATGACTATCCCTATGTGCTGAGTTCAGAGACTATATAAGTCTCAATTAGAATACATAAGGACAAACTGATTAGGTGTTTACATCTATGAGGATGGTCTGAGAAGGTCCGTTGTCCAACTAAGGAATCCAAATTAGCCAGTTGGACTCGAACGCCCAGTGTTCAAGTTTGAAGAAGGCTCATACATTGATAAAGAGGGAACCATGTACATGGTCACGAGCTTACCTGATAGAACATATGAGTTTGGAATTTTCATTCTTGAGATAGAAATGGAAGACCTAGAGCAAGGATACCTAGGATGAGAACTCACGACTCCATGAGACAAATTTGTCTTGACCAAAGTAATTACCTCACAGTGGATTCCTTAGGAAAACGAAAGCATAGACTTATTTTTGAATAGAGGGATAGAAAAAGTGTTTTGGAGATTTAAACTAGATCAACTTAGCAAATTAGGTAGAGTCGCCATATATGAGTTCAAAGATCTTGAGATACCAGGCAAGGTTGTCTATCTAGATAACACTTCAAAGAGAATGTTTCTAGTTATGGAGCATGGTAGGCATGTGTACACTTGGAAGGGAAAATTGATTTTTCTTCCACCAAGATCTAATTTTTCCCATGGCCTCCAAGGAGCAGGATCCTCCCATGCTCATGGAACCCACATGCAAAGAGCTAGAGAGAGACTTAAAGAGAGCTTTGCAAACCCCTTAGGAAGTGAGTGGTCAGGATTAGATGTAGAAAGAACAGATCAAGCAAGACATAAAAATCCAAGGATTCAAAGGTTCATGGATGAGTTTCCAGTGCCTACGCCAAGAGAACACCCTCGGATATTGAGGCGTACCCAATTGGTGAAATCCATGAAGAATTACTTCGATGGTACTAAAGACGCATATGACCTCATAGCAGAGTTTAGACAAGTAGTGGGAGTGAAACAAGTTGATGAATTGTTCACTCAATACAATGATTTTGGTCTAACTCTCAAAAACATGGCCTTGAAATGGTTTCAACCACTACACCAAGGTCAGTTTAGGAATATAGAACAGTTCTTGAATCCTTTATCACTGAATTCTTAAGAGTGACATTAGGCACAATACTTCATCTTTGATCCATAGCTTCAAACAAATAACCTAGGAGATGAGTAGAATCATAGGAAGAAGATTTAGGCAATACTTTAAAAGATGTTTGATCCCAGAACTACCCACTCCAACCAAACAAGTTTGTAGCCCAAGTGTGAGCACCACCTCTTTTACTTATCAATCCGCGAAGATGTGAGGATATGAAGATCGTGAGCAATTGTGGTGATCAAGTGTGAGTGAGAAGCACATACATGCATGCACACACACACACATACACACCCTGAGGTGATGCAAGAAAGGTGATCCACCCTGAGGTGGGTCCTACCTTTCCTAACAACCACTTCAAATTCCTATTCCATTAATAATAGGAACCATCTTACTAAGCATCCTATATTGCAAGGTTTATTGACCAAATATAATAAAGCTTGATGATCAATTAAAACTTGAACTTGTTAGCCAATAGATAGTGTTTGAGCCTCTTCATGGAGTATACCATGCCTAGGCCTTCTCTTTAGTTGTTGTATAGTTTTGTTTTGCTATGTTTAGTTGTTTGCTAGCATATGCTTTAGGCAAATCTAGATTTCCTTCACCTGTGGGTTCTGCTAGCACACATCCTATTGCATAATTTGATGCATCTACATGGACATGGAATGGTTTATTCCCATTAGGAGTGGTCAGTATTGGTGTTGTGCACAAATGTCTCTTCATCTCATTGAAGGAATTTTCACATTCATCGTTCCACTCAAAATTGTCAACAAAGTGTAAAGAGGTTTAGCTATAATCGCACACATGTGGATAAACCTACAATATCCACAATGTCTCATAATGGCTTGTACCTCCTTAACATTCCTTAGCCTCTGCAACTCCTCTATGGATCTTACTTTTTCCTCATCTATTGATATTCCGTTTTTCAAAACAATATGACCTAAGATCATACCTTGACGTACCATGAACACACACTTTTTGGGTTCAAACACACTTGTTAGCTTGGATTTTTGTTGACATTGAGTATACTGCTTTGCTAAAAGAAATTGTTAGGGAACGATTGTAGTGGAGTTGCAGAGTTTGAGATGTGCTTTGCTTATGTGTTTGCCATTTGCATTTCATAGATTTTTTCGCACGCCCCGTTGTTAATGATCCCTTGTGTACACCCTTGTGAGAGGCTGGCTCTTGATTTCCTTGTACATTTCACATTTAGGTTCACCGATTTCTACTTGTTTTGTAATTCGTATAGCTTGGCCTTGGTAATTGTCTTTCCCATATGAAGTGGATGATTCACTAGTTTTGATTCCCTTGCAAGCAAGATGTTTTTCATCTTCTTGCTTATGAAGCGCATGTCTCATTTGGATGGATCCGCTTTGTTCCTAGCTGATCCCAAGCCGTAGACATAGCTATCCCATGACCCATTGCTCCATTGAACCAGTGTTCCTCTATTTTTTAAAATCGGTTTTCTCTTTTTCCGTGGCTTCCATAATACTAATAAAGAGGAAAACACTATGAAAAATGTTGGCTTCTGTTTCCTTTTCTTGTCCAATTTCCAGGATGCTGAAAAATACCAAAGTTGGCGCATGAGAATTTTATGGAGGCAGATGAAGCGTGTGGAATCAGAACTGGAGCGTGAGAACATTATGGCCACACAACCATTGGGAGAGGAGAAAACAATGATGGATGTCATGATAAAGTGATCGTGAAGCTATTTTTTGCTTCTTCTTCCACCTTTTAGGTCGGGGAGTTGTGAAGACTGCATAAACGATAGAAGGTGCTGATAGAGTACAGTTGAGGGGGGGGGGGGAAGTCAAACATTCATAGAGAAGGGAGGGCGCGCTCTTTTTTCCACGAGGGGAAGCAGGTTTGGACAAGTGGGAGAAGTTTTTTTAGCTTTCAGGTGCAGGTGTCGCAGGTCCAACTTTCGAGGGAAAGAGACATAAACTTCTCTCTGAGTTTTCGACGGGCACAAGTTCTAGAGGGGAGCTCTTTCGTCTGCATAGGTGGCAAAAAGGAGACCATCAAAGAGCATTTCAAGGGGGGGTTGTTCAGAGTACGAGACTCCTACATGAGGGCATCCCCAATAGGGAAGCTGGTTTGCTTTTGGCTGTCCATGGTATCAGTCATGCTCGATTGAGGAGGTAGGCGGCCATTTTCTCACGTTTTTGCACTACAAGTGTCCTGTTATGCAATGAAGGAGGGATGCACCAGCATCAGATGAGGAAGAGAAATGAAAGGGGAAAGCTCATTAGCACAAGAGGGAATTTTTGATGGGCATGAAGGACGACATAGAGAATGTCGCAGTGATCGGGAATAGAGCTAAAGTATTCTGGCTATTGCGCTGAGATGAAGAACAACTTCAGGCTAGCAGAAGTTATGCGTATGCATGATTGAGGTGGGGAGAAAAAAACTGCGGACGTTCCTGAAGGATGATACGTGAGAGCTATTCATATTTAGGAGCTCTGCCCATGTAAGTTTTTCTCAATCAGTTGTATGTGGCATAGCTTGTCTGAATTTGTGAATACAACCTGCGTTAAGGAATTGGTTGCAATCGGTTAATGAGAATGTTAATAATTCAGGACTGTTGGATATTTAGGTTGATTTCATCTGCAAGCCAAAATCTGTGTGCAGCATATACAATTATTGGATGTACCTCATGCGCTATAAAGAATTGAATTGTCTTCTGAAGTGTTGGATGCATTACTCTATGCGAAGGCTTACCTATAAATGCATATGTTGACGTCCGTAATGTTGATGATTGTAATGCATTAAGTTAATTGATAGCTTGATTGTTGAAAGTATGCAAACTAGGTTTGATTAATGTAATCTGGTTCTAAAGCATGGAGTCAATATAATCTGAGATTAGTAAGCTCACCAGGTTAACATTTTGAGCCAATTCTGATGTCTGTCAACTGAAGTGACAATATTCTAGTTGCATACCTATGGTAATTTTCTTTAATGCACAAGGGTTGTGTGTTGTCTAATGAGAGTTGATAGGTATTACCACAGTGGTGCTTCCGTCCCAAAATATTGTTCAAAACTAGACTGCATTGGTGGGTCTTGGAATTAGTGTTGTGTTGGATTAATCTGCAAGCTTTATTCTTTCTTTAAAAAGAAAAAAGGAAAAAATGAAAGTAAATAAGTATCGAAGAGAAGTGTGATAGGAGGAGTAAAGGAGGGGAGTAGGAAGGGGTAAGAAAAGAAAAAAATAGGCAAGTGGTTGGAGTGTGAATGTTTGAGTGTGTACGAATGCGAGTGCCTGGTTGTGTGGGTATGTGAGCATGGGGGTATATGTGTGAACTTGGGAAAGGGGTGAGCAAGGAGCTTAAGTGGGTGTGTGTGAGCGGGTGTGGAAAGGAGAGAGAGCGGCTGTGTGTGTGGTTGTATGTAGAAGAAGGTCTGTGAGAGCATTTATGCGCATGTGTAGGAGGGCATAAGATGTGTAGGTGTGTATGGGCATGTAGCGGAACGAGAAGAGAAAGGGTTGAGAGAGGGCGCGGGAATAGGTAATACAAAGAAAAGGGAGAAAGAGTGACAGAGAGTAAGTGAGAAGGAGGAAGCGAGAGAAAGTGTGTGTGGGCACGAATAGAGGTATCTAAGTATGTTTGAAAATGCATGTGTGAATGCATAGATGAGTGTATGGGTGTATGTGCGAGCAAAAGCTAGTGAGAAGATGGGGGTGTGTATGCTTGTGGGTGCAAGCATACGGGAGTAAGCAAGCGCTATTGAGAGAGAGGAAGAGAGTGTAATGAACGACTGTGTGAGCAGCTCTGTGTGTGAGGGTTAAGTGTATGAGTGCGTGTGTGAGTATTTGGGTGAAAAGGGTGAAAGGAGTAGGGTGTGCATGAGTGAAAGAGAGCTTGGAAAGGTGAGAATATGATGATCAATTAGAGATACCTTTGTAGCTTCCAAGCAATCCAAGTGGGACAATTCTGAGAAGTTTGAGCGTAATAAAGGTTTGTATAATTATCTTTCGCATGGGCATTAGGGCTTAACAACACTCCATATTCTCTACACTTGTTGAAGATTTGTTTGAGCTCTGGGATCTAGTGTCTTTTTTCTTGGGAATGAGCACATAAATCTTCCACATATACTTCCAAGCTCTTTCGTAAGAACTCTTTGAAGACATGACACATGAGCCTTTGGAATGTTGGATGAGCATTGGGGAGCCCAAATGGCATCACACAAAATGCAAAGATGCCCCACTCTATGGTGAAGTCCATTTTGTGTTGATCTTCTAGGGCAATGGCTACTTGGTTGTAACTTGACAATCCATGAAGGAATCTATAAACTTCCTTGCCTGCAACATGCTCCAATAAATGTTTGGCGATTGGAAGTGGATAGCTATCTCTGATTGTAGTGGCATTAACATTTTTAAAGGTTAATAAGCACCCATAACTTTTTGTTCTTCTTGGGCACCACAATGATGGGGGACACCCATTTAGTGTGCTCAATCTCATAGATAAATCTAGCTTCAATCAATCTATCAATATCCTCTTTTATTTTGGCTCCATAAATGTCATTATATGTGTAGGGCTTCTGTTTGATGGGATCGACATCAGTCATCATGGGGATCGTATGAGAGTATATTTTTGGATCTAACCCCTTCAGGTCTCTATAGGTCCATGCAAACATATCCCTATATTCTCTTAATAAAGCTACAAGCTCTACTTCTTCTTCCACACTTATGTCTTATCTTATGCATGTAGATCTCTCTTTTTTCTCTTCAATGGCTACTAATTTTTTTTTGGTTTTTCCTTTATTATCATATGCTTCTCCAATGATGGCCTCTCTCTTAGGTGTTTGTACCAAAATTTGTTGATCTTCAACTTCATATTTCTTGAAATTTTCTAGTACTTCGAACAATGATTCCTCCTCTGCTTGTTTCACTAGTTTTCTTTTCTTTTTCTTTACCTTCACTTTCCTCCCTAGAATTTATAGTTTTAATGCTTGTGAAAGGGTCTTCTTCTTTTTGGATAAATACTCCTACATTTTCTAAATAGTGCTTCTATGAGTCAAAGCAAATATCCATCACAATGGACCCTATAGCATCGCCATCCTCTTCTTCTTCTACGAACTTATTAGAGCCACACTCCTCTAGCAAGGGTTCACACATGAAGTAAGAGATATCATAACCTTTCTCATCATAACAAGGCATCCACAGTTCTTCATTGAGAGTAATATCCATGGTGGCTAAGTTTTTTGCCCAATCATGAGGCTCAAATTCCTCATCTAGAAAGACCATCAGTGTGTAGGTTGGGTCTCTAACCGGTCTGGCTCCTTGAGAAGTTCCTTCTTCTCTCGCTTTTAGGCATCTTTCCTCTTCCTCTGTGAGCTTGCACATCGACGAGTGAGTATCTTCATGCATCCAGGGTGGATCAAAAGAACTTATAGAATGCACAAATATTGAATCTTTTTGCACCTTGTGGATATGATTCCATTGTAGGGGTGGTACATCTCTAAAGATATAATCGTTCAGATTGACCTTGGTTGTGACCCCTAAGTGCTGCAAGTACAAGGAGTTGATTTCCATAGGAAGGATCTTCCTAGGATCATTTCATAGATGTTATTTTTGCCAAAGTCACATATAGCAAAGGTGTGTTCAAACTCTACACCACAAGTGGTTAGAGTTATCCCTTCTAGAAATCCTTGAGGTCTTTCAATGTGGCCATCAACCATTTGAAGCTTCATTCTTGTTGGTCTTAATATAGGTTTTCCCCATTGCTTCCATAAGTTGCAATCGCAATACCAACACCTGAATCTAAGATACCTTTGGTTGTGCAACCTTGATAGGTGATTGGAAGATAAGTATTCCCATCTTCGCCTTCACTCATGTCTCCTACTTTTTCTAAAGGTATCTTAGAGCTTGCTTTTGCAATATTGGAACCAAGTTCTGGAACCTGATTTTCCACATGTTTCCACAACTCAAGTTTTACGTTTAGCAACCCTTCTAAGGTGAGATGGCACGACACCTTTGTGTTCTTCACAACTTTAGTGCTTCTTGGAATGATTGAGTCTTCATTTTTTATCAATAATATGGGAGCTCTAATCTAAAGACATTTAGATTCCCATGGTCCTGTGAATTGTGGCAACTCTTGTAAAGAATTAGATTTAAATCTAATCTTTCGTCTTCTTGTTGCTCTTCTTGTTCTCTGTAAATAGATGGAATGTCTTGGGGAAATTGATCATAAAGATCATCAATTTCAAGAATAGGAGGGGGACTACCCTTCTCCTTGGCCCATTTCTCTTCTTGTATTTCCCACATCCATGGAATCAGGAACATTAACTTTCATTAGTGGTAAGCTTTCTCTTTCAACAGCTGTCTAATCCTATGGAGGTAAAGAAACTTGTGGCCTGTTTACCAATTGTCTAATCTTTCTAATAAGCCCTAGAAATGCAAACTCGATTTGATAGAATTTGTCTAATTGAACAATTGATTGGCCTCGAGCATAGCTTGAGCTAGCTCTACCATTTTCATGCAAAATTGTGTCTATTCAATATCTAAATCTGCTCTAGGGTAACTCTTATCTAGGTTTGCAACTATTGGCCCTTCTTGAAGTCGAGCCTGACACGCCTTGAACATCATATCCAAGCCTTTTGGGGTTGGATATGCAAGAACAGACCTTGGTTGTGTTCTATTAACAATGAGTGGTGGGGTGGGATGAAGTGGAGTGGATGGATTTTCGGCATGTGAGGGGTGTGTTGTAATGTCTACAATTTTTATTTTTTTGTCTCTCAAGCATTTTTCTATTTTGGATAACTTTGCAACCCACTTATGATTGACCTTCTTTGTGGTATCCTTCCATGTTCTTGTTTTCCTCTACTAGGATCTCCTGATTTACTTGACTTTAATTGTTCAATTGGTTTAGACTATTTTAAGGCTTGTGCCCTAGTGACTGCCTATACAGGAGACACATTAATGCTAGTTGAACTTGATCCACCACTAAGTCTACCACATTAATGGGTGTAACCTTGGGCTCACTAGAGGGGTTCCTTGGATAATCTCTCAGAAGATGTTCTTTATTGCACTCAAGACAAAAGCCTTGTATTACGATGTTCTGTTCTTATCTGGAAGCCGATGAGTGGGGACATTCACAAATGAAATTGTTGCCTTGACATCTAAAACATGGTCCTTTAGGGGTTTGTGGTCTCATTTGTCTCAATTAGAGCTTGGGGTTATGATTTTTATACATGACATTGGAGTATTCTAGCTCCCGATTTGGTTCCATGGGTAATGCCTCATATTGATACGAATAAGTCTCACTATGCTTGGGTGACTCTATGTTATAAGCTTGTGGAATATCTTCATGGGTGTAGTCAGAAGTCTTAGCATGAGGTCCATTTTTTGAGACCAAAGGGGTCATCAACACTAATGCTCTATTAGGGTTCTCCTCTACCACTGCATACTTAAGTGGAATCACATTGGCAAGAGGTGGTGGTTGGTTTCCTAGGACTGGTTATGGCCTATATGATGCCTGATATTGTCGTTGGTATTGATATTGATATTGCTATTGTGGCCTATAATATGGCTGTTGGTATTGGTTCTAATACCTACCAATTGGTAAGGTTGCTAATAAGTTTTTCTGACAGCTTGCCTATTGTATGGACAATGTTAAGCTCTAAGGTTCATGTATTTTCTCTCAATAGTGCAATATGGAGCATTCAAATATCTCATGTTTTGGTTGTGCATTGGGCATACGTTAACCATGTGGTCACCTCTACAAGCATATCACTTCAATAAGGTGACCTTAGGTGTTTGTGTATTTTGAACTCCTAACTTCTTTGAAACCTACTCAACTAGCTCATCTATCAAAGTGGAGGGTCTCGAAGTATGACTAGTAGAATTATCAGAATCCTTATAGACTTTGGACAATTCTAACTCCTCAACCAAGCTGTCTTCTATGTCACTACACATTCTAAAGCATTGATCTAGTGTGATTGGTTCCTTGAGATATACATACGATCTAGGTTTCCTACTTAGAAGTCTATCTAAAAACAACAAAACTTGTTTTGCTTGTATAGGTAATTCAGGTGTGGGACATCTTTCCACATATTGTTTAAATCTACATCCGGCTAGTCGAACTATTTCTTGGGGTGTGTACTTGAAGTTGTGGATCAAGGATGATGTATTATGTATGATGCCCATCTTGGAAAATTCTACAATGAATGCTTCTAGCAGTTGACCTATATTTTGGTAGTTGCAAGTGTTTAGGGATTGAAACAAAGATAAACCAGTACCCTTGAGGCTCAAACCAAGTGTGTTGAATTGGATGAACAAGTCCTTGACTTGTTCACCTCTTAACACTTGTTTGAACTGGGCCACATGATCATAAGGATCTCTTGATCCATCAAAGTAGTTTTACATTATCTTGAACACTTGAGAGGGTCTAAGAGTTCTTGGGTACTCTCAGGGTCTAGGCAATGGGAGATCTTGTGCATCTCTTTGATGCCTATGTGCTCTATGTCTCTCTCTTTTAGGTCTTTCACTTTCAAATCTTGATTTGTCTTTGCCCACTATGTGTGCAAATCTTACCTCAGGTCTCTCTCTAGCCCTTTCCCTCTGGTTTTCATGAGCCTCAGATGATCTTGCTCCTTGGAGGCCACGGGAAACATTAGATCTTGTGGAGGGAAAATCAATTTGCCCTACCAAGTGTAGGCGTGCCTGCCATGCTCTGTTACTAAGAGCATTCTCTTCAACATGTTATCTAGATAGAAAACTTTTCTCGTATCTTAGGATCTTGAACTCATAGATGGTGACTCCATCTATTTTTCTAAGTTCATCTGGCTTGAATCTCCAAAAAGCTTCCTCTGTTTATCTATTCAAGCATAGTTCTATGCTTTTGTTGCATTGGGGAACCCACTTTGGTGTTATCACTCTAGTCAAGATGGATTTGCCTCGAGGAGTCTTGGCTTCTCATCCTAGGTCTCCTATCTCATTCTGAGGAATGACATTTCTAAACTCATCTATCCTATTTTGTAAGCTAGTAACCACGTACATGGTTCTTTGCTTATCAATGTATGAACGCTCTTTGGATTTAACCACTAGGTGTTCAAGCCCAAAGGGTTGATCGGGATTTTTGAGTTGGACAAACCCTCACCTTAGACCATCCTCATAGATGCGTGCACCTAATCCATTGGTCCTAACATATTCCAATTGCATTTTATAGGGACCTTTCGGTGTCTATAAATAAGTAGTGCTTGAGCTACTTGTGGGTCTCTCCATGCTAAAAGAAATTTTTGAATCACTTGTTTTCAAACTTATCACGTAGGCATAATCACTAACTTGTTGTGCCCATGACCTACCTGTGTGATTGACACTATCTTCAGATGATCTGATGCTTTTTCTATCCCAACCTAGGTGTCTACCTAATCTAAGGTTCATAAGCTTTGTCTACTAGTCCCAATTTTCCCAATTACAATCGTGTTGCAATGTTCTTTTGAATCAATTACTTGTTCTTTTATAGATTTCTCTGGTGCAATCTTGTTTGACAAATATCATCATTAGGAATGCCTGAGTTTTATCACACTTTGAGATGTGATCGATACACTTGAGTCCTTTTCCTTTAGGGTTTGTCGTAACAATATCCTAACTTATGCTTGAACTTGAGTGATAAGGGTCTCTTGTACTTATGTCATGCTTATCATCACCCTAATTACTTAATACCACTAGTCATGTTTAGCCTAGGCTAAGAATTGACTGAGGGTGTTAAGAAAGCTTACAACCTTAAGTCACTTCTCCCTTGATCACACTTGAATGCTTAGAACACATGTTCCCAAGCTTGCAATGCACTTTCCACCTTGATTTGACACCCTTGAATGGCTCACAATGGACCTATAAAAGTCCCAAGCTTAGATCAAGCTTTAACTATAATTTACTTGATAGAGAGTTTGATTCAAGCATTTTTAAAGACCCATTTTTCCCTTGTGTTGTTGAAAAATCCTCTAGAGCTCCATTGCCTTCCTAATCCCACTTGAAGATCAACTTCAAATTATCCTATCTAAAAATCAACACATTCAAAACGAGCTTTCGGATGCACTATAGAGCTCAAAAAATAGATTTTGGATGAAAACATTATGTCAAATCAGGCTCCTAGGAGTCAACATAGACAAACAGGATGTTATGAGAAAATCACGATTTCATGAGACAATCATGATGTTGAACAACCCAAAAATCACAATTTTGAGTGACAATCGCCATGCTAAGACAACCTAAAAATTATGATTTTGACTGACAATTGTGATGTTAAATAAGCCTAAAATCACGATTATAGTGACAATTGAGATACTAAGACAACATGAAAATTAGGATTTTGATTGATAATCATGATGCTGGACAACCTGAAGATCACAATTTTGAGTGACAATCACAATGTTGAGACAACCTGAAAATCATAATTTTGAGAATGACTTGATAATCATGATTTTGAGAATGACCTAAAAATCACGATTTTGAGAATGGCTTGAAAATCACGATTTTGAGAATGACTTGAAAATCGTGATTTTGAGAATGACATAAAAATTATAATTTTGAGAATGAATTTAGGCAAGAACTTCCAATAGTAAGAAAGTCATGATTTTCAAATAAAAAATTTTGAATTTTCTAAAAACTCATGATTTTCACCATAGAATCTTTATTTTTTGGGAGTTTTAGCGAGAACTTCGAATTTCAGCAATGAGGCCTGTGTGTCATGTAGAGGGTCAAAAAAACCACTAAAACCTACACACGCAAACACTTTCTCTCTCTTTCTCTCTCTCTCTCTTGCATAGCCACGAATGAAAAATCAGGTCAAAATAGTGAATATACAATCAAATACAAAAATTTATATGAAAATGGAGATGGGAGAAGATGGTGATGATGATGATGATGAAGGTGGAGAAAACAAATAAAAAATTTAATAGAAAATGACTATTTTTTTCCTTCCAATGTCACGAATTTATGATCTTACCATCACAACACTCATGCCCGAGCAACGCTCCTTGGCAACGACACCAAAATTTGGTGTAGCCCAAGCATAAGCACCACCTCCTTTACTTGTCAATCCACAAAGACATGAGGAGGATATGAAGATCCTGAGCAATTTTGGTGAGCAAATGTGAGTGACAAGCACATACATGCATGCACACACACACACATAAGGTAATATAACAAAGATAGGAACAATGGAAGCTTTGATTCTCAATTACTTGATTACACTTTTCAAGAAGCTCTCTCTCTAACTTGCTAATCTAAAAAATGATAACTTTGTTTAGCCCATGAAAGTCATATTGGTCAAAGTCAACCACGATAAAAGTCAACTATAGTCAAAGTCAAAGCGATCAGAGTCAACATATTCAAGGTCAAAGTCAACATGGGTGAAGTCAAAGTGTTCAAAGTTCGAGTGTCAAGGTGCATAGGTAGTGCACAATTAATTGTTCACAAAGGGTAAAATTACAGAAAGTTGGTTGCAGGTTGTAGAGGTATTTCTGTAATTTCTCTAAGGTTCAAAGTGTTTTTAAAGTGTTTTGGAAGGTTCAGGTGAACCCTCTCTTAGGTGCACATTCGAAGAATTAATAGGCAAAAGGTGAAGGTATGTGAAGCAGCAGCTTACACAGAAGTGAAAGTATGGCCTCCCAATGTAATTTTTTGCTTTAGTCTAAAGTCACTACAGGACAAAAGAGGGATTCATTGGCTGCCCACTTTTAGAGACAATCTTGGGACATCAAAGTGAGCACCAAGTACTCTAGCAGTTCGGAGCGTACTTGATTCGACACTCAAATCAAGGCAAGGACTATTCTTGGAGGACTAAGCAAGGTGAGCATAGTCTAAGCGAGGCAAGAGCGAGAAGTGCAAGAGACACACAGTGTGCGACGTAGAGAAGTGAGGTGTAGGGTGTGCATGAAGAGTGACTATGAAGTGTGTAGAGAAGTGCTAAGCTTACAACCAAAGATCCCAAGGTCCCATTGAAGTTGTGTGGATGCAGAAAGAAGGTGTCCATCCCTCCCTCTTATTCGAAGCTTGGTGCAAGTTGTGCACGAGGGCAGGCTTGGAGAAGGTAGAGGTCTTGTGTAGAGATGGCCGGCAACAACAGGACCCTTGGGTATTTATGGGAAATTCATGTCAGAACTCTTGTAGATAATTGATGAGGCTTCCACAACAAGTTTAGTGGCAAAGGTTGCTATTATGCATAAAGATAAAATTGTAGGGGAAGCACCCCTCACACATTACAAGAGCCCTCGGCTAACAGTCTCTATCAAAGGTCATGAGTTTCGAGGAGTTATTGTGGATGGAGGTTCTGACATTAACTTGATGCCTGAACATACCATGAAAAAGATTGGACTACATCCTTCAAGACCTGCCAACTTTACTGTAACACTGTCAAACCAAAGTATAGTCAGACCTATGGGAGTAGTCCTTAACATTCAGATGGAAGTACAAGGTAACACATTTGTCTTGGACTTTGTAGTTATGAGATTACCAAATGTGAATGGAGGGTTTCCTCTATTAATTGGAAGACCCTAGCTAATGCATGCTAGTGTAATACATGACTAGGGCAAAGATACCATGTGGGTCCAACAGGAAGGTGCTGAATTAAGATAATTATTGTTGGAAGAAGATCCCGATCAACAAGGACATACCAACGTGATGCAATCAGTTGGTATACACATAGATATGGACTATATAGACAATCAAGAAGGCAAGGAAGTGGATCTATATGATGAAGAAAACATGCTCACATGGTTAGAAGTAGGGAAGTTTTTCCTTGCTTTGGAATCTTTCCATCTAACTCAGACATAGAAGAAGGGTATTCAAAAAAAGAGGAAAGAATTCAAGTACCTGGGTTGAGAGAGCTGGCAAAAGACCACAGAAGGGGAAAGAAGTCTCCTTTATACAACCCTATAGACGGAGTTATTTCTATCCATTGCAACCAAAAGGAAGGTTCAAAGTCTAAAGGTATGAATAAGAATATAGAAGAGGATTCATTACCACTTCATGAGATCCCTCTAGGATGGATTCAAGAGGAAGAAGTGCAACTAGACATCCAAGATGTTTGTGCTTATGATACTGAAGCTATGTGGGACAATGAAACTAAGGATGCTACTCAGGAAGGACTTGCAGATAACATTATAAACATGCATCCAGTGAAGGAGGTTGAGTTGGGGAATGAGGATTAGCCACGTCCCATTTTAATAGCCACATGGATAGGGAATCATCCAAAGGTGCTCTTAAAGGTAACATCTTTCATGAAGTCATTAACAGACATCTTTGCTTGGTACTACAAGGATTTAGAAGGAGTACCACCTAGTTATGGAGAGCATAGAATCCCTCTCATTGAAGGAGCAAAACCAATGAGAGGTAAAAGTTATAGGCTGAATCCTAAATATACTGAAGCTATTTACTTGGAAATTAAAAAATGGAAGATACAGGAATTATCATCCCTGTAGAGCATTCACAATGGCTATCTCCTATGGTAATTGTTCCAAAGAAAAACACTAACAAGATCAGAATCTGTGTGGACTTTAGAGCATTGACCAAGGTCACCATCCGAGATGGATTTCCAATGCCATTTGCTGAACAAGTCATAGAAGAAGTAGTTGGACATACACTTTATAGCTTCATGGATGGATTCAGTGGATATAATCAAATATCCATCCACGCTCAGGATCAAGAGAAGACTGCATTCATTACACCTTGGGGAACTTTTGTATATTTAAAGATGCCATTTGGATTGAGAAATGCCCCAGCTACTTTCAATCAAATAGTTAATCTCATTTTTGGACCATTGCTACTAGAGTCTCTCAGAATTTTCATGGATGATTTTTCATCCTTTTCAGGTACTCTTGTAGAGACTCCATTGGATTGTTTAGAAAAGCATCTTATTCAATTACAACAAGTTTTTAAGAGGTGCAGAGAAACAAAGTTTAAATTGAACCCAAATAAGTGCCATTTTCTGGTGATTGAAGGTACCCTCCTGGGACATGTGGTATCCTCCAAAGGTATGGCACCTAACCTAGACAAAATTATAGCTATATTAAAGTTACCTCGACCTAAATCTCCAAAAGAGATTCAAAGTTTTCTAGGACATATAAGGTACCACCGGAGGTTTATTAAGATATATGCAGAAATAGCTAGGCCATTGCCTAGGCTTACAGGCAATGAAGTACCTTTTAAATGTGAAGAAGAGGAGGAAAAATCATATCAAACATTAAGGTCAAGGTTAGAAGCTACTCCCATTCTGATCACACCTAAGTGGTTAAAAATTTTTCATATACATGTAGATGCCAGTGCATATGGAGTGTGGCCAAATTTGACTCAACACAGTGAAGAGTACAAAATAGAAAAACCAATTCAATAATACAAAATGGACAAACCAATTTAATATGCCAGTCGAATTTTGACATGGGCTAAAAGGAATTATAGCACCATAGAAAGGGAGGCCTTAGCCATGGTTTTTGCTATCCAAAAGTTTCATCATTACTTGCTGGGAGTGAAATTTGTTATCATAACTAATCATCAACCACTCAAATACTTACTGAACAAACCACAAGCCTCTGGTAGGATATGGAGGTGGTTATTGTTGTTCCAAGAATTTGATTTTTCTGTAGTCCATAGACCAGGTAAAGAAAATTTTATGGAAGACCACCTATCTAGGATCAACATGATGGATCAAGCAATTGGAGTAAATGATGATTTTCCAGATGCTAATCTATTTGCGGTACAAGCTCAAGGTTGTTATGAGAACATCAAGAATTTTATTAATACTGGATTGTATCTGGAGAAGGAAAGTGCTGTGTAAAGAAGGAGAGTGCTAATCAAAAGCAGACCTTTTACCTTCATTGAAGGAAAATTATATAGACAGGGGAAAGATAACAGGTTTAGGAAGTGCATGGAAGAAGAAGAAGAAGTGAGGGAAGTCCTTAAATCTGCACATGAAGGAAGATGTGGTGGGCACCTTCCAGGACACATTATGAGTTAGAGGATCCTTGATGCTAGCTTATGGTGGCCTACATTATTCAAAGATGCAGAGGAATTGGGAAAGGCATGTGATGTTTGTTAGAGGTGTGGACCCAAGCCAACAAAGCAAAGGCACAACCCCTTAATTATTTCCACTTCTTGGTAACCATTTGAGAAGTGAGGGCTAGATTTCGTAGGGCCCATCTACGCTCCATTGATTCCAAAAAGTGAAAAGTAGCTATTGATCTCAACGGACTATGCGACAAAGTGGGCTGAAGCTATTGCCTGTGATTGCAGCGCTCAAACTATTGCTGATTTCATTTATAGTAGCATCATTTGTAGGTTTGGATGTCCCCTTGAAATTTGTACAGACCAAGGTACTCATTTTGTGAATAAGATCCTGCAGAAAATTTTCAATAGGTACAAAATTCTACATAGGACATCTTGTGCCTATTATCCAAGAGGTAATGGACAGGTAGAATCCACAAACAAGGTATTAATTGCCATGTTAAGGAAGGAATGTATGTTACAACCCACTTCCTGGGGCATTGCTTATCAAGGTACCCTATGGGCATACAGATTAGCTTACAAAGAAGCTACTGGATATTCTCCATTCCAATTAGTCTATGGACTATTTCCTATTGAACCCTTTCAATTTCTACATTGATTACCAAAAGGAAGGAGGCACATGATTGGAATCTATGGAGCAATAACTTACAACCAAGCATGTTAGTTCTTCTCCATAGACCTCAAGTCCACACACTAGTAAGGGGAAAATGGATCCCACATAGGGAAGGCCCTTATCGAATTAAGACAATGCTGAGTTGAGGTACAGTGGAGTTAGAGACTCTAAAAGGAAAGGTCCTACCACTGGTCAACATATCAAGGCTCAAGGTTTATCCTCAGCACAACTGAAGAATTATGGATCACCTCGAACTTGCAAAATCTGTCAAGGTTGTACATAGCCTTCTCATTTGATTTTGCTCTAGTTTTAGGAGTTTTTATCCATTTTCATGCTTGTTCTTTGTGTTTTAGCAAATTTAGCAACCCTTTCATAGCCTTTTGCATAAGTACAAAATTTGGAATTTTTTGGGAATTTTTTGGGAATTTTTCAAGCATTTTTGGAAATTTTTCTATCACTTTTTCATAGTTTTCAATGCCTTTTTCTTAATTAAATGGACATATAAAGGAATATCTCTCTGATTTTGAGGGACAAAATGGCTTACAAATGCTAGGAAATTTTTTGGGGATTTTTACAAAATTTTTTGTATTTTTTTTAGATTTTTTTCCCGCATTTTTCTTTTTAATTGTAGGGTATTTTTTACCCAAAAAAGGGCCCCTACATGCTATATTTATTTTTCAAAAAAAAAGAGAAAAAAGAAAAAAAAAGGCAAACCCCCCCTCGCCCCCTGCCCCCCGAACCCCCCCCCCCCCTTCTTCTATATAAACCCTCCCCAACACTCTTTTCTCCTACCGGCATGAAGATCAATTTCAGGTTAGCCATTTTTTTATTTTTTTATTTTTTAAATTTTATTTATTTCATTTATATATACCCCCCTCCCCCCAACTCCAACATAGGATATTTTTATATCCTATGCTTGGTTGTAACATTTTTTTTACTCTTTTTTTTCTTCTTTTATATTTTAACTATTTTGTTCCCCACCCTGCACTCCTTAGGGTTTTGTAATTTTTGAGTCATTTTTAGGATTTTTGGACATGTTGAAGCTGATTTTTGGGTTCAATTGATTGGATTGTGATGTTTTCTATGTGGTTTTTTTATTTCCACTTCAGTTTTGCTTCCATAGATATCTATCTTCTCTTCCCCTTTGGCCCTCCCCTCTTCTCAACATACTTCCATAGTATTGCAGAATATAATAGTTGCCTCTGTCTTTTCAGCACTTGCTTGCAAAGCACGTTATTGCCCTTCATACATGGCTTCTACAAATCCCTAGCAGGCTTCATCCATGGCCACCGAGGCATACTCGGAGCTTCCACCTCCGACTTTGGATTTAGCCACCATCCCTACTAAGGTAGGCCTTACCCTTCCTGTTGCCCCGACCCACACCATCCCTATGGCCTCCACCCGCACCTTCCCTGTAGCCCCTATCCACCCCACACATATGCCCCCCCCACCTTCTGTCATCACTGCCACGGTCCCTCCCGTTCCTCGTGCCACATTCCCACGCCCTCATCCTCTTTCAACCCCTCCCCACATCTAGGGTAGCCACCCCTTTGTGTCATCGCTTCCCTATTTATCCCTCTCTCGATCCTCTCTGTATAGCCCGAGGGCTCTCCCGCTCGGCCTCCACCTTCCCATTGTAGCTCCAACACACTCCGCTAGTTGTAGTGGTCATTCCATGTGCAACTTGGATAGCCGTTCCACTTCTCCTGTTCCATGCCCACCATCGTCATCCATTGTTGGTTATCGGGATTTGTCTTTGTTCCTCTCCATCCGCCTCCACTTAGCCTTGTCACCTATATCACTCATTGACCTACTCCCAGAGGGATGCCTTCGTTAGGCTCGTCTTTGGCATCTAGCCTCCCTCTTACTATTCGAGGTAGAGGATGCTGATATTTGCTCAACGCTTCTCACATTCCCGCACTTTCCATCCAGTTCAGTGACACCTCTAGTCATCGCCACGGGCATCGGTTCCAACATCTCTTCATATCGTGCCCTGCCCTTCGTCTACTCTGGGATGTCTCGGGAGGAGACCATCGCCTATTGTATCTAGCTGTATGGCATGGATGCCATGCCTACCACGTTCTAGCTAGCCATCCTACATTCCTTCATTTTCTACTTCTTATTCCATAGCTCATCCTCTGATATTCCGTTACATGATATACATATTGCAGACCCCCTTTTCTGTGTTCTGCATGGTCGTCCTTATCCATATAGCTCCCTTATGTTTCAGTCCTTTCTCCTTCGTTCTTGTCGATTCCATGGTGCCCTCCATCAAGGGACGCATTCGTTCTCCGTGTATTCTACCCCAGTCTTGGCATGGCTCTTTCATTTTCCTACTACACAGTCTATTGCACCCTGCCCCGACATTGCCCCATCCAACCCCGCACACTCTATAACCCATTCCCCTCATCCACATTCCCTAGCAGCCGTCGTATTGCCTACACCCCCTAGTTCCCTTCTTCGTGAGTCCACTCCCATTGCTGCCTCCACTCCACCTATCGCATGGTGGGTATGTGCCCATTTGATGGATTCTTTTCTGATTAGTAGCGTAGAGTCTCCTTCCCCTATACGTCCTCCGACCCTACAGTCACCCGCACTGACTGGTGCCGCTCCACCTCTTCCATCTCTAGCCATTTCCATTGAGTCTGCCTCCACCTCCCCTACTCGTCCAACCCCTCCGGCTTCTCCCACTTGCCCCAACCTAACTCGCCCCCCCACCAGCCTCGCCCCCTTCCATCCCTGATAGCCTCATCGACGATCCCCCTTCCTAATTCTTCTTCGCATGTGAGCCTCGTCGCAAGTGATGGAGCTGATGCTGTGCGCCTCTCCCTTGACCCACTCTCTATGATAGCTACACTCCACCAGTAGTATGCTTTGACGATAGAGCGTATTCTTGCTTCCATGCTCGCATAGTGGCAGATGTCTCAGGTTGCGTTGAGGGCCCTTCAGCAGGAGAGAGACAGGTTCCGCAATGAGGCTAATGTTGCGAATCAAGATGTTTTGGAGATATGACAGTGCACACCATTGGGCTTTTGTGATAGTCTTACGTGTAGGCTGGTCTGACGGGAGTGCGATCACATACGCAGGTGTAGGAGTAGGATTGCTGCTTGGACTAAGGAGGTCGCTATCATTCCACCCACCTCCCCAGACTTGCCTCCGCATCATAGCGATGCTCCACATGTGGCAGGGTCTCATTCTCCAACGACACACCAGCAAGACCCCGCTCCCTAGTATCTTTCCCCTAGGACCTCGGCATTGCTGCATGTAGACATCTTTTGTCTCCACTTGCCTCATTTTGTTTGTAGAGACTCCGCATCCCAGGATTGCCCTTAGTTCTCTTCTTAGTTTACATGCCATTCATTGGCACTTTCATGTACTTACTGCATAGTCAGAACTTTCATTGTATTTTTCTACTCTTCTATATGAGATTTTGGTTCTTCGTTATTTATGCCTTATATGGTTGTTTCCTGGTTGATTCTATTCCAATGGTTTCCTGTAGCGTACTTTGTGTTGTTGTTTATTTTCACTTTTCCATGACCCCAACAGTCTCACAATACTCCAACATTCCCCTCTTCTATCCACTTCTCCCTCCCCCATTCTTCACATGGTCCCTTCCCCCACCCTCCCTCACCTGCCTTCAAACCTATTCCACTTATCTGCTCTGGACATTCCCCCAACTCCATCACCCTACCTTTACCCTTTTGCCTAGCCCCATCTTTACTCCTTGCCTATCCATCTCTGCAACTTCAGCCCTCCCTTCCCCCTCCTTCCTACCATCTCTTTGCCCTTCCTTTCTTTTCTGTGCAATATTTGCACTTTTGGTTCTTCTCTGGTGATTGTTCTGTCCTGCTCCTCCTCGATTTGGTTGCTACTCAAGTGTCCTTTTGAAAATTTTGCAGCACAGGATCTTGGTGTCATCTTTGCTCTAGGTTTTGGTTGTAGCTCTCCGGGACGGAGAGCCCATTAGGTGGTGGGTATCTATTGAGCCCATAAACGTCATATTGGTCAAAGTAAACCACAATAAAAGTCAACTATAGTAAAAGTCAACTATAGTCAAAGTCAACTATAGTAAAAGTCAAAGTGGTTAGAGTCAACATATTCAAGGTCAAAGTCAACATGGGTGAAGTCAAAGTGTTCAAAGTTCGAGTGTCAAGGTGCAGAGGTAGTGCACAACTAATTGTTCACAAAGGGTAAAATTGCAGAAAGTTGGTTGCAGGTTGCAAAGGTATATCTGTAACTTCTCTAAGGTTAAAAGTGTTTTTAAAGTGTTTTGAAAGGTTCAAGTGAACCCTCTCTTAGGTGCACATTTGAAGAATTAAAAGGCAAAAGGTGAGGGTCACCTGTAAAGCAACAAGAAGGCTATTAGAAGATCCTCGAGTCCATTGTCGTCAACCTCATCAGTAAAGAGCATGGCAGGTCAGGTAGATTTGGAAACCCTACTTTCAAGATTAAATATAAAATTTCCTTCTTTCAAAGGCTTAGCTCAGAAAGATCTGGACGTGCAAATTAGGAGGTTTTTAGCATTATGCAAAACAAGAGGCTTGATGGGAAGAGAGGATGCCTTTTTGATACTCTTCCCTGCCACATTAGAAGGGTTAGCAGATAAATGATTCAGTAAGTTTGCTAAAAACCATTTCACCACTTGCATTCAAAACTCAATTCTAGCATGGGAATACTATAGAGATAATCGTAGAGGAATTAGAAAACTTGAGACTAAGTCCAAGTGAAACATTTACAGAGTTTGTAACTAGGGCCAAGGCACTAATGGCTAAGTTGCTAGATCCTCCATAATTTCTTTATTAAGAAATGGTTAGCTAAGCCACTTCTAGTGATACACAATGTAAAATCAAGGAATTAGTATTGCCAATAGCCTCCATAGAGGAGTTCATCAATACAGCTACACGACTGGAACAAATAAGACAACAATATGGAGCAAGTTCTTTGTAGCTACCTTATTCTGTAGAAATTGAAGATCCAGTGATTCAACTAAGGAGAGAGCTGGAGAACTTAAAAAGAAGTAAACCTCAAAAGGAAGAAGAGAATGCAGTAACCTTGTTGCGGTGAGAAATTGAGGCCCTCAAACTACAAAAGGAAGAGGAAGCCAAAGTAGAAAGAATAGCCCAACTTCGACAGGAATTACAAGAGCTAAGGGCATGTGGCATCATAAATGGGCTATGGTGTACCATGTGTAGCAAGCAGGGCCATGTGGTAAGCGAATGTCCATTCTTAAATGTATGTCAGTTATGTAGGAAAACGGGGCATGAGGCTCAAGACTGTTCTTCAAGAGGAATGCCTGCAACAACATATTGGACTCAAGGTGGAGCTGTACCACTAGCCAATGTGATGGCGGCTGCACCTAATCAAGGTAACACTTACAACCCTAAACATAGGAATAACTTTGGAAATGGGCCTAGGAGGCCAATTATTTGTTTTAGATGTGGAGAATGTGGGCATTACCAAAGTACATGCACTCTACCAGAAAATGCCCCTCCTTGCAAGAACTGCCTAGAGGCAAGAGACCACTGTACTAATTGTTGTCCTAAGAACCAGCATCTTCATGTGAGACCCACATTCAAATGATTTCTATGTGCAAAGAGGAAATTGTAGATCAAGTCAATGTGCCATCACCATCTACGAGGGTGGTGCAGTTGGAAGAAATTGAATCTTTTATAGTGCAGACAAGAAGCAAAGCGAAGGCCCAAGTAGAAATAGGTAAGGAATCAGGACTTAATGGATTGAACAAAGACACAAAGACATCTGAAGACAAAGCCACCAAATATGCAATTACAAGGCAAAAAGAAAATCTCATATGTACGAGTGATGCCATTGGACATGCATTTTGTAGGGCTCATGAGGAAGTTGATAAGACCATTGGGACCCATGCCCTTAAGGAATCAAAAGCTTCATGTCTACTCAAGTCCATGAAAAAGGAGGTCACTATTTTTTATTTAATAAAGATGGATGGGAAATTCAGGTCAGAACTCTTGTAGATAATTGTTGAGGCTTCCACAACAAGTTTAGTGGCAAAGGCTTCTATTATGCATAAAGATAAAATTGTAGGGGAAGCACCCCTCACAGATTACAAGAGCCCTCGACTAACAGTCTCTATCAAAGGTCATGAGTGTCAAGGAGTTATTGTGGATGGTGGTTCTTGCATTAACTTGATGCTTGAACATACCATGAAAACGATTGGACTACATCCTTCAAGACCTGCCAACTTCATTGTAACACTTGTAGACCAAAGTATAGTCCGATCTATGGGAGTAGTCCCTAACATTCAGATGGAAGTACAAGGTAACACATTTGTCTCGGACTTTGTAGTTAAAAGATTACCAAATGCGCACGGAGGGTTTCCTCTATTAATTGGAAGACCCTAGCTAAGGCATGCTAGTGTAGTACATGACTGGGGCAAAGAAACCATGTGGGTCCAACAGGAAGGTGCTAAATTAAGACAATTGTTGTTGGAAAAGGTCCCAATCAACAAGGACATACCAACATGATGCAATAAGTTTGTATACACATAGATATGGACTATATAGACAATCAAGAAGGCAAGGAAGTGGATCTATATCATGAAGACAACCTGCTCGCATGGTTAGAAGTAGGGAATTCTTTTCCTTGCTTTGGAATTTTTCCATCTAACTCAGACATAGAAGAAGGGTATTCAAAAAAAGAGGAAATAATTGAAGTAGCAGGGTTGGCAGAGCCGGCAAAAGACCATAGAAGGGGAAAGAAGTCTCCTTTATACAGCTCTATAGAGGAAGTTATTTCTATGGATTGCAACCAAAAGGAAGGTTCAGAGTCTAAAGGTAAGAATAAGAATATAGAAGAGGATTCATTACCACTTCATGAGATCCCTCTAGGATGGATTCAAGAGGAAGAAGTGCAACTAGACATCCAAGATGTTTGTGCTTATGATACCAAAGCTATGTGGGACAATGTAACTAAGGATGCTACTCAGGAAGGACTTACATATAACATTATAAATACACATCCAATGAAGGAGGTTCAGTTGGGCAATGAGGATCAACCACGTCCCATTTTAATAGCCACATGGATAAGGAATCATCCGGAGGTTCTCTTAAAGGTAGCATCTTTCATGAAGACATTTGCAGACATCTTTGCTTGGCACTACAAGGATTTAAAAGGAGTACCACTTAGTTATGGAGAGCACAGAATCCCTCTCATTGAAGGAGCAAAACGAGTGAGAGGTAAGAGTTATAGTTTGAATCCTAAATATGCTGAAGTTGTTTACTCGAAAATTTAGAAAATGGAAGATGCAAGAATTATCATCCTTATAGAGCATTCAGAATGGCTATCTCGTATGGTAATTGTTCCAAGAAAAACACTAACAAGATCAGAATCTATGGGGACTGTAGAGCATTGAACAAGGTCACCATCCCAGATGGATTTCCAATGCCATTTGCTGAACAAGTCATAGAAGAAGTAGTTGGACATACACTTTACAACTTCATGGATGGATTCAGTGGATATAATCAAATATCCATCCACCTTCAGGATCGAGAGAAGACTGCATTCATTACACCTTGGGAACTTATGTATATTTAAAGATGCCATTTGGACTCAGAAATGCCCCATCTACTTTCATTTGAATAGTTAATGTCATTTTTGGACCATTGCTGCTAGAGTCTCTCAGAATTTTCATGGATGATTTTTCATCTTTTCACGTACTCTAGCAGAGACTCCATTGGATTGTTTAGAAAAGCATCTGATTCAATTACAACAAGTTTGTAAGAGAAGCAGAGAAACAAAGTTGAAATTGAACCCAAATAAATGCCAATTTTTGGTGACTGAAGGTACCCTCCTGGGACATGTGGTATCCTCCAAAGGTATGGCACATGACCCAGACAAAATTATAGCTATATTAAAGTTACCTAGACCTAAATCTCCAAAAGAGATTCAAAGTTTTCTAGGACATACAGGGTACCACCGCGGTATATTAAGATGTATGCAGAAATAGCCAAGCCATTGGCTAGGCTTACAGGCAAGGAAGTACCTTTTAAATGTGAAGAAGAGGAGGAAAAAGCATATCAAACATTAAGGTCAAGGTTAATAGCTACTCCCATTCTGATCACACCTTAGTGGTAAAAACTTTTTCATATACATGTAGATGCCAGTGCATATGCAGTGGGGGCAGTTTTGACTCAACATAGTGAAGAATACAAAATGGTCAGAACAATTCAATATGGGAGTCGAAGTTTGACCAAGGCTGAAGGAATTATAATACCACAAAAAGGGAGGCCTTAGCCATGGTTTTTGCTGTCCAAAAGTTTCATCATTACTTGCTGGGAGTGAAATTTGTTATCATAACTGATCATCAACCATTCAAATACTTACTGAACAAACCACACGCGACTGGTAGGATATGGAGGTGGTTACTGTTGTTCCAAGAATTTGATTTTTCCATAGTCCATAGACCAGGTAAAGAAAATATTATGGCAGACCACCTATCGAGGATCAACATGATGGATCAAGCAATTGGAGTAAATGATGATTTTCCAAATGCTAATCTGTTTGTAGTACAAGCTCAAGGTTGGTGTAAGGACATCAAGAATTTTATTAATAGTGGATTGTATCCGGAGAAGGCAAGTGCTGTGCAAAGAAGGAGACTGCTAATCAAAAGTAGACCTTTTACCTTCATTGAAGGAAACTTATATAGACAGGGGAAAGATAAGAGGTTTAGGAAGTGCATGGAAGAAGAAGAAGAAGTGAGGGAAGTCCTTAGATGTGCACATGAAGGAACAGGTGGTGGGCACCTTGCAGGACACATTATGAGTCAGAGGATCCTTGATGCTGGCTTATGGTGGCCTACATTATTCAAAGATGCAGAGGAATGGGGAAAGACATGTGATGTTTGTCAAAGGTGTGGACCCAAGCCAACAAAGCAGAGGCACAACCCCTTAATTATTTCCACTTCTTGGCAACCATGGGAGAAGTGGGGGTTAGATTTCGTAAGGCCCATCTACCCTCCGTTGATTCCAAAAAGAGAAAATCATCTATTGATCGCCACGGACTATGCCACAAAGTGGGCTAAAGCTATTGCCTCCCCTGATTGCACTACTCAAACTGTTGCTGATTTCATTTATAGTAGCATCATTTGTAGGTTTGGATGTCCCCTTGAAATTTGTACAAACCAAGGTACTCATTTTGTGAATAAGATCCTACAGGAATTTTTCAACATGTACAAAATTCTACATAGGACCTCTTGTGCCTATTATCCAAGAGCTAATGGATAGGCAGAATCCACCAACAAGGTATTAATTGCCATGTTAAGGAAGGAATGTATGTTACAGCCCACTTCCTGGGGCATTGCTTATCAAGGTACCCTATGGGCATATAGATTAACTTACAAAGAAGATACTAGATATTCTCCATTCCAATTAGTCTATGGACTATTTCCTATTCAACCCTTTGAATTTCTACATGGATCACCAAAAGTAGCATTCATGCACGGAAAGAAAGATTGTGGTGTCTCTCAAAGGCTTGGAGCACTGCATAAAGTGGAGGAGATACGTCTACATGCTGCAAAACAATTGATAGAGACTCAAAAGAAGAGGAAGGAGGCACATGATCGGAATCTGTGGAACAATAACTTACAACCAGACATGTTAGTTCTTCTCCATAGACCTAAAATTCACACACAAGTAAGGGGAAAATGGATCCACACTGGGAAGGCCCTTATCGAATTAAGAGGATGCTGAGTTGGGGTGCAATTGAGTTACAGAATCTAAAAGGAGAGGTCCTACCACATGTCAACATATCAAGGCTCAAGGCTTATCCTCAGCACAACTAAAGAATTGTGGATCACCTAGAACTTGCAAAATCTGTCAAGGTTGTACATAGCCTTCTCATTTCATTTTGCTCTACTTTTAGGAGTTTTTATCCATTTTCATGCTTGTTCTTTGAGTTTTAGCAAATTTAGGAACCCTTTCATAGCCCTTTGCATAAGTACAAATTTTGGAAATTTTTGGTAAATTTTCAAGAATTTTTAGAATTTTTTCTAGCACTTTTCATCTTTTTCATGCCTTTTTCTTAATTAAATGGACATATAAAGGAAACTGTCTCTGATTTTGAGGGGAAAAATGGCTTAGAAATGCTAAGAAATATTTTGGGAATTTAAGCTAAATTTTTTGCATTTTTTTATTTTTTTTTGCATTTTTGTTTTTAATTTCAGGGTATTTTTCACCCTAAAAAAAGGGCCCCTACATGCTATATTTATTCTTCAAAAAAAAAAGAGAAAAAAGAAAAAAAAAGGCGAACCCCCCCTCCCCTCTTCTTCTATATAAACCCTCCCTAACACTCTTTTCTCCTACCGACGTGAAGATCAATTTCAGGTCAGCCATTTTTTTATTTTTTATTTTTTTAATTTAATTTAATTTTATTTTTATATACCCCGCCCCACTCTAGCATAGGATATTTTTATATCCTATGCTTGGTTGTAACATTTTTTTTACTCTTTTTTTTCTTCTTTTATATCTTAGCTATTTTGTTCCCTACCTTGTACTCCTCAGAGTTTCGTAATTTTTGAGTCATTTTTAGAGTTTTTGGACATGCTGAAGCTGATTTTTGGGCTTAATTGATCGGATTGTGTGATGTTTTCTATGTGTTTTTCTTATTTCCACTTCGATTTTGCTTTCATAGATATGTATCTTCTCTTCCCCTTTGGCCCTCCCCTCTTGACAGCATACTTCCATAGTATTGCAGAATATAATAGTTGCCTCTGTCTTTTTAGCACTTGCTTGCAGAGCACATTATTGCCCTTCATACATGGCTTCTACAGATCCCCAACAGGCTTCATCTATGGCCACCGAGGCATACTCGGAGCTTCCACCTCCGGCTTTGGACTTAGCCACCATCCCTACTGAGGTAGACCTTACCCTTCCTGTGGCCCCGACCCACACCACCCCTATGGCCCCCACCCCCATCTTCCCTGTTGCCCCCATCCACCCCACACATATGGCCCCCCTCCCACCTTTTGTCATCACCACCACGGTCCCTTCCATTCCTCCTGCCACATTCCCACGCCCTCATCCTCTTTCAGCCCCTCCCTACATCCAGGGTAGCCACCCCTTTGCGGCATCCCTTCCCTGTTTATCCCTGTGTGGATCCTCTCTGTATAGCCTAGGGGCTCTCCCGTCGAGCCTCCACCTTCCCATTGTAGCTCCAACACACTCTGCTAGTTCTAATGGTCATTCCATGAGCAACTTGTATAGTTGTTCCACTTCTCCTGTTCCACGCCCACCATCGTCATCCATTGTTGATCATAAGGATTCGTCTTCATCCCTCTCCATCCACCTCCACTTAGCCTTGCCACCTATATCGCTCATTGACCTACTCCTAGAGGGATGCCTTCGTGAGGCTGGTCTTTGGCATCTAGCCTCCCTCTTATTATCCGAGGCAAAGGGTGCTGACATTCGCACAATGCTTCTCACATTCCTGCACTTTCCATCTGGTTCACTGACACCTACAGTCATCGCCGCAGGCATCGATTCTAGCATCTCTTCATATCGTGCCCCACCCTTCCTCTACTCTGGGATGTCTCGGGAGGAGACCATCACCTACTATATCCAGCTGTATGGCATTGGTGCCATGCCTACCAAGTACCAGCTCCCCTTATTGCAGACCCCCTTTTTTGCTTTCTGCATGGTCGCCCTTATCCATATAGCTCCCTTATGTTTCAGTCTTTTCTCCTTTGTTCTCGTCGATTCCATGATGCCCTCCATCGCAAGACATGTTCGTTCTTTGTGTATTCCGCCCTGGTCTTGCCAAGTGTTGGCATACAAGTCATATGAAGAGCATACAGGCACAACGGAGCAGTCATGCACAATACGGCCAACGCAGCAGTCATGCACAATACGGCAACAAGGCCCAATCATTTTTTTCCATAAAGTATTTCCAATTCAAGTGATTTTCATCACTACACACACATTGTAAATCCCGTTTTTGGTAGAATAGACTCCATTTTGTTCAAGCCGAGGAGTCCTCAAACTTGAGGAGTATTAGAATTAGCTACATACCAGTTTTCATAATTTTTAGACTCTGTTTGAGCCCTCAAATAGGCTCTAGAACCTAATTTTTAACTAGGCCGGACACTAGGTCTGGACAAGGCCAAATCTAGTAAAAAAACTATAAAAAGAGCTAGAGAGCTCATTTTTTGAGGCTAGATTGTTTGTGAATTGAGCTTATGTAAGAGACTTTTTGAGTAATGCAAAGAACTCCATTGTTCCTCTCCTTGATCTTGCCTTGTGTGCACGTGTGTGTGTATGTGTGTGCATGTTTGTGTGCTTCTCACTCACACACTTGTGCCATCACTTGCTCATAGTCTTCATACTCGTCCTCAAGTCTCCACGGATTGACAATTATGAGGTGGATCTCCTCACGTTGGTACTCACCATTGTGCTAGAGTGACACCAAATTTGGCGCCGTTGCCGGGGAGAGAGCTTCGAGGACGAGCATGTGATGGTAAGACGTAGAGTTGAGACATTGGAGTCATAGGTAATATCCTTTCTTTTCCTTATTTTTCTTCATTTTTTCTTATTTTTTGCATCACCATCATCACCATCATCATCCCCACCATCTCCCACCTCCATCTCCATCTTCACAAAAAAATCAGTTTTTGGATCATATTCCACTCCCCACCTCATTTCCCTCATTTCACTTGTGAGAGAGAGCGAGAGAGAGCTTGCATGCTATCAGTTTTTGTGTGTTTTTTAAGCTTTTACTGCAGGTTCTAGCTGTACCACCATCTCCAGCAGCTTGCGCACGTACGACAGACTCTGCACAGGTTTGGGGACGACGACTTCTGTCTATCGCAATACACAGAAAATCTAAATATTTTCTGAATGCATGTTTGGCACGATGACCTACACCATGAGAGCACTCCAAATCACTAAAAAATTCTAAGAAATTCTAAACAATTTGCGTTTTTTCAGTCTATCGCGACAAACACCGTCTATCGCGACAAACACCGTCTATCGCAACAGACAGCACCCCATGACAGCCTCAGTCTATCGCGACAGACACCGTCTATCATGAAAGACAGGCCCACGAGAGACGACAGACCCCGTCTATTGCGACTGACACTGTCTATCGCGACAGATAGAGACCTACGATAGATACCGTCTATCACGACAGACTCCGTCTATTGCGACAGACCAACAGGCACGACAGACGACAGCCTCAGTCTATCGCGACAGACACCGTCTATCGCGACAGACAGGCCCACGACAGACGACAGACCTCGTCTATAGCGACAGACACCGTCTATCACGACAGATAGGACCCCACGATAGACACCGTCTATCGCGAAAGACACCATCTATCGCGATAGACAGGCCCATGTGACAGTGAGTGTCTATCGCGATAGACACCGTCTATCGCGATAGACAGGCATTTTCGGCAAAAAGATAAAGGGGTATTTTTTGAAAATTTTGGCTAAATTTTGGGCATATTTGCATACTCAATTACTCCTACACTTACAAAGGCTTTAGAAAAATACACTAAACTCTTGAAAGGATCTGTTTGTCTGTTTAACCCCCTAAACCCTGAACTGTCATAACTTTTTCATATGAAATCCGTTTTTTGAGCTCTAGGGCTTGTCGGATAGGGTATTTTGAAGTTGACCCTCTGTGGGGTAGATACACCAAGAGAGATCTAGAGGAATTTTTTTGGCAATAGAAAAGGGGGAAAAAAGGGTCATTAAAAGTGTCTGAGATAAATTGTCTGTCAATAGAAGGATCAAATTGGAGCTAAACTTGGGATTTTTACAGGATTATCGAGAGCTCTTGGAGAAAGCAAAGCAAGTGCCAGTGTGAGTAGGCCTGGGAACGTGCTTCCTAGGTAGACAAGCATAGCAAGGAGGAGCGACTTGAGGTTGGAACATCTCTTAACCCCCTCAGTCCATTCCTAGCATAGGCTAAGTGCAAGTAGTTGTCTTGATTGACTAGGGGTACGATAATCAAGTTCTAAGAGCCTCCAATTTCTCAACTCTAAGAATAGGTTACATTGCAGTCAAGGGACAACTTAAAGGAAAAGAACTTAAACTAAGTGGACGAAGAACATCAAGTACGACACACTTAAGTGCTCCTGACGACGCTTAATTAAAGACAAGAAAACACATACAAAGGAACTCAAAAGGAACAAGTGATTGGTATCAAAGAATCAGCAACGTGGTTGTACAAGGATCATTGGGTTAATTGGAAGGGCATATGAACCTTAGATTAGGAAGACATTTAGGGAGAGACCATCAGAGTATTAGATCATCTGAGGCTAGTGTCAACCATATAGCTAGATCTTGGGCTCAGCAATTGAGCGATTACCCCTATGCTCTAGACTCAGATCCTAGTGACTCAAAGATGTCTTACAACATGGAGAGACCGGTAGGTAGCTCAGGAGTGGTATACCTAGAAAGACCTGAAGGTCCCTACAAAACTCAATTGGAGTATATCAGGACCAACCGCTTAGGTGCACGCATCTATGAGGATGGTCTGTGAAGATCTGTTGTCTTAATTAAAAACCCGGATCAGCCCATTGGACTAGAACACCCTGTCGTCAAGTTCAAAAATGGCTCCTACATAGACAAAGAAGGAACAATATATATGGTCACTAGCCAACCAGAAAGAACAGATGAATTTGGCAACATAATCTCAGAGGTCGAAATAGGTGACATAGAGCAAGGGAACTTAGGAAAAGAACCAAAAACCCCTCGTGGCAAGTCGGTTCTGACAAGAATAATCACTCCAGAGTTGGTTCCCCAGGATAATAGAAGCATAGACTTGCTCTTGAACAGAGAAACGGATGAGGATTTTTGGAGGTATAAGCTTGAGAAGCCTACTAAAGTAGGAGCACTTACCATTAATGAATTCAAAGATCCTAATATCCCAGGCAAAGTGATGTACTTAGATGATGCTTCTGAGAGGATCTTTGTGGTCTCTGAGCATGGAAGACACGCATACACTTGGAAGGGAGAATTTTTTTTTCCCCAACCTTGATCCACTGTGTCTTATGGTCACCAAGGAGTTGGAACATCTCAGGCTCATGGAACTCAGAGAGAGAGGAGTAGAGATAGACCCGAGGTGAGCTTTGCCAATCCACTTGGAAGAGAGAGAACGAGGACAGAGACTGATAGAGTGGAGAGGGAAAGAGATAGGGACCCAAGGAATCTAAGAAATGCAGACGAACTCCCTTTACCAAGGCCTAGAGGACATGCTAGAACCTTGCAACCTACACAATTGGTTAAGTCCATGAAGAATTGCTTTGATGGCACAGGAGACCCGTATGACCATGTAGCAGAGTTTAGGCAAGTTTTGAGAGCTGAACAAGTGGAAGACTTGTTCACTCAAGAACACTGTATTGACTTGGTTTCAACCACTTCACCAAGATCAATACAGAAGTATAGACCAACTTCTTGAAGCATTCATCACAGAGTTTTCCAAAAGTGGCGTTAGGCATAACACATCTTCCTTGATATACAACTTCAAGCAAACACCGCAAGAGACAGTGAGGCTTGTAGGAAGAAGGTTTAGACAATACCTAGAGAGGTGCCCTGCTCCAGAGTTACCCACTCCAACCAAACAAGTGGCCTTATTTCTAGAAGGATTGTTAAGTACCAAACTGAGATCATACGTGTACTTAAAGGACCCTAGATCCATAGAAGAGTGTGTACGCATGTGCATAGACATTGAGGATAATCTAGGGGAGGAATTAGAGCTCTCAAAGATCTATAAAGATTCAGATAGTTCTAGTAGCCTCATTTCCTCACAATCCACATCAATTGAGGATCTAGCAAAAAAAGGTAGCTTAGAAATTAGGTGTCTCTAGCAAGCAGATTCCTAGATTTGCCCTAGGAAAACGATGCTATACCTGTGGAGGAGACCATATGGCTAATGTGTGCCCTATCATGGCCCAACCCCAAGTGAACCCTAACAGCCAATACTGCACCATACAAAGGCGATACACCTACCACACTGCACAAGACTGCCCCTATAACAAACAAGTTGTCAGGCAAAATTATCCTTAGACTCATCCACAACAAGGAAAATACCCTAATCAATACCCACAACAACAGTATGCTAGGCCCCAGCAAACCTATCAACCACCCTATCAAGGGCAACAAAGATCGCAACGAATCCTAGCGTAGCAACCCCCTCCTCCAGCCAATAGATCTTTAGTGCCAGTGACACCCTCGCTTTCGGAAAGTGACCCAAGTGATCATAGTTTTGATTCCACCCATATTGAGAGCCCAAAGGCTTACTACATGCAATCACCGGAGCATGGTGAGTCATATTATTATGAAGAACCGAGTGAATCCAGTTGGGAGCCGGAATATGCAAATGTCATGTACACAAACCCCAACTGTAGACCTCAACCTAGGCAGATCAAAACTCCATTTCCTAGAGGACCATGCTTCCGATGTCAGGGAGATCACCTCATTTGTGATTGCCCTCTACTTGCACCTACACAAACCCAATCCGTGACAATTCAAGGCTTTTGTCTAGATTGTGGAAAGGAGCACTTGATACGAGATTGTCCCAAGAACCCCAACAATATGCCAAAGATTGCTCCTATCAATGTTATTGGCTTAGTGGTAGACTCCATGGGAAGCGTGACTTCCACAGCCCCAGTGCAAGTCATCATGAGAGCTCAGGCACTTAAGCGAAACCAAGACTTAGGCCAAGAAAAGATTGCGGAGGTTAGCAAGACTGAGAGCCAAAATAAGAAGAGAACAAGATCTTGGTGAGATAGCCGTGAACGAATGAAAAGGCAATGGGCAAAGAAGATGAGTGAACTTGAGGAAAGTCTGCGAGAGACCAAGGCAAAAATAATAGAAATCACATCTCAATCGCACTCTCACACCCCACCTCCACTACGATCCCCTTCACCTTCCATTCCTCAACCTTCTAATCCACCACACATAACCCACCCACCACCCCGAATAGGATCAGTCTTAGCAGATCCCACTCCCGAGGACATAGATATGATGCTTAGAGCATATCAGGCTAGGATCCAGGAAGGGCCAAATGTAACAGATCATGAAAGATGTTACCCTAGAGCAGACCTAGAGCTTGAACGAACTAAGTTGTGTGCCAAGATGGTGGAATTGACTCAAGCCATGTTTGAGGCCATTCGTCTTTTCAACTACTCTAGCTCCACTAGAACACCATTGCATTTTGATGGTCTGTTAGATAGATTAGAGACGATAATTGCAAAGTCTGGAGAGGGAGCCAACTCCCAGGTGAAGGAGAGGACAATTGATAGAATAAGCATTCCTCCCAAGGAAGCTTATGTGCCTAACTCCACTGAACTAGACGCCTCTTCTTCTATGAATCAGTACTCACCAGAATTCTTGTGAGAGATTCAGGAAGAGAAATGGGCTAAAGAGAGTGAAGTTCCTCCTCCCATTGAACTTGTGGATGACACCCACGATCAATTCCCACAAGACCTTCCTTCCATTTATGGAGAACACGAGAGTGCACAATCTCAAGAGAGATTAGACTTTGAGTCTAATTCTTTACATGAATTACCCCACTTCAGAGGCCCATGGGAAGCTAAGTCTACTTGTATGAGAGCACCCACGATCATGGTATGAAACGAAGACTTAGTCATACCTAGGAACACGGAGGTAGTAAAGAATACTAAAGTGTAGTGCAATCTCACTTTAGAAGAGTTACTCAAGCTTAGGCCGAAACTGTGGAAACATGTAGCCAATCAAGTGCCAGAAGTAGTGAAACCTCGTTCCCACGTAGGATCCCATAGAATAGTGCCAAAAATACTCTTGGATAAGATAGGAGACATGAGTGAAGGAGAAGAAGGAAACACCTATCTTCCCATTACCCATCAGGGGTACACAACCAAGGCAATTCTAGACTCAGGTGCAGGAGTTGCTATTGCTACCACTTCTCTATGGAAGCGTTGGGGCAAGCCAACACTCAGGCCAACGAGAATGAAATTGCAAATGGCTGATGGTCACATAGAGAGACCCTTAGGGCTGTTAGAAGGAATAACTCTCACTACTTGTGGTGTAGAGTTTGAGCACACATTTGCTATCTGTGACTTTAGCAAGAATCATGCCTATGAGATGATTTTGGAAAGACCACTCATGCGACAGTTGCAAGTTATACAAGATTGGGGGACCAATTCTTTGTATTTGCAACACTTGGGTGTCACTACCAAAGTGAATCTCAAAGATTTCTCTCATAGAGATGTGCCCCCTATTCAATGGAATCCCGTCCATAGAGCTAAAGATGATACTGAGTCAGTGCATTCCATAGGATCAAGATCCTCATGGATGCATGAAGACACTCACCTGTGGATGTGTAAGGTAGCAATAGAAGAAGAGAAGAGAGAAAAAGCCAGAGAGATAGGTGCGAAGGAAACCCATAGATCAATTCAAGACCCAGCCTATGCACTTGTAGTTTTTCTTGACGAAGAATTTTAACCTCACGGCTGGGCAAAAATTTTAGCAACAATGGATGTAGCCATCAATGAAGAGTAGTGGACACCCCATTGTGACGAGGATGGCTATGACATCTCAGTCTTCACAATAGAGCCAATCATGGAAGACTCGGTTCTAGAAGAATGTGAACCAAGCACTGATGCATTCGAGGATGCAAGTGACTCTGATTTAGACTCAATCATCATGGATCCACCATTTGCATCAGATGAAGAATACTTCTATGAGGTAGAAGTTTACCCTCAGAGACATGAAGATCTCACTAATGATGTGAGATTAACCACACAAGTGACCACCAAGAGTGAAGGAAAGAAAAGGAAGAAGAAAGAATCCACACTAGAGGAGGAAGAATCCTTGTTCGAGGTCCCAAAAGACTTTAAGAAGTATGAAATAGAAGACAGGAGAGTCATGATAAGAATGTCAAAACGCGATCCACAAGCAGGAGAGGCCTATGATAAAAAAGAAACCACCAAGAAAATAGTGGTAGCCATCAAAGAAGGAGAGGAGAGATGCATGTACATTGGACATGACCTTACTGAAGAAGAGAAGCAAGAGTTGATAGCCTTACTACGAGAATATAGGGATGTGTTTGCATGGAGTTACAAGGACCTGAAAGGTGTAGACCCTGATATATGCTCACATGCGATCCCCATGACCTCAGAGGCCAGACCCTCTAAACAAAAGCCATACACATACAATGACAACTATGCGGCCATGATCAAAGAAGAGATAGATCGCTTGGTGGAAGCTGGATTTATCTATGAAATCAATCACACTGAATGGGTGTCCCCCATTGTGGTGGTGCCCAAAAAGAATGAAAAATTATGTGTATGCATTAACTTGAAGAAGGTTAACGCAACCACTATGAGAGATAGTTATCCGCTTCCTATCACTGAGAATCTATTAGAAAGGGTAGCAGGCAAGGAAGTGTACAGCTTCTTGGATGGGTTCTCTAGTTATAATCAAGTAGCCATTGCACCCGAAGATCAGCATAAAATGGCTTTTGCCACAGAGTGGGGTATATTTGCTTTTAGCGTAATGCCATTTGGACTTACCAATGCTCCAGCCACCTTTCAGAGACTGATGTGTCATGTGTTTAAAGAGTTCCTGAGGAAGAATTTAGAAGTCTATGTTGACGATCTTTGTGCTCATTCCAACATTAGACAGACACATATACCTGAACTCAAACAAATCTTAGACAAATGTAGAGAATATCAAGTCTGCCTAAACCCCGACAAATGTGTTTTCATGGTCAGGAAAGGCAAGATTCTAGGACACATAGTGTCAAAGAATGGCATATCCACTGATGAAGAGAAGGTGTGGGCTATTGCAGAACTACCTAGGCCAAAGAATGTCAAGGAAGTGCAAGCTTTCATGGGCCATTGTGGCTATTACCGACGTTTCATACGCATGTATGCCATCATTGCAAAGCCTCTGTACGGAGTTTTGACAAACTTTGAGTGGACTGATGAATGTGAGAACTCTTTCAATGAGCTTAAATGGCGATTATGCTCAACACCAATCTTGACTACACCAGATTGGAGTAAGCCCTTCCATGTGCATGTGGATGCAGCCATTGGATGTGTGCTAGCACAACCTACTGGTGAAGGTAATATGGATCTTCCAATTGCCTATGCGAGTAGACAGTTGAATGCAGCTGAACAAAATTATACCACTACTGGGAGAGAAGGATTAGGTATGGTATATGCGGTTAAAAAGTTTAGACATTATTTGCTTGCAAATAAGTTTAAATTTTTTACTGATCATCAAGCTCTGCTATACTTAGTAAACAAGCGAGAAAATTAGAGAAGCGTGGCTATGGACCTATGATCATAAATAGGATTTCAACTAGTGGGGCAGTACAATTGGCCACTTTAGAAGGCGATATTCTCCCTAGCTACATAAGCAGATGTAGAGTCAAGTTATATCAAGAACCCCTAATTGAAGAGATGCTAAATCGGCTCAACACTACCAAGAAACGTAAAGAAGAGGAAAAACGAATTCGAGAAGAAGCACAGGCAAAAGCTTTAGAACGCATCCGATGAATGAAATTGAGGAGGCAAGGTAGAGATCAGCCTATGCCTGACACTCAAGAATCTCTAGGCTATCACATGGCCATGTGCGAGGCTTCAAGTGAACGTTCCCATAGGATAATCAATCGACGACCTTTTCTGACCCAAGAAGTAGGACAAGGAGAGAGTGCAAGGACCGTGAGAGCCTTAATTGACTCCGGAGCAGCGACTAGTGCAGTTTGACTTTCTTACTGCCAAAAATTGCAGTTGAAGGTCAATCCTATAGAGGCATATCTCATAGGATTATTGTGAAGAGAGATGGTGGATGCAATCCAAAGATGAGTAGGTGCCGCTACAACCAGCTTCACACCAGCCAACTGAGACTTCAGAGTTGATTAGTAGACCCTTTGAGCTTCCTAAATCCACCAAAATATCAGCCAAGTACTTTGGAACATGTATCCCAAAAGTTTAAGTCAAGACAGGCTAGTTGCGAAATGACTAGCTCCCAAAACTTGCTATTTTTGGACATACACCTGCTGGAAAAAATGAACAGTGCTCTCAACCTGGAAGGAATTAGAAAAATTCCTTTTGGGCATAGCAAATAGACTTAGCAAGCTTCCTATTCCAAGTTAAAACACTTCAAATGATGGACTGAGCACTGAGAACAAGTTTCATCAAGTTCTGGAACATTCCCACAATTCTCGGGGCTCTACAGAGATAGACCAGTAAGCAGTAAAATGCAGATATCTCCAAAAGTATAAATCCAATGACCTTGAAAATGTATATGTAGAAACTAGACAGTGAGAGCTATCCAACGCACTTTAAAACACTGAAAAAGGTTCAGTAAAACTCAATATATGACCTTCTGAAGTTACTGCTCTGAGTGAGTATAGCAGAGAACAAAACAGAGAGGTAGATGATAATAAATGTATAGATTCACATATGATTACAACCACATTGGCAATGAATCTTTGCACAATGGGAGTAGAATGATAGAGCTATGGAGTAAGCTCTTCAATCTCTACAAAATGACATGAAGTGGTCACGTACAAGGCTTGCTAATCGCCTCTTCCTTCTTGCTCCTTTTATAGCAATTCTTGGAGGGAGTTTTGAATTCGAATTCGAATGGCTCCACCTAAAAGTGATCCCCAAAGTTAGGAGAGATTCCCTCAGCTCAAAAATTCGTGATTTTGGTAGTTGGAGCCACGAATTTGCTTTTACATCATGGATGAGGTAAGCCATCCTTTTACTTTTTTCTTTTTCCATTTACAAGAGATAAAATGTACTCTTTTACAAGAGGTGTTCACATGACTACTCATGTGACTTACAAATGAGGATAATATCAAGAATATCAAGCATGTAGGCTTGGGCAAAATGCACCAACAGCTCCCCCTCAAGCCTAACATGCTTGGCCTCCAAATAAGTCTTCAATTGTCCTTGATTTCCTGCAAACCAATCATCAACTTGAATCTACTTAATTTCGTACCATCAAGAGCTTTCGTCAACATGTCTGCACATTGCATATCTGTAGAGACGTAGGATAGTTGAATATCCTTGCTCATTAGCTTCTCCCTTACATAATGGTAGTGGACTTCAATATGCTTGGTTCTAGCATGGTATACCGGATTAGCTGCTAGATGTAGTGAGCTTGTGTTGTCACCAAAAATGTGAGGTGTTGAAGAATGAAGTCCAAGATCTGTGTACAAAGATTTTAACCACATGATTTCTTGAGTTGCATTAGCCAAACCTCTATATTCAGCTTCAGTAGAAGATAATGCCACGGTTGGTTGCTTCTTCGATGACCAAGAAATGATTTTTGAACCTGCAAATGATATATACCCTAATGTGCTTCTTCTATCATCTTTAGATCCGGCCCAATCTGCATCTGAGTAGACCTTTAGCTCAATATCTGAAGTATATGAATAGAACAAACCTTCATTCATGGTCCCCTTTAGGTACTTGAGGACTCGCTTGGCCGCTTCCATATGTGGTCTTCTCGGCTTATGCATAAACTGACTCAATATGCTAACACTATAGCATATATCCACCCTTGTGAGTGTTGCATAGTTCAAACTTCCAACCAAGCTTTGATAGCTTGTGATGTCTTCAATTGGCTCTCCTTCATAAGCACTAAGCTTATGATTTTGCTCCATAGGTGTACCTGCACACTTGGTATTTTCCATCTTGAACTTGACGAGCATGTCATGGACATACTTCCTTTGTGTGATGTATATACCTGAATCTGTGTAGATCAACTCCAATCCAAGAAAATAAGTGAGTGGTCCGAGGTCACTTATTTTGAACTCCTCCTTCATTTGACTCTTTACCTGTTTGATTCCTTCAAGATCATTGCCTGTGATAATAATATCATCAACATACACACATAAATAGATCACTTCAGATCCATTCCTCTTTATGAACAAAGAGGTATCCGCCTTGCTAGCTTTGAATCCTTGGTCCTGCAAATAAGTAACCAATCTGAAATTCCAAGCTCTTGGAGCTTGCTTCAATCCATACAAAGCTTTCTTTAATTTGCATACATAGTTAGGATGATGTGCATCCTCATATCCAGGAGGTTGTGCCATATACACTTCCTCAGAAATCCATCCATTCAAGAAGGCATTCTTTACATCAAGTTGATAAAGATTCCAATTTCTAGATGCAGCAAGACTTATGAGAACCCTAATTGTAGGCATTTTTGCAACAGGAGAGAAAGTCTCCTCATAATCAATACCATGGGTTTGAGCAAACCCTTTAGCAACTAACCTTGCTTTGTGTCTATTTATACTTCCATTTGGATTCTTCTTGATTTTGTATATCCATCGAGATCCGATTATCTTCATAGATGGCTTGTTAGGTACAAGCTCCCAAGTGTCATTCTCCTTCAAGGCTTCCATTTCTTCATCCATTGCATCTCTCCAAGCTTTCTTGCTTTGTGCTTCTTCAAATGTGGTAGGTTCTTCATTGGTTGAATCCTTTGCAATGTAGATTGAGTGCTTGGTGACCAAAGAAGTATCATAACCAAACCTCTCTGGTTTCTTCTTCTCCCTCGAAGACCTTCTAAGTGGTTGATGTGAGCTCTCGGGTCCATATGTAGCATCCTGCATCTTTGCTTTACCTTTGTTCTTCCATAGCTTTAGTCTTTCCAAGTCTTCTAGGTCAATCTCCGAATCACTTTCTTCAATCTGCTTTGGCTCCTTTGGTTGAAGTGATGGAAAATCTTCATCCAAGTCATATGGCAGCTTCACTTTCCTGTCATCATCAAACCATGATTTGTTTTCATCAAAAATTACATCTCTACTCACAGAAAATCCTTTATTGGTTGGATTGTACAATCTATATCCTTTTTGGTTTTGATCATAACCAATGAATACACACTTCTCTGCCTTGGGATCCAATTTCCCTCTTACTTGAGAAGGAATGTGAGCATAGGCTAAGCATCCAAAGATTTTACAATGCTCTAGACTAGGTCTTCTTCCATTCCACACTTCATATGGAGTGGTTCCATCTAGTGACTTAGATGGAAGTCTATTTATGAGATATGTGGCTGTCGACACAGCCTCTGCCCATAGGTAGTTCGGCAATCCCTTTTCGTTGAGCATGGACCTTGCAGCTTCGACGATAGCTCTATTCCTCCTCTCTGCTACACCATTGAGTTCAGGTGTATACCTTGTAGTGACTTCCCTTTTAATGCCTCTTTCATGCAAGAAGGCATCAAATTCAGAAGAGAAGTATTCTCCTCCACCATCTGATCTGAGTCTTTTCAAAGTCCTACCTGTTTGATTTTCAACAAGAGCAATATACTTCTTAAAGCAATTAAACACTTCATCCTTGTGCTTCATGAAAAACAGAATGGTCCACCTGCTACAATCATCTATGAAAGACACATAATATCTTGAGCCTGATATAGATGGCTCCTTACTTGGACCCCACACATCCGTGTGCACTAGATCCAAAGGATTTTGATACATATATCCTTTCTTATTGAAAGGTTGTCTATGAGCCTTGCCGAGTTGACAAGCTTCACACTTATAAATCATGTGTTGCCTTGTGATATTAGGCAAACCAAGTACACTTTGGTCCCTGCAAATCTGTTTGAGTGTCCTCTCACCAATGTGAGCAAGCCTTTTGTGCCATATCTCCAACTCTGTTAGAGTTTGAGATCCATAGCTAAACAAAGCTATGTTCTTTGTATCTTCCACTTCAAAAGTGAAAAGCCTTCCTGTCTTTTCTCCTTTGGCAATCCTTCGAAAGCCTTACCTTGGGTCTTCAACATATGCTCCAAATCGATTGAATCTAACCTGCAATCCTTTTTCAACAATCTGTCCAATACTTATTAAATTTTTGGTAATTGTAGGGACATACAAGACTTTGCTTAAGAGGTTCATATTCCCATCTGATGTCTTCACATTACCTATCTTCTCCACTAGTGCTTTGTGTCATCTCCTGTCTGCACTTCATGCTTGTTATGAGGATCTTCCAAATCAGAAAGTAAAGCCACATTTCCTGCTACATGGTTCGAGCATCCCGAATCAATGTAAAATATGTGATCATCATCCTTACCCTTCTTTGTTGATAGATTCATAATCAATAATGAATCTTCTTGACTTTGGTCCTCTGCATAGTTATTGTAATCTCTTCTTCCTCTATGGCCACTTTGATAGTTGTTGTTGTTGTTGTAATTGTTGTTGTAGTAGTTGTTGTTGTTGTAGCCTCCATTGTACCTACCTCTATTTGATCCATAGCCACCTCTATTGAATCCTCTTCCTCTTGAGTTCCTTGGATTCCTGAAGCATTCTTCAGTAGTATGGTTAGATAAGCCACATATGTTGCAAGGTTGAGATGATTGGAATCTCCCCCTGCCTTGCTTTCCACCTCTGCCTCTTCCTCTAGCTCTTCCTCTACCTGCAAAGTTTGCTTGGAAAGAGCTTCCTTCATCTTCATTCTTCCTATTCTTTGACTTGTCCTTGACCTTAGCTTTATCAGAATATAAGGCAGAAGTTTGATTACCTCTTGAGGACTCACCACCTTTGCTAATCTTTGCTTCATGAGTGAAGAGTTGGCCCATGAGTGTGTTGAGGTCGGGTACATGCATATCCATGTATAAATCCATGGCTGTTGTGCATGACTCCCACTTGTCGTCTGCTTTGATTCCATTCATGATTTGTCTTATGATTTGCTCCTCTTCAATTACCTCTCCAATGCTTCCAAGTTGGTCGGAAATCTCCTTCATCTTTGTGACATAATCAGTCACATTTTGCTTCGGGCTTTTCTTCATTGTTGTGAACTCCATCCACAATTGGTTCTTCCTTGCTCGAGTGTTGGAAGAGAAGAAAGAAGCAAGTGCATTCCAGGTTTCTCTTGATGTCTTGCATCCCTTGACATGAGGTAAAAGAAAATCAGAGATTGAGTTTAGAATATAAGACCTTGCAAGTGCATCCTTCGAACACCAATTCGAAAGTCCTTCCACTTCTTCATGTGATGGTTGCCCTTTGTTCCTCATGGTTGGCATTGCTTCATCTCCGGATATGAATCCATATAGATTCCTTCCTTGAAGGTAAGCCTCCATCCTTAGAGACCATGCCGGGTAGTTGTTTCGATCCAATTTGTCAATTGTTGATGGAAATCCATCTCCCATGTTGCTTGACTATGCTCTGATACCACTGTGAAGAGAGATGGTGGATGCAATCCAAAGATGAGTAGGTGCCGCTACAACCAGCTTCACACCAGCCAACTGAGACTTCAGAGTTGATTAGTAGACCCTTTGAGCTTCCTAAATCCACCAAAATATCAGCCAAGTACTTTGGAACATGTATCCCAAAAGTTTAAGTCAAGACAGGCTAGTTGCGAAATGACTAGCTCCCAAAACTTGCTATTTTTGGACATACACCTGCTGGAAAAAATGAACAGTGCTCTCAACCTGGAAGGAATTAGAAAAATTCCTTTTGGGCATAGCAAATAGACTTAGCAAGCTTCCTATTCCAAGTTAAAACACTTCAAATGATGGACTGAGCACTGAGAACAAGTTTCATCAAGTTCTGGAACATTCCCACAATTCTCGGGGCTCTGCAGAGATAGACCAGTAAGCAGTAAAATGCAGATATCTCCACAAGTATAAATCCAATGACCTTGAAAATTTATAGGTAGAAATTAGACAGTGAGAGCTATCCAACGCACTTTAAAACACTGAAAAAGGTTCAGTAAAACTCAAGATATGACCTTCTGAAGTTACTGCTCTGAGTGAGTATAGCAGAGAACAAAACAGAGAGGTAGATGATAATAAATGTATAGATTCACATATGATTACAACCACATTGGCAATGAATCTTTGCATAATGGGAGTAGAATGATAGAGCTATGGAGTAAGCTCTTCAATCTCTACAAAATGACATGAAGTGGTCACGTACAAGGCTTGCTAATCGCCTCTTCCTTCTTGCTCCTTTTATAGCAATTCTTGGAGGGAGTTTTGAATTCGAATTCGAATGGCTCCACCTAAAAGTGATCCCCAAAGTTAGGAGAGATTCCCTCAGCTCAAAAATTCGTGATTTTGGTAGTTGGAGCCACGAATTTGCTTTTACATCATGGATGAGGTAAGCCATCCTTTTACTTTTTTCTTTTTCCATTTACAAGAGATAAAATGTACTCTTTTACAAGAGGTGTTCACATGACTACTCATGTGACTTACAAATGAGGATAATATCAAGCATATCAAGCATGTAGGCTTGGGCAAAATGCACCAACAATTATGAGGTGTGGAGACCCCTTGCATGGGTGAGGTGGAGTTGCCCCTCTACATTCCAGAGGTTCAAATGGCAGTCAAAGTGCTAGTATGTGAAGACAAGGATCTTATCAAACCTCTTGTCTTGGGCCAAGACTGGATCTATGATCACGCAGTCAACCTCAACCTAAGAAGTGGACTTCTTCAGGCTTGGGTAGGCCAAAACCGCATCACTATTGAATTAGAAAATCAAGCACTTAGGCCACTAGAAGAGGCACCAAATCCTGGTCCCTCTAGGAACACACATGACGATAAAGATACTATTCTTGTCCAAAGTTCTATGGTGCAGAAGATTTTCACTCTTGACAAAAGTGTAGCAGTCAAAGAGGAGTTCCCTTCTTTTCCAAAGAGGATTCGAGGAAAGCAAGCCAGGCAACACACGACACAGGGGAGGCCAATGATCAAGGGGCATGAGCACCAACCTGTACAATCTAGAGTACCTCATGGCATGAAGCAGATCTGGATACAAAAGGGTGAACAACCCTTAGCTTTGGAGACTGGATCCCAAAGATGCACCAAACGATCTATAGTGTCGAGGATTACAACACAGGAGTATCCTAGGCATCCATCTAGACAAACCATTTCTATTTGGGTCCCAAAGCGGTCAATGAAGGCTATTCCAAATGATAGATGGATATGGGTGCCCAAGACCTGCTTACGAGCTCAAATAGCATCACCTCCATTCACAAGATTGAATCAACACTCACAAGCACCCCTGGCACATATCCCAGTGCAAACATCTACACTACACACCTCTAACTCTTTGGTCACACCCAAGAATGTCAAGAAATGGGTACCCAAAAGGTCCCAAATCCAACACAATCCTATCCACAAACCTTCACATGTCATCTTCACTAAAAGCTACACTCCCACAATCAAAATTTGGAGACTTAAACCTCATATCAAACCGCCTGACCCAAATCAGTCCCCTCTAATGTAGGTGCATTCTGAGTACATTGCACATCCAAAGTATGCATTTAGGATGAACACTAACCCACTAACCCAATTCTCACACATCACCAAACACTCCACCCACTAACCTCTAACCACTTGAAATGTCATGTTAGTATTGTGGAGGGAACACCGTAACATCTTGTTTCCTATGCAATGCTAATGTGCCTCTCTTCTTCAAGCAGATAAGCATCAACAGATACAAGAGTCTCATGGCAAAAGCAGCAGGTCCAAGCTCACGAGCAGGAGTAAGTACTGCAGGGATTGATGTGGATAGTCTACCTATTGAGGTGCCTCCAACTGAACGACCCGTAGAGCTGCAACACCTCCAACAAATACCTATACCTGATCCTCCCACATGAATAACAGAGAGGGTCCATGCCAACTCTCCTTGGTTCAGTGGCATGCCAGGATCCTTAGGAGAGGCCAAGTATATCTGGGAGTCCAAGTGTGAACATGATAAGCAATGGGTCAGATTTTAGTTCTTTTCCAAGGAGTTTGAGACTCTCCAAAACACACAAGATCTGCAAACCATATGGGAGCGTGCAGGGCTGGCCAAATACTTTGCAGCACCTTTACCCAAACTAGATCTCCTATGATGTAACTACTTGGTCTCAACATTACGAGCGCATGAAGAAAAAGATAAACCAAGATCATTTGTCATTCCTTCCTTATTGGACAACAATGAGTTGAAAAGATTCAAACTCACTTTGGAATTGGTGAGCTCTACATTCAACATGCACGGCACGCATGTGCCCTCTGAGAAGGATCCTCTTATTCCCCCTAACATGAAGAATCGAAAGCTACAAAAGTTGAAAGATATGGCGGCACTCACATCGAATGTGTCTATTCCTCTTCGCATGTGCATGCAACATTTTGCGTTTCCTGGTCAAGATCAGTTCACTCAACCCCACAAGCGGATTTGGTTTGCTCTTTACTTGGCAGAGACAGGTGCATTACCGATTAAGCTTCCTGTATGGATTATAAAGCAGCTGTATGAAGCAAATAAAATGGTGAATGGATGTTGTGCAATCACGCGCATCATCTAGAAGTGCTTAGCGTACGATGTGCCTGTTGAACTTGCTTTAACATGGTCACAACTACAAATGTTCAAGAGACTCAAATCCGCCACACATCAATCCAAGCGCATGAGGGGCTCTATTCCTTGTGTCCAAACACGCGAAGTTCTGACAACCCCAGAAGTCTCGCCACGAGGGGATGCCACTGTGCCTCCCTTTACCATTTGCATACCAAGATCTGGATCTGAAGGTACATCACAAGATGCCCCCTCAGCTCCTCCTGTCCCTCCTGAATTCGAATTTCCTGCGAGTGGAGACGCTGAAGGGATGAGTACCTTTGACTTTGAATCATTCTTGCAGAATACACAACTCTCCGATGTAGAGTTCTATTCAGATACAGAAGAACAGGGAACATCTCCCAAAGAAGGAGGAAATCCACATAAGGCTGCTATGTACATTGGAATGACGATCAACAGGGTCAACAAACAGGACACCCAGAAGAAGAAGAAGAAGAAGAAGAAGAAGAAGAAGAAGACAAAGAAACCACTAGAGCCCCAGCTTATACAACAGAACTCCAGAGGCTATATCAAATAATGAAAGGAGTGCGGTTGCAACAGTTGCTCACTGAACAGAGCAGTCGGGTGCTCATGGCTCAGCTATTAGAAGAAGCTGGAGTCGACTCAAAATACAGTGAAGGCCTATTATTGGTAGCAGAAACATATGGAGTAGTGGAAGTAGTCCGAGCAGCGATTAAGAGGCCCCCGGTTCAATATGATCCACGAAGATTTCAAACACAATCACGGTCGGGTAAAAACATACAGATTCCCATTACTACAAGGGAAGGACCTATTATTACATCCGAACCCATTGAGACAACCTCCCAAACAGCAGGAACCCTTGGCCAAGAGATCCCCATCACCCAGGATGAGTCAACTGAACCACTACCACCGACACCTCCCCCATCTCCTCCTCGAACAGAAGCTGTAAATATCACCTCAACTACCCAACCCACAGAGCAAGCCTTCATCTTCCGTAGTCCAACCTCTAGTTCTACATTGTTTTCCTCCTTCGAAAACCCCCTATATAATACCGGCACTGTCATAACTGAGTCCCTCATAGAGCCTGCCCTAGGACAACCATCCCCCTTGCCCTCACCCATAGGCCATCCTGACTCTAGATCCACTATTTTCGGATTCCCAACCTCCACATCCCCTTTTATGGCTTTTCCGCCTCCAACTTCTCATTTTCCACCCCCCATTCTACCATTCTTTCAACCCGCCCATGACTATACTTTTGTAGATTGTATCAAACCGCCACCCAACCCTCCTCATCAGTCCCATCCCCACCATCCACACAACACTTATTCACTACTCTCACACACACCACCTACCATTCCAATATACATGGTAGACACCACACCTGCATCCACACCTGAAAGTATGGACATTTCGCCACCCACAGCACCTCCCCCACCCCCCACACTTCCACCTTCTCCCATTCCCCCTCCACCAATTTCACCCACACACACATCTCCAATAGACACATCATTCACTCTTCCCATTCCCCAATCCCCTTCCCGTGCATCTTCCATTGTACAAACCACACCCTCATCCATAGGCAATGCATTGGACACCATGCTCGCATGTATATCATAGTAAAGGACAGAGTACAATCAGCTCCAGCAACAGAACGCACGACTACAAGCGCACTCGGAGGTGCGACAACATCGTCTCGCAGCACTAGAAGAGGAGAATGCTCGCCTCCATACACAATTCCAAACTTTACAAGAGGCTCATAGCAATTGGAAGTGCAGTTATAGAACACAAACCAGGAACCAATACAAGTGGTAGAAGGTCATCTACAGACACAGCTAGAACGCAATTCAAAGCTTCAACGAAATATGGTCCTACTCAAGCGACACCTTGCAGCCGCTCATGAAGAGAATCGACACCTGCAACTACAGAATCAGGAAAACCTAGAAGCAGCTATTGAAAGCACACCTGGGGCACCCATCAGTCCCTCAAAGTTTCAAGCTATGACCCCCAACCATATCAAGATCATCTTGGAAGACTACGCTACTCTACTCGAAGCACATGATCAATTGTCAGAAGAATTGGATCAATTGAAGCAACAACGACGGAAGGACGCGACAACTTTGCCTCAAGTCAGTGCTTCAACCTCATCTCTTATCACTGACTCAGCAACCCTACAGGACTTACAGAGACAGGTCACAAGATTGCAAGCACGCCCACTACAATATGAGAGACCACTTTCCCCACCAGAGGCTCCCACCAACGAAGAAACAGTGCAAATTTTTGTGGAACAAACGTTTGAAAAAGAATATGACCCACAACCCTTCCCAGGAGGTCAACAAACGGAAGAAGGTCAGGATACATTCAAAGCACCGCGACCCCCATGGCTACGACAAGTGGAGGAAATCGCGAGTTCACATGAAGAGCGAATAGTAGTGCAAAATCAGGCCATGAGAGTCATAGAAGACACTGTATTACAATCCAATTACTTCAAGAACTTGTCATTTCGGCGCCTTATCCTCTCCTCAGAACTCCAATACATGCCTTACTATATCATTTTGGCAGATTATAACGCAGAAATACAGAGAGTCACAGGAAAGATACCTTCCTTCGCAACCCAATTTCAACCCGAAGACCTTCCTCCAGAGGTGTAAAAAGGCAAAATCTGTCAACCGACATGGCGGCAGAAACTTCTTGAAACATATCCTGAAATGTTGCGCACCTGGAACAATGCGCCATTACATCTACTTTACAATCCATGCTATGGCCCTATTCCACGACGCCGATCATGGCAAGCATTCAACATAAAGGTACAAAACAATGCTCAATGTAAGGAGTGGCTCAATTATCCATACATAGCGCCACCGCAGGGACCACCATTGATAGCATACATGATGGCCACAATTTGACATTGGATGCCTCGACTGAAGCCCATGCCAGATGTGGCAGCCCAAATGATGCTTAAGATTATAGATATGATGCAGGTAGTACTGAAAACCTTTAGAAATGCAGCAGCACCACAGGTACGTCTATCGGGGTTTACCAACGAAAATTACGATTTGGTGTACGACATGAGCACCACCCCCAGCATTCGTGTGGCTTATGCTTGGCAAGCATACATCAAATACCTCCTTGCATGCTATAAAGAGACATTCGAACAAATGTTCAGATCAGGTTTCTGGGAGTATCACTCGGAGGTCTTCGCACCGAAACCTACACACCTACTTCATCTTTTTGCATGCAAACAAGCTATGTACTCCGAGTACTACACTACACCACAACCAGAGGTTCCAAGTGCAATAAATTGGGATGCATTGGAAGCTGACCTAGCAAGAGGATTAAGGATAGGAGAACATGAACTAGCCACCAACTTCATCCAATACTATATTGACCATCCTATAGAACAGAGGTCTGTCAGGGGCGACATATGCTAGGAAGGGGGGAGTGTTGGCATACAAGTCATATGAATAGCATACAAGCACAACGGAGCAGTCATGCATAATACAACCAACGGAGCAGTCATGCACAATACGGCAACAAGGCCCAATCATTTTTTTCCATAAAGTATTTCCAATTCAAGTGATTTTCATCACTGACTTGCCTCTGCATCATAGCCACACTCCACCTGTGGCAGGCTCTCATTCTTTGACGGTGCACTGGCCAGACCCCGCTCCCTAGTATCTTTCCCCTAGGATCTTGATGTTGCTGCTTGTAGACACCCTTTATCTCCACTTGCCTCATTTTGTTTATAGAGGCTCTACATCCTAGGATTGCCCTTAGTTCTCTTCTTGGTCTACATGCCATTCATTGGCACTTTCATGTACTTACTGCATAATCAGAACTTTCATTGTATTTTTTTGCTCTAATATATGAGATTTTGGTTCTTCGTTATTTGCACCTTATATGGTTGTTTCTTGGTTGATTATGTTCCAATGGCATGTGTACTAGTTATTCCTATAGCGTACTCTGTGTTGTTGTTTATTTTCACTTTTGCCTGACCCCAACACTTTCACAATACTCCACCATTCCCCTCTTCTATCCACTACTCCCTACCCCCATTCTTCACATGGTCCCTTCCCCCACCCTCCCTCACCTGCCTTCAAACCTATTCCACTTACCTAATCTGGACATTCCCCCAACTCCATCACCCTACCTTTAGCCTTCTACCTAGCCCCATCTTTACCTCCCTGCCTATCCATCTCCACAACTTCAGCCCTCCCTTCCCCCTCCTTCCTACCATCTCTTTGCCCTCCCTTGCTTTTCTATGCAATATTTTCACTTTTGGTTCTTCTCTGGTGGTTCTTCTCTCCTGCTCCTAGTGGATTGGTTGTTGCTCAAGTGTCCTTTTGAAGATTTTGCAACACAAGAATCTTGGTGTCATCTCTGCTCTAGGTTTTGGTTGTTGCTCTCTGGGACGGAGAGCCCATTAGGTGGTGGGCATCTGTTGAGCCCATAAAAGTCATATTGGTCAAAGTCAACCATAGTCAAAGTCAACACATTCAAGGTCAAAGTCAACATGGGTGAAGTCAAAGTGTTCAAAGTTCGAGTGTCAAGGTGCACAGGTAGTGCACAATTAATTGTTCACAAAGGATAAAATTACAGAAAGTTGGTTGCAGGTTGTAGAGGTATTTTTGTAATTTCTCTAAGGTTCAAAGTGTTTTTAAAGTATTTTGGAAGGTTCAAGTGAACCCTCTCTTAGGTGCACATTTGAAGAATTAAAAGGCAAAAGGTGAAGGTATGTGAAGCGGCAGCGTATGCAAAAGTGAAGGTATGGCCTCCCAATTTAAAGTTTTGTTTTGGTCTAAAGTCACTACAGGAAAAAAGAGGGATTTGTTGGCTGCCCACTTTTAAAGACAATCTTGGGACATCAAAGTGGGCACCAAGATACTCTACCAATTAGGAGCATACATGAATCGACCACTCAAATCAAGGCAAGGATTATTCTTGGAGGACTAGGCAAGGTGGGCATAGTCTAAGCGAGGCAACAGAGAGAAGTGCAAGAGACACACAGTGTGCGACACAGAAAAGTGAAGTGCAAGGTGTGTATGAAGAGTGACTAAGAAGTGTGCAGAGAAGTGCTAAGCTTACAACCAAAGATCCCAAGGTCCCATTGAAGTTGTGCATGTGCCGACAGAAGGCGTCCATCCCTCCCCCTTATTGGCAGCTTGGTGCAAGGTGTGCACAAGTGCAGGCTTGGAGAAGGTGGAGGTCTAGTGTAGAGAAGGTCGGCAACAACAAGAACCTTGGGTATTTTGTATTTTGTGATTGTGCACTCGGTGGGATTTTGCACAGAAGCATTGGATTGTATTGTGCATTACCATTGTATTTGTCTTCTCATAATAAATCAACAGAGGCTTCCAGTGTGTATCTTTCTTCTTATCTTTCCCTTTTCTCCTACAAGTACTCAAATCCCTTTTTCTACAAGAATCCCCCAAAAAACTTCAACTGAACAACCTAAAAAATGAGCTCTCTAGCTCTTTTTATAGTTTTCTGACTACTTTTGGCCTTGACACGTCCAGCCTAGTTATAAATTAGGTTCCGCAGCTTATTTCAGGGCTCAAATGGAGTCTAAAAATCATGAAAATTGGTATGTAGATAATTCTATTAATCCTTAAGCTTCAGGACTCCCAGGATTGAAAAAAATAGAGTTTCAAAAATGTGAAATGATACTTACAACGGCTTTTGGTGATCAAAATCACTGTTTTTAAAGGGGTTTCTTCTAAAAATTTGACATATACTTCTTGGAGCTCCCTACATGCTCCCTCTTCTTGTGTGTCCACTTCTTTGAGATGTTCCCATGCTTGGTGCTTGACCTTGAGTTCCAAAAAATTTGCATTGTTCTTGGATGGTTTGCTAAGTGCCAAATCGAGATCTTACATTTATCTAAAAGATCCTAAATCCATAGAGCAAGGCTTTTGTATGTGCTTTGATATTGAGGATAATCTAGGGGAAGTTTTAGAGCTTTCCAAGATGTATAAAGATTTAGACAGTGCTACTAGCTTTACTCTTAAACCATCCACATCAATGGTGGAGTTAGTAGAGAAAGTGGCACAAAATTTAGGAGTCTCGAGTAAACATGCGCCAAGAATGGTCTTAGTGGAATGATGTTATAACTATGGAGGAGACCACATGACCAATATGTGTCCAATCATGGCTCAACCCCAAGGAAACCTTGATAGCCAATATTGCACTATTGAGAGGAGATACACTAACCACACTATAGAGGATTGACCTTATAATAGGCACGTGGTTAGGAAAATGTATCTACAACCATATCAACAATGGGAAAGATATCCAAATTAGTACCAACTACAACAATACTTTAGGCCACAACAACCTTACTAGCCACAATATCAAGATCAACAAAGACTCAACTAGTATTGGGTCAACAACCTCCTCCACTAGCCAATGTGATCCAAGTCAAGTATGCATCAACAAAAGAAAACTTGAGTAGAGCCTTAGTGCCGACACCTCCCTTGATCTTCGAAAACGATCCAAATGCTCATAGCTCCGACTCAACGCTTGTAGATAGTCCACCAACTTAATACATGGATTCATGTGGGCATTAAAAAATTTATCCTTATGAAAACCCTGGTGAACCTAGTTGGAAGCTAGAGTACTCAAATGTAATGTAGGCCAACCCTAACCCAAGGCCCCAAACAAGACAAATGAGACCCCAAGGACCATGTTGTGGGTGTCAGGGAGATCACTTCATTAGAGATTGCCCAATCTCTACACTAGGACAACCACAATTAGTAACAATTCAAGGATTTTGTCCTGATTGCGGTAAGGAACACAGCTTCAAGGATTGCACAAAGAACCCATACAATGCATAAAGAATTACACCGATCAATGTTATTCGCTTAGTAGTAGACTCTAATGGAAGAACAATTAATACAACCCCAATGCAAGTAGTAACTAGAGCTCAAGCCCTAGAACAAAACCAAGGCATAGGTCAAGAGAAGAGCCTAGACAACAATGAGACTGAGAGCACAGCTAGAAAAATAACGAGAGCCTCGAAAGATAGACATAAACGAATGAAACGACAATGGACAAAAAAGATGAGTGAACTAGAAGAAAGCCTAAGAGATACCAAAGCTAAACTTAAAGAAATCACATCTCAAACACATTCTCACACATCACAACCACTGCCCTTGCCATCTAATCACCCTCATATAACCCCATCACCACCTAGAGAAGGATAAGTCTTAGCAGATCCTACTCCCAAGGATTTAGAGATGATGCTTAAAGCATATGAGGCTAAAATCCAAGAAGGTCCAAATATGCAGAACATGAAAAGTGTTACCTTAGAGCTCAACTAGAGGTTGAAAGAACTAAGCTATATCCGAAGATGGTAGAATCGACACATACCATGTTTGAGGTCAACCATCTTTTCAATTGCACTAACTTAGCCAAGGCACAAGTGCACTTTGACGGATTGCTAGAGAGACTAGAGAAAATAATGTTGGCTATGAGCTTTATGTAGCTCTTATGTGTGAACACCTCTATCAAAGAGGGTTATCTTATCCAAAGCTATATCTACACTTCTATTGGCTAAGAGCTTCTTTATTGTTGTATAAAAGGACCTTTTCAGTCACATAATGGAAGGGCACACTTTTCAAGTCATACTCGTGCATGTGAGAGTATTACCTCATTCTCCCTCTACGTTATCTCTTCACCTTTCATGTTCAAATGTAAGTCTGCACCTTCTTCTTTATATGCACCATAGCATTCTCAAGCTTGCTAGATTGTTGTGCCATCAAGAAGGAAGTCTTTCAGGTGGTATTAGAGCCACTCAAGCAATGTGGGATTATGTAGAAGCTCATCGATCACATTATTGAAGAACCTGAAGCTTTGATTATTCATGAGTGAAGCTCTGCTTATCCGTGAGTACTCACAAAGACTCCATGGTGGATGTCAATTTCAATAAGTTGCTACACAGGCAAATTCGAGTTCAAAATCTAGATTTTTGTCACCATTCGTGCATAAATCAACAATGGTTTATTGTACTGGATTTTTTTCTCAGATCATGTACCATACAACTCAAGAAAATGGTGTGATTGTATAGGCACAAAGTCATTGAGGAAACAAACACACATGTGGAAGGTATAACTACATTGGAGGTGCCAATGGTGCATTTGAATCAAGCGGGGATGAATAGGCCCTGTGTTCGTATAGTGCTACACTGATGCCGCTCTAAAATTTTTTTTCAAGGAGGATATTGCAACATTACTATCCTTTTTAGAATTTATGAGTGAATGGCACAGGAGGAGATTCTTCAAAATCTTGAAGCACTGATGAAATCTCTGGTGGCATGAAGCATTGCCTTCAATTGGTATCATTTTGATGTTGTTATCTTTCTTCCACTTCATTCATAAGTTGTAGCACAAGTAGAGCATGCATTCCTGCTCTTGTTCCTCATCACTATACTTTTGCTACATCTGTTCATACTTGTTGTATTCACAACTATCAACCAAGGCCACACATAGATTTTGAGTTGACATAGAAAAGATGATACAATATCTGCAACATATATTGTGCTTTAGCTCAATACATCTCGATAATCTAAGATTTCTAGAGTACCCAAAGTGCGTGAGGAGTTGTTTCTCATGTTGGTTGACTCAAGGAAGATATTTTCACAAGGAGGTCATTTGAATGAATAAATGAATAAAATCATCTTCTATTACAATGAAACAATTAATTGAGAGAGATAGAAGAGAAATTAGTTCAAGCACGTAATGCTTTGTAATCATTCTCATTTTCTTAAAACATACAATGTACTTATGTTCTAAGTTTCTATGGGATTAGACACTCCTCTCATTCTTGAGCAGTAAGATCTTCTCGATAAATAAAATTTCTTGAATAATATTGTTGTAAGGAGTTAGACACTAACCTTGGAGAGTCTCCAAGAGTTAAGACCTCTCCAACATGAGTGAAAAGCCTCTAGAAAAGTTCAATGGCCAAGGTTTCCATACATGGAAAACAAAGATCAAGGGTCATATCATGACTAAATAGTTATTATTTGTCACAAAACCATTAGCACCAAGAAAACACTTGAGCATAGAAGAGGGCTATGTTGCAGAGCAAAGAAGCATAGGAGAAGAGCCCCAAAATTTTCAATTTAATGGGCATAATTCTTCTTCTTCAAAGTCTTAGAGAATTCCCTGAAACCATGTAAATGCACTAGAGGAGTCCTCTAGTTGCATAATCCAAACTTATTGTAAAATATCCCTTGTAATTTAGTAGGAAATTCACTTTTTAGTAATAAAGTGCCGGTCTCTTGTGTGAAAGGACCAAATTTAGGGCACATGTATATAAGTCACTTTGTGACTCTTTGTAGAGACTTTTTGCTATTGTGAACAAGGAGATCTTTGAAATCTCGAATTTGCCTCTTTCCTGCAGATTTCCATCTTCTCTTTGATCTTGTGTGTGTGTGTGTAATGCTTGGAATGTGTGTGTAGGACTGTTGTCTACCCCTTCCCACTGTTTTTGAGCTATTGTAGTGTGTGTGTGAGCTTGTAGGAGTTGTGGTGTGAGTGTGGGTACTTCCCGCCATTCACTATTTTGGTCATAACTTGAAGCAATATTGTCAGAATCAAGTGAAACTACTTAGAATAGATGCGTCTCGTTGAGAGCTTCGAGACGAGTACCTATTGACTATATTTGGAGCTTGGAGCTGGGAGAAATCCTTGATTTACTGAAAACTACTGTAAGAGGCATCGCGGCAGACACTTTCAGTCTTTCAGTGAGTTTGAGAGGTGGAGTAGTATTTTCTCATGCATATCAGCAGAACCACTTCATTTTCCATCATGTGTGCACATGTCTTCATACACTTGGTTAGGTCGTTTGATCGGATTGACATATAAGCGTGTGTCAATTTCCCACTATATGCACTTGTGTTGCAAATGAAGTTTAGTCTCTTTGGCACAAGTCCTTGAGTCTTCTTGACTTAAATACACACGTTTTTGGCGCCGTTGCCGGGAAACACTCAGACGAGGTGCCTTCATGATGGTTATAGATCTAGTGTGATGAAATTGTACTTGTAGAAGTGAATTCGTTCCGTGGCAAGTAGTCAATCACTTCAGCACTTGTTACTTCACATCTTGGAGGTGTGTGTAATGAGTTTTTAGGTTTAGAGTTAGTAGGAAGGAAGAGAAGGAGAAGTTAGGGTTAGGTCAGGAGGAGAGGAGAGGAGAGGAGAATAGGAGTGAGGTAGGAGTAGGCCAAGATCACCAAGAAAGCCCAAAAAATTTCCCAAAATTAGTGTAGTTCAGTTTCTGCCACCAAAAAGTATAAAAACCGAAAAATTTGACTTCATTTGTAGTTCAGTTTTTGCCACCAAAAAGTATAAAAACCAAAAAAATTGACTTCATTTGACACTTTCCTGCATTTTGGTATCGTCGGAGAGCAACGATCGGTATTGTGGGTGTAGTATCGCGCATTGCAGGCATTTAACACTAGTTGTTGAGCTCAAAGTGCAGCCAAGACATCACTGAGGTAAGGCTCCATAAGTGTTCACTGACCAAAACAAATTAAAGAGCACAAACACGTGAATATATGCGCATCCGGTATCGCGGGGAGGGGCAGAGTATTTTCTGAGTTTCTATGCAAGAGACAATAAGCTAGGAGTGAAGAGGGGTGAGAGAAGAGTAGGGGGTGACAAAAGTTTTTGACTTTTGAGGTATTTTGGCTTGAGTATCACGATCGGTTGAGTTTTTGGTATCACGATACCAAAAATTCCCTTGTATCGCGATACTCGCCGAAGTATCGTATCGTCGATTACCAACCCTAGTATCGCGACACCACTTGTGGTATCGTATCGTCGGGTCGGGATCGCGATCTCACTTTGCCAAAGTGGTATCATATCGTGGTCCACTTTTGGTATCATATCGTCCTCTTCTCTGTGTGGTATCGTGATACCGCTCCCGTATCGTATCATGCTGTTCGGTGGTATTGTATCGCCTAACCGTCGATATCTTATCGCGATCAATTAGTGGTATCGTATCGTCTCGAGTCCTGCCTAGTATCACGATACCATACTAGTATCGTATCGCCTTGTTCGGGGGTATTGTATAGCCAATTGCATTGGTATCATATCGCGCCCCACCCTAGTATCGTATCGTGTTTGGCCTTCAATCCAAGGGAAAGATACACATATACACATGTTTTGCCCAAACTTCTGGAAATCAGTCGAGTCATATTGTTTGAAGGGCACAATTATATCTTCAATATGTAATTTCACGCTCTCAACAACTACCTCGTACACACTCGTACTTATGCACTCTTGCTCTTCCAAGGTCCCTTTCACTCATGCACATTCCTATGTACACTTACATCCTCTACCTCCTTGTCCATATAAACCCCAACCTACGTGCATTCACTTCCTCATATACTCTCGCACATGGACACTCGCATGCACTCTCAGACTATCTACCACTTCGAAGCATACCAACAACCTCTCAAGACTTGAAGTCAAATGACCAAATCATTAGACGTACCCAAATCTTGTCACGGGAACACACACACCCACTTTCATTCTCCCTCACTTTCTCACTCTCTTGCACTTTCCCTTTTCTTCTCTCTCTCTCTCTCTCACACACATATGCTCACACATACACTTCCACGCACACATTCAATCTTTCATACACTCACATACTTTCTTCACTCCCTTACTTTCTCTCCCAAAATCCGCCCACTCGCTCTCTCTACCACACACTCAACCAGACACACTGAGAGTAAAGAACTTAGACAACCGGTCACCACACACTTTGCACATGCTCCAACACAAGGAAGTAAAAAAATTTCACACACTCAGTCCAGCACATAATCATACCCCTAGACACTTTCCATGCATGCATATGCTGAGACACACACACTCAGGCAGTCTTTGCCCGAGACAAAGGTATTCACCCTTCATACCATAACCGCACTCAGTCACTCGCATGCACTCTCTTCCGTCTCCACATACCATGAAGGCTCTAATGATCACCAAAAATCAACTAGAATCATGAGGGAATTTTCAACAGATGCTTCAACTAAAATTTCCACAACTCCCACCATCTTGAGCCTTCACTGCTATTAAGTCAATGTTTATATCAAGTTTGCTGCTGCAATTTTTTCTTCAACAGAAATAGACTAGGTAAAAATAAATAATTTTGACAACAGCCTCCAATCATTTACAGGCACAGTTCTTGAAATGATACCTAGTTCAAGATGTAAAGACTACTTTTTCCCTTTATTACACTTGCTTAAATAGTGAGGCATAACTTACCTCCTCATTACTTATCCAGAGCTTGAGCTTCATAGATTGCAATCAAAGACGCTTCTTTCATCCTGAATTCAAATGTACATGCACATAACTCTGATTCGTCCTTTGTATGTTCTCACTCCAATTGTTCTATGCTTCAGGTCATTGTGCTAATTGTTGAAGACTTTGCTCCTTGCTCGATGAGCACATCTTGTTGAAATCCCTAGAGCATGGGTAGCTACTCCATTGGAAAGAATTGAAATCATCGTCAGCGTAAGGAAATTGCAATCAATTCGGGCCTCTGCTCCGCTGGTGCTGAGTCCCAGAGTAGAATCCCCTCCCTTCTGATATACGAAGCAGCCTAGCAAACCAGATCCGCTCCTTCTCTTTGCTGAATTCCCGGAGCCCCCAAAAGAATCCTCCTTTTGCACACCTCTGTCCCCCTCGATCTGTTGTTATCTGAACAAAGCCAAACCTGCGCTGAGAGATGTTTGGATCAAATCAATCACCCGGATGTTCTGCTCCCCGTGATGGACTGTTGTCCCCTCCTTTTCTATTGTACGTGCACACAATATAAAGTTTGCAAAAAGCAAATCCTTCATGTATTTTTGATGATGCGGCTCCCAAGATTTGCAACAGTATCCGAACTCTCATTTGTAGATGTCTGGTCTGCAAATATATACTGGTCATGATCTTTCTTCATTGTTTAGCCACAACGACAAGCAAATCCTTATTCACATTGCAAATAGTAGTTCAAAATCCCACATAATCGCTCGCTTTGAGAACTATTCAATCTGCCTCCAGGGTTTTAATCCACACACGGTTCTTCACTGCAGGTTTGTGCTCGCACTTCTCTTGTACATCACTTGTCCATTCTCTCGCAAATCAGTAACTTCCCAGGATGAGGAGAATTTAGATTCTGTAGAGAATCCACATCTGAAGTTGTGATTTGCGATGATATGCAGCCCAAAGATCTTTGTTCTCCTTAGCTCACTATCCCTTGAAGGACAACAACCTCCATTTGTCGTATAGGTCAGCTTTCCCTTACATATCTGCTAAAGTCCGATATTACTCCCTTCCTTTTGGCAATACCTTTACTCTGAATATTTCCCAGAACATGAATCAGCAGTGATAATCTGAGGAGAGAATGTATTGCCCTTTCCACGGCACTAGCGCCCACATTCAAGAAGAGCTTCCCCTGAACTCCTATTGGTTGACACCTTTCTTCCCAGTCAGTGACAGTGGTCTGTGATTCACTATAGCAACTCATCAAGAAAATCCAATTCCAAATTATACATTGGGCCGAATGCAACTACAAAAGTGATGACCCATCATATAATGGCCGATGTTTCCCCCCCCAACATCGCATACACGAAATCTCTACGATCTACTGCTGCTCGACCCAAAGACCAACCTGCCATGGAGAGAAAGTAGCACGAACGAACTCTCCCCTTTCTACTCCTAAGCTTCAACCATCTCCCACAAAGGGCCTGCTTCCTCAGACCACAGTTCTGCCCAGCTCCTTTCTTTATGAGATGCTCGGTTTAACACGAACTTTGGGAAAATTCTCCCGTGTACATTTCCAATCATTGAAGAATCTCCACTCCTCCAATATGAATAACACGAGATAGGGAGCCCCCCCCAACGCTTCTTTTGCTCTGACGACACCCAAAAATACTACACCCTCCTTCAAAGCACTCAACCAGTAGAAGAATGAAACTTCCCCCTTCGTAGCACCTTGGCTGCTGAACAACAAACCCAAAAGAACCTCCCTCTTATCAACTGTGTAGAACACAGGCCGACTGTAAGCAAGAAGAACGATAGCCCAAGAAATCCCCCCCTTTCTTTGTGGCAGAGAAATAAACAGTCGCTACCTCCTTCGAGCAAGAGCCAGAGAGAGTTTTTTCTTGCTACCCCCAAGATAAAAGACCCCCAGCTACGAGTTCCTGCCACCTCCGGTACAGAGCAAAAAAACAAAAAACAACAACCCTCCTATCAGAGCATGGCCGAGGGCCTCCCTTTTCCTTTCTCTGCAATAAAAAAACCACCTTTTCTGCACAAAACAGAAAGCGGCCACTATCTTTGGTTTTTCTGCCAAAATACCAGTACCAATAATTATGTCCAATGGGGGATGAACTATGGCCTCTCCTTTTCCTCATATTGACAAGAATTGAAGATTTTCAAGTTGATTCTGCTGCCCTTTGTTTGGTAATTTCTGTGTGTATTTCACTTCCCTTATCTCCAGCACCAAAGTTACCACAAGCTTCCAAAGCACATGTATATGTGACGTCATCATCTCACATCTTGGAGGGAACCATATCTACTAGTTCATGTTGGTGAGCACAGATTCATAGACACCACTTGTTTACAACAATAATGTTTCATCATCTAATCAAGAAGAACGACTGGATCTGTATCATGAACGAGATTATAGACTTCATGGATGCTTGAGCCTTTTTGAAGCATATGGGCAGAAGTCTCCACTAATTGAAGATTCGCAGGACTGTATTAAGATTTGCTTCTACTAAGAGAGTGCAATCCACATATCTCAGGGGTCCCAACAATTGAAATACATGTCTTCTTAAATCTGTTCTTTGATCACAACGTCTACAAATGTACTCCATGTCCAGGCCTAGCTTCTCTATGACCCCTGCCATCTTACACTCTAATGCACATGTCAAATGAGCTCCATGACCACAAAACTCAGCCCCTGGAAGCCTTGCAAAACATCGGACTGAGGTGGACCGCCTCCCAGCCACATTGATTGAAGTCAACTACTATGGACCAACAATTTTTTTATTGCAAAATACCTGCATTCGGAGGTACATTCTACAAAAAATAGAAACCAATTAGTCCAGCAATAATGTTTTATCATCTAATCAAGAAGAATGACTGGATCTGTATCATGAACAAGATTATAGACTTCATGGATGCTTGAGCCTTTTTGAAGCATATGGGCAGCAGTCTCCACTAATTGAAGACTCGCAGGGCTGTATTAAGATTTGCTTCTGCTGAGAGAGTGCAATCCACATATCTCAGGGGTCCCAACAATTGAAATACATGTCTTCTTAAATCTGTTCTTTGATCACAACGTCTACAAATGTACTCCATGTCCAGGCCTAGCTTCTCTATGACCCCTGCCATCTTACACTCTAATGCACATGTCAAATGAGCTCCATGACCACAACACTCAGCCCCTGGAAGCCTTGCAACACACCGAACTGAGGTGGACCGCCTCCTAGCCACATTGATTGAAGTCAACTACTATGGACCAACAATTTTTTTATTGCAAAATACCTGCATTCGGAGGTACATTCTACAAAAAAATGGAAACCAATTAGTGCACAAAAACCAATAGTTTATTCGGCTAACATATCGTCTCATTTTCAGGAGTCATATCGCGATACCAAGTTGGTATCGTATCGGTGCCTTGCAAGAGGTATCATATCACGTGAGAAGGCTGGTATTGTATCGGCTTATATTCAGGTATCATATCGGGGCAAACTCCAGTATCGTATCGGGGCAAACTCCAGTATCGTATCGTGCCCCTTTTGGTATCATATCGTCCAAAAAGTGGTATCGTATCGTCTGGGTTTTCAGTATGGTATCGCCTGACTGATTTAGTATCGTATTGTGTGGACCCCTAAGGTATCGTATCGTCAGGAAAATCAGTATCGTATCATGGCCAAGCGCAGTATCGTATCGTCTGCTACTACAAGTATCGTATCGCCTAGGTTTTTGGTATCGTATCATGACCAGCTTAGTATCGCCTAGAAGTGGTATCATCTAGAGCTTTTGTAGTATTTTGCAGGGAAAACTTGAGGCATTGGAAGAGCCACTCAAGGAGAGTTTTAGAGACCTAGAGAGCCTCAGGAGGGTGAATGAACTTGAGGTCAGGGAGAGTGCTAAGTAGCCGAAGAAGTGTCGTATCCTCTGTAGGGAGTGCCGCTTAGGTCAGTCACCACTCTGTCTATTTAGATACCTCTAGTGACTCCGAGGAGGAGATACCAATGGCCTCAGAAGACATGCATGGTCCAGCCCCAAGCAGAAACTTCATGACCACGGTAGAGGGAGAGTACCGTACCTCCTTATAGTATGTTTCTACTAATGCCCAGGAGATTCCCATGTACCTGGATGGCTTAAACAGATCAGTGGCTAGGATGGTAACCTCTATGGATGCCACAATCGTGCCTAGACCTACTGTTAAGTACGAAGGAGGAGCATATATGGACAAGGTAGGTCACATCTACATAGTGACTGAAGGAGCTAGTGATGACCCCTAGAGGTAGATCCCAAGTAACACAAGTCTTGAGAGGAGACTTGATACCTCAAGATGACTACCTGTTGGGAGTATATATGATCCATGGATCAGATGTACTACTTCAAACAGACTTACCTATGCCAAGAAGAGAAGAAAACCCGATGACGTTTTATGAGCTGAAGGATCCAAAAGATGAAACTAGAATCACATACTTGGACAAAAATCAGAGGAGATATTGGCTGATTGGTGCCTTAGACAGAGCTCGATTGAAATACATGGGGTTGCCTATATTCCCTCAAAGAGATCAGGCAACTACTTCGCGGAACCCCTTTGGAAATCAACAAGAGATAGAACACATCATGTCAGGACAAACTAGCCAACGGAGTGGTCCAAACCGTACTCATGTACAATTTGCGACTTCAAGAGTGCAAACAAACAATCAGACCCACCCAGGAGTAGGCAATCAATACCGACCACTAGTAAGACCACGACCACCAGTAGGAGGACAGCCTGGAATACCTCTAGTTAGACCAGCAATTCCGGCCTTTCCTGTAATGCCTAGACCGCCAGAACCAATGAGAAGACTGAGACCTATCCAAGTGGCCAAATGCATAAGAAATCATTATGAAGGAATGGGAGAACCCTACGATCACATCGCTGAATTTAAACAAGTTCTAAGAGCAGAAAAAGTAGAAGACTTCTTTGTGCTGTATGAGTCTTTTGGACTCACTCTCACAGGAACAGCTCTAACTTGGTTCCAGCCGTTAGACCCTAATCAGTTTGGAAACATGGAGCAATTTTTTCAAGAATTCATTGGGGAATTCACTAAGAGAGGGGTTAAACACAATTCTGCGTCTTTAATCCATAGCTTTAAACAGAACCCTAATGAAGCAGTGAAAACAGCTGCCCAGAGATTCAATCAGTATGTTGATAGATGCCCAGTGGCCGAGAGGCCCACTCAGCAAAAAATGATTTCATTATTTTTGGATGAACTCACGAATGGAACCCTAAGAACTTTAGTTTACGTGAAGAGGTTACAAACCCTAAGTGAGTGTCTTCAAGAGTGCATTGATCTAGAAGAGAATCTAGCTGAGGACCTCAAGAGCACACCCAGCCCTACTAAATCAGAAGACTCTCGAAGTACCATTATTTCCAACTCTAGTAATATGGAAGAATTAGCAGAGCTACTAGCAAAGAAACTAGGAGTCCAGGGGCAAAGAACTTACCAACACCCAGCCCTAAGAGTGCCAATGTTACGAAGGTGTAGCCTATGTGGAGGAGATCACCCCACACACATGTGTGTGCGAGGAGGGACTAGCACACACCAGACATATCCATACAACGGACAGCACCAACAAGGAACCACTTTGTATTGCCACCTAGAACAAAAATACACTAATCACACCACGGAGAACTGTCCATTCAATAGGTAGTCATGCCCCTTACAACCACTACAATATCGACCATACGGATATCCACCTAGAGAGCCAGGCAGAGAGATGCCTAGATACAATCCCTATCCAACACCAGCAGGAGCACCGAGACCTTATGAACAAGCACCATATCCACCACCCCAACCAGTGTTAGGGCCACAACTGTCCCAACCTCAACAAGTGGTCCCAGTAAAGTATGCTCAGCCAGAAGAAAATTTGGAAAGAGCCATAGTGCCAGCATCGATGACGATCAATGTGGAATCAACAAACCCTGGATATGAGTTGGCCCCAGGAGAGTATTATCCATATGAAGCTAACACGTTAGAGTATGAATCAGCCTATGATTTGGCTTATTATGGATATGAAGGATATGATCAATATGGAACGGAGGTAGCAACTTTGATGTATACCGCACCTAAAGCACAACCACCCATGAGACCATCCGTTAGACCACCTGTGCCGAGAGGACCTTGTTATAGATGTGGGGGAGACCATTTTATTAGAGAATGTCCTCGGCCTTACAATTCACCACCCCCTAGGACTTGGGAAGGATATTGCAATGATTGCGGAAAGGAACATCTTTTCAGGGACTGCCCTAAGAATCCAACCAAAGCCCAAGACACTATGCCAATTAATGTAATTGAAGTGATAGAAGCATCTGGAAGCGATAAGGAATATATTGTACCGTTAAAGGCCATTACTAGAGCTCAAATGAAAGAACAAAAAGGAAAACAACCAGAACAGGAACGAGAGAGCAAAAGAATGGTAAGTCCCAACATTCAAATAGTTGAGGATTCTCAGGATCCACGTGAGAGTACCCAGACCATTAAAGCACAGAAATGGAAGGAAAGAAGAGAAAAAATCAAAGATAAATGAATGAAAAACAAACGTCAAGATAATAAGAAACAAACTGGAAGCATGAAAGAACAAAAAGAACAGGAAATTCAGAAAATTCCACCACTGATTCAAGAAGTAGGGAAACCGGAATCCATTTTAGCTGATCCAAAATCTGATGACCTAGACATGTGGCTGAAAGCTTACCAAGCTAGAATTAAGACTGGACCGAAAGTAGAACAACATGAAAAACTTTACCCACAAGGAGAATTAGAAAAAGAAAGGCTTGCAATATATCGAAAGCTTATAGAGGTTGCACAAGCTACCCTAGAAAAGACTATTCCAGCCCTATCAGAGACGAGAATACCAGATAATCAATATAAAGAACACGTCGAAGCCTTGGATAAAGAACTTAGAGGGAAGGATGACAAGCACGAGCGAACTAGAACCCAGGATGAACCACTGTCAACCATACCTAACCTAGAGGCAGAATGGCCAAAGGAGTTATGGAATAGGATCCGAGAAGAACAATGGAAGAAAAATGGAGTATCGAAGCCTCCTTTTGAGGAAATAGACGTGGAAGTTTATCAACCAAACCCCAACCTGGAAGAAGTATATGAGGAAGCATCAAGGCTCGATAGAAATAGAGAAGAAGCTCAAAGCATTTCAACATTGCCTAATTACATGGGAGAATACGAAAAGGAGTCTATAATAATACGAGCACCCACAGTACATGGAAATGGAAAAGGGAAGTCAGAGAAGAGTTCACACAATTTAATAGAACTTAAGAAGACAAAAGTACAATGCAAATTAACCGCGGAAGAATTACTTCAGGTAAAACCACAATTATGGAAGCAATTAGCGAGCCAATTAGAATTAGGGCAAGAGAAGGAAGAAAAGGAAGGAAATGGAAAAGAGAACACATCTAAAATACAAATCCCAGTTGATAAAGTGAGACAGTTTAGTGAAGGAGACGAAGGCAATACATGTCTAACTGTCACTTACAATGGGTACATGACCAAGGCTATACTAGACACGGGAGCTGGGGTAGGAATCGCCACCAAGGAGATTTGGGAGAAATGGGGAAAACCTGCCTTACGACCCACACACATGAAGCTCCAATTAGCAGACGATCATGTGGAGAAACCCTTAGGAATATTGGAAAGAATCAAATTAAGCACCTGTGGAGTAGAATTTGAACACACATTAGCCATTTGTAAGCTCGAAAAAGCTAACAACTACAAAATGATATTAGGACAACCCTTCATGAGACAAATGCGGGTAGTGCAAGACTGGGGAAGAGATTCATTATACCTGCAACATCAAGGAAATACAACCAAGATAAACTTGCATACGTTTGCATATCGAGATGTTCCTCCACTACAATGGAATCCCATACACAAGGAGGAAGACGACCTATCTATTCATAGTGTTGGAACAAGTGATCAATCATGGATACACAAGTACGCTCAGTTATGGATGTGCAAGGAAGCCAAGAAAGAAGAAGACAACAGACAGATGTGGCCAATAGGACATGCTAACTACAGACCTGTAGAGGACCCGAGGTACATGCCTCAAATCTTTTCGGATGAGACCTTTGAACCGCATGGATGGATGGAAATCCTAGCAACCTTAGATGTGTGTGTGAATGAGGAAGTCTTGACAATGAATGAGTGCGTAGATGAGGAAGGATATGATGTAAATCTTTACATGGTTGTCCTTCAAGAAGTAGAAGAAGGGGAAGTCCTGGAAAAAGAATGGAAAGAAGAGTATGAGAGTATAGAAATGGAACCAGAATTCGATTCTGAAGAAAGCTACCTGAACACCATTCAAACCAGAGAGAAATAGGAACCGACAAAGATCTTGGCAATAGAAGCCACTTCCAAAGTACTAGAACAAGAAGCAGAAATGAGTAAAACCAAGCCAGACCCAGATCCGTTTGAACTTCCTGAACATTTTAAAAGATACGAAGTAGAGGAGAGAAAGATAGCTATTCAAATGGCTAAACGAGAGGCTCGGGATGGAGAAGCATACGACAACAAAGAACAAACAAAAAAGATCATAGTAACAGTGGAAGAGGGAGAAGAAAGAAGTACCTACATAGGCAAAGATGTGTCGGTGGAAGAGGAGGAAGAGTTAATACAACTGATCCGAGAATATTGATACGTGTTCGCATGGACGTATAAGGATCTCAAAGGCGTGGAACCCTCGATTTGTTCTCATAGGATACCAATGACGGCAGATGCAAAACCATCAAAACACTGCCATATACATACAATGAGATATATGCTACTAAAATTAAGGAAGAAATAGACAAACTACTAGCGGCAGGCTTCATATATGAGATAGAACACACCGAGTGGGTATCACCACTAGTAGTTGTGCCTAAGAAGAACATAAAATTGAGAGTGTGTATTAATTTGAAAAAGGTCAATGCAGCCACCATATGTGATAGCTACCCATTACCCATTACGGACCATCTATTCGAAAGAGTAGCAGGAAAAGAAGTATATAGCTTCTTAGACGGATTCTTAGGATACAATCAAGTAGCTATTGCTACTGAGGATCAACATAAGACCACATTCGCGACCGAATGGGGATTCTATGCTTTCAGAGTGATGCCTTTTGGACTCACTAATGCACCAACTACTTTCCAACGATTGATGTGTCATGTTTTCAAGGAATTTCTGAAAAAAAGTATGGAAGTATATGTAGATGACCTATGTACATACTCCAATCAAAGACACGATCATATTCCTGAATTGAGGAAGATATTTAATAAATGTAGACAGTACAGAGTCTGTTTAAACCTAGAAAAGTGTGTCTTCATGGTGAGACAAGGGAAAATCCTCGAACACATAGTCTCTAGGAATGGAATATCCACAGATGAGGATAAGATTAAGGTCATCTTAGAGCTCCCTAGACCTAAGAATGCGAAGGAGGTGCAAGCATTTATGGGACACTCTGGATATTACCGTCGGTTTATTCACATGTATGCCATAATTGCCAAACCTCTGTATGGTCTCTTAACTCAATTCACTTGGACGGAAGAGTGTGAAAAGGCATTCAATGAGTTGAAAAAGAGGCTTAGCACGGCCCCAATTCTGAAAACGCCAAATTGAAACAAGCCTTTTCATATTCATGTTGATGCGTCTAATTATGCAATAGGATGTATATTAGCCCAGCTAGCCGATGAAGGAAAATTAGATCATCCAATTGCCTATGCAAGCAGACAACTAAATCAAGCTGAAAGGAATTATACCACTACCGAGCAAGAAGGATTAGGAATGGTCTATGCAGTGAAGAAATTTAGACAGTATCTCTTAGCCAACAAGTTCAAGTTTTTCATAGACCATCAAGCTTTACTGTATCTAGTCAATAAGCCTTGCAACATGGGAAGATTGGTAAGATGGTTCCTACTATTGATGGAGTTCGACTTTGAAGTGATAGTAAAGAAGGGAAACACCCATGTGAGAGTTGATCATCTTTCAAGGTTAACACATGGAGAACCACCTAATGGAGTACCCGATGATCTACCAGACACTTATTTGTTCAATCTAGAAGTTTTTCCAAAGTGGGAAGAGAAATTAATTCCTATACTTACGCATGGACCACAACACTCAATTAATAAGGAAAGTAAAAAGGAAATCTTACAATCAAGGAACTTGCATATTGTTGAAGATACATGTATTTTTTGGATCCACTTCATTTTCATCATCATTTGTACCTTTTTCTACCTTTTAATAAAGCACTCTTGTATAGGTGTGTGTGAGTGCCACACTAGAGAATAAGTGGGATTCATTCTCCTTTAAGTTTAGAAATCCCACATAGCATGCTTTTTTGCCATTTTGTATATAAAGAGGTCTCCACCTCTTCTTTTGGAGAGAGATTTTTTAGAAGTAATGAGATAATGTTAGTTTGTAGTTAGACTTTTGCTCTTTTGTCGTCATGATGTGCATGCGTGCTTGTTCTCTTCTTGTCTAACGCTTGTGACACGTTGATGTATGATTACGTCGCTATTATGATTGTGATTACGATTATGTGCATCATTTGCGATGCTTATGTTGTATCTTCTTGTTAATAACATTGTTAATCATACGTTGACGAAGCACCATTACGTCTGCTGGGTGCTTCTACGCCAACATTTGGGTCTCATGAGATGCTTCCTGGTTTGACAAGTATGAGTTGTGATGCTACAACGTCAACAACTTTTGGTGTTGTTGCTGGGGAGCATTCTCTTGTCACTTACATGATGGTTTATGGCTTGAAGATGACGTTTATGCAAGCTTTTCATGGCGATTTGAGTTTTTCTTTTCATTACGCTCTTGTGAGCATTTGCGGCTTGCAAGATTTACAATAACTTGTATGGGATGAGCTATTTGTGATGGTAGGAATCTCCTCCTTGGATGATTAACCACTCACGTGTAGTGATCCATCAAGTTACAGTAAAATGATAAAGAAGAAGTAGATTAGGTTCTCCTTTTTTTGCACATTATAATTCATAAAAATTAGATCTTTTGTTTATCATGTGTAAATAAGTGTTTTTCAGGGGTTCACCAAGAACAAGAACAACGGAGTTGAAGATCATCTATAAACACGGAACGATGGAGGCAAGCAACAAGAATCGTGTAAAGCAGCAAGAATCTTGTAGAGCTTTGAAAGGGACAGAGATACTCCACTCCATATCCAACTCGGAATCTCTAGCATCATGATCGATCTAGCTGAATCTGTTCTGTTTCCCCATCTAGAGGTTGCATAACGGGAGCTCGAGCTTTTTGTGAACTTGATGACAATGGCTTCCCTCGGAACTCAGCAAAAGTACAAGGCCTGCGGCAAGGTGCTCTATCTTGCGGATCAACTTACTGCAGATAATGTGGCGTACCATAAGGCCGTGTCCAATGCCATCACTGCAATAGCTCAGTAACTACTCCTCGTTTGAGGGAACACTGTATTGCAAGCCTCACTTCAGCCAGCTATTTAGAAGAACTGAAAAGGGTTTGGAATGAGGACAGGGAAGTGTCCCAAGTCTCTAGATAGGAGTTTTAATGGGGAATCAAAAATGCCCCCAAGTTTGCGTGCATCAGGCGCAAGGACTTCAGGTAGCTATTTCACAAGATCTTCCACTCAGTGCATAGATATGTATCACATCGTGGATATCCTTGCCTTTCGAGGGATTTCAGCGAAAATGTTGCTTTATTCGTCAAAGTTCCTCTACTGATAAATGAAGGGGTAAATAGACACATGCCATTTTTGCGCACTCAGAGAATAAGTGAACGCGGATTCTATCAACACTCAGATGAATCTAATCAGGCTTATTCACCGAAGGTAATGGTTGTATTTGGGTTAACTGTAGCAGATCATTCTAACTAGTGGAAGAGGGAAGTTTGGGTTTATTATTAGGCAACTTTATTCCTCCTGGTAATACACATTTGGGGCGAACTGTCAATACAGAATTCTTCTTCCAGGTTCTCTTCTCTCACTTACATCTCCTGTTAGTCATGAAGAATGCATGTGAAGGGTGAAGTTGGGAAGTAGAGATGATAAGTTAGTGAGAAACCGTGGTAGATGGAACCATGCATTGGATATGGATAGCGAATGATGGTAGCACTGCAGAGTTTTATCGTGCAAGTGGAAGTGTTTCTAAGTGACAAGCAGGAGATACACCATAAGATGTAAGATGTTGATGTGGTTGTATCCACAAGGGAGATCCCCAAATGGAAGGGTTTGCATGAGGCACTGGACGAGGTTCGAGAGGAATGCAGCTCGGCACTTTAGCCTATCAGGATTCAACAACATTGTTTGCTTGCAAGGATGAGCGCACCTATCCACTACTGCAACAGGCTATCAATAAAGGATCTGACAAGCTTATGAGCAAGGTGGGGGAGACGTATCTTTTGGGTAAAGCACAGTTACATGGATACGGACCAGGAAGAAAGGATCAAATGCTTTTGCAAGAAGTAGCAGTAGAAGTGTCTTCTCACGCAGAGGAAAAAAGAGGTAGAGGAAGGGGTCGTGGCTTTCGATATAGGAAAGGATGTAATACAAGCAATATGAAGACTGATGCTGGTGGATATAACTATAGTATAAAGGTGATGCCATATGGAAGAGAATGGGGTCGAGCATGGGAAGGAGCAAAAAAATCAAGACAGAGATTCAAATCTATTCGGGAGTAAGGAGGCCCTTTGTTTCTTTGGTGAAAAGGGGAATCAACCACTCTGTGCAATCAAGGGAAGAAAATTTAGGGTCATTGGGCAATAAAAGGGAGTGGAAGAATGGGAAGGAGAGTCTGTCGGTGCGGTAGCCCTCTTCGTCCTGAGATGCTGAAAGGAGAATTTTCATTATTCTCTGATTAGCATTAGGTAGCATTCTATGAACAGAAGTAGGCAAGGGGCAGCAATGTTTGATGCAGAGAAATGAAGTTCTTTGGAAGGGAGAAGATCGACCCAAACCTTTCCAGGAAGAGAAAGGCACAGTCTTGTCTTCTTACTACGAAAGTTGAGATGGGGATTGCCTGCTTGCGATTCACAAATGGAACGATAACGGTTGCAAAGGGCACGGGAAAGTATTGTGTTGAAGGAAACTCAACTTCGTGCATTTCATTAAGCTACTGCGAGGCTCCAGCAAAAGCAGCAAGATTGGCTGAAGGAAATGATGCGAATGTGGGAAGGTGAGGAAGAGGGGGATCATTTCCTTCATGCTGACCAGTGTCTGGAAAAACCTCAAGTAGGGATGATGATAGAGAGCAAATGAACACAGACATGGGAAGAAAATGATACTCGGTCTAGGGAAGGGCTGCCCGGATAATACCTCCATAAATATTTGCTATGCTTGGGGAGCTTCGACATTCAGCACAACAACTGCAGGTTGAGAAAGGACGGGATGAGCGCAACAAAAATTTCAAAAGGAGTACTAGGAATTCTAAACCTATACCATCAAGGGTGACTTTAATGGATCTTGATGAACAAATATGATTAAAGAGGGAGGCTGAAAATAGGAGACGCGTCCTATTCATAGCTCACTTACAGAGGAAACTCAAGTTTGCCTTGTATAATTCTACTATTGTTATGCCGGGTGAAATCATCTGCCGGTTCAGGGTGCTGGACTGATGAATTGAGAAGGAAAGATGACAAGAAATATGAATGGTCAGAAGCTTTGCCCTTGCAGCCAAATGCGTTATCAAAAGGTGGGCTGAGTAAAGGCGGTGAAGTAAAAGTCCGCATCCAAACCCAACCCAAAATTTGCAAGGAACCTATGGATTCCCAAGAATGGTTGCCTCAGAGGACTACTTAATGTGGAGATATGCTCATTACATACTCAGTTTCGGTATGCCAATGAATTTTTGTCCCCAGAAGAAAAGGGCACTTAACGACTATGGGTTTACTAAAGATGTGTGAAGTTATGAGTACAGACCTAGTTACTGCTTCCACAGTTCTTCATATGAGGAAGCTTTAAAGGAGAGATGCACAGGAACATGCATTGGAGTATGACATCCTCCTCCTGAGCAAATGTGGTCATCCAAGATCGTTCTCAAGAAGATTCCATTTCTGAAAGGAGATGCAGCATGCTTGCAATTTTCCAAAAGGCTTACCCTGAACAGGATACCATTGCTGAGAATGGGACAGGATCATATCAAGCTCGAAAATCAATGACAGTAGTAGCTGATGCCTTAAAGGATTTGACGCAATATGCACAATGCAAGAAGTTTGAGCAGAGGGAAAAGGTCAGGCAACAACTGTGTATGAATCAACATCCGAAGAGGAAACCCTGTGATGTGCTCACAAAAGAGGAATTGAGAACACTCTGGGCCAAATTAGAAGAAAACCAATATTATCCACCTCCAACGGCCGTAGTGGATGTTGTACATCTAGCATTGCTGGCAGAAAAATTCAGCCGCGTTGTCATAAACTGGTATGAAATTGGCAATTGGCAATGATTATGGCCGGATGCTTGCATCCAAATCCATCAGTCGGCATGCTCGAGGAGGTTTGGTGGTAAGCACTAAGCAGTAATGACCGTGAGAGAGAGAAATCTAACATAAAAAAATCTGGTGCATCACTGCCAGATGTTCTCTATACGCTCCATTAGTTTCGGGACGCTAATAACTCCATTATTGTTTCCTAGTTTCTGAGAGGCCGCCGAGAACGAGAGAGAGTTACCGAATATAGCTTATTATAGATAGCTCTAGTAAGACTAAGGATTCAAGCATTGATTCCCTGAGAAGGCGCTGAGCAGCGGGTAAATGTGTCAGGTAATGCAAAACTTGGGGTGGAAATTTGAGTTGTAGAACAGCGGGATAGAACATAAGCTGTTTATGCACGGGTAGTTTCCAAGGGTATGAGCTCGACGATGATTTGGGGTTAGGTACGTTCACATGACCTCGCGTAGTAGATGAGCATAAGTAAACAGGACATCATTCTCACTCTCACTCATTCATTTATTTTGCATAACGGTGACCTTAACCAAGAAAAAAAAATCACTCACATATTAGATCACAAGAAAGTGTCTGTGCCCGCGTACATACTAATCCTTGTGCCTGTTATTTCAATACTGACTCTAGCTATTTACGTTCTAAATAAACAAAGTAGACTGCCTCGAGTCATATCAAATAATAGGACCATCTTGTTTCCTTCTCCAAATATATTCTTCACTACGTGAGAAATTTTTTCTAAGTGGCATAAAATGAACTATTATGAATTCCCCCCAAGAGAAGATAATTTCGAAGTGCTTTCCTTATCAAGATACTATGTCTTTGGTTTAATATATCGATGACCATGAAAATATGATTGGATGACCATTGAATTGTTGTGGAATATCTTGATTTGAGATTTTATTTGTTCCAAAGTCATTTTTAGGAAAGGCTTATGTCACTGGATTTTGAAGCATTATGATACGGATAGGTTTTGGACACTTGGAATATGAATGTCTTACAAAATTCGCTTTAAACCTTATCAAATACCTTAGTGAATGTCCTTCTTTTGCATACATAATGCATCTTAGTATCAACCTATCCTTGGGGATGTGGGATTGTGATTTCACTCTCTATATTGAAATTTTATGAGTTGAAAACTCATGTTCTTATCGATTGATGGACATAGATGATTTCTTTGTCCATGCCTCTCTCTAAGAATTCATTCTATGTCTCGTGATGATCATAATAACTTTGTGCGTCATAAGAAAACAATATGTTATCATGCCTTACCTCTCTAAGTTTTTATATAGTGTAAAATAGTTCAAAACTTCGTTGTTTTTTCTTTTCATTTGGTGAACCCCTAATATACACTTTGTTTGCATTTTCAAAGAAAAAACCAAATCTCCAAAAACATTCAAAAAACACACAAAAACCCAAAACAAATATTAAAAACACTCTAAAAAACTAAAAATTTCTCAAAACATGGGAAAGAAAAAGGCAAAAGAAAGAAGGAAGGGGGAAAAGGTTGCACAAAAGAAGGAGGAAAAAGATGAGATGCATGCATTAATCACACATGATCAAGGTGAAACAAATAGAGAAAATTTGCAAGGGGTAGAGGAAATTGGTGGAATTTCTAAAGGGGTGGGTTCCATAGTTGCAACTAGGGAACATAGCAACACTTTTGTAACTGTATTCATTGGTCATGACCATAGAAATATGAGTGCTTATGTTAACCCTAATTGTGAGTGGAATTTAATTCATATTGATTTAGTGACTATTATTTTGGACAACATTCAACTAACCACTCATTCCTCTATCCTCATGAATGGTGAAAATTATGATTGCATGGGTCAAGTTGTGTTGCCTATTGTAGTGAATGGTATGGAATAATATTTTTTGTTATGGAAGGTATAGACGAAGACTTAGTCATAGGCACTCAAGGGTTTTTTGAACATCAAGGGTTTGAAGAATCTTGTCCATCTATTATATCCATCCCCACTAGTGAGTCTTTTGGAAATCTTGATGATTATCCTCATTTTATGGATTGTGGACATAATCATCTATTCGAAGATTGTGCTTTTAATCCACAAAATAGTCTTTCCACTCATGCTTTTTCATCTAAGCTTTCTTTGAGTAAGTCACAGGGAACCTTGACGAATGATGAAGTGGAGGACTCCAAGTGCTTGGGGGATATGGAAGGGCCCTCTCTTCCTCTAGACTTGGATTCTCTTTATGAATCCATGGGCAAGGATGTGCTACATTTGGCTCATCAAGAAGAGGATAAGCAAATACTTTGTAACAACGCTATGGAAAATGATGTTGGATCCATTGTCAATCATGACAATCCATCACCTATTTGTATATCTAGAGATTCTATGTGTAATAAGGATAAATGCATCGCTGAATCTCTAGATCGATCTCAAACCACACAACCCTAGGATCCATTGGATGAGCATGATGTATGTATAAAAACTCAACCTTTGTTGAATTCCCCTTGTAAAGATGAGTTATCCCTAAAGACTCGCATAGAAGGCCCAAAAGACCCTTATGCCAAGAAGACGAAATCACATTCCCCTTGTAATGTCAAGCAAATTTGGGTGGCCAAGAAATTACTTAGAGCCCAACCAAATCGCACTATGATATGGGTACCAAAGAAAGCTCTTATACAAACTCAACCCTCTCACACTAGACTTCATAATCTACAGTCTAGATTCACCATGCCTTATCATCAAGAACAACCACTTTTGACCAAGGGATCCAAAGCAATAAAGCCAACACTCAGAAAAGATCCAAGGAGAAACCTCAAGGCTAAGACCAACAAAGCGAAGACATATTGGCGGCCTAAAACCTCTTCGTGTAGCATCCATGGGTGTCAGACCCAACCTTGCCCAATGCACATCATATGTTTAAGATGCACACCAAGTATGCACACGAATAGGGCCTCATCCAAAGGCCAAGCATTAGGCACACTTAGTTTAACCCAGGCACAAAGAGGGCACATGTACATAGATTTCAAAAATTTGCTTTTTATTTTTCTTTTTTCAGGTTGGTGGACAAAGGTATCATCCATTTCAAATGGTTGATGGAAAAGAGAAGGTTCTTAAAGTTGAAGATTTGGAGGAAGCCTCATCATCGCCTCACCCTTGAGCACTTTGCTCACGACCCATCCGTTTTTGCATCATTTTTTGTTGTATGCATTTTTTAGAGTATGCATAAGATAGGATCACATTACAAGACCGTGCATAGGCACTTTTTTTTGTTTTCCACCCATGCACCCTTAGTCCCCACGCATGCATATGGACTAAGAAGAGATGAATTAATTTCATCTATTTTGTATTGATCATCTACATTTTTTGTCATTTCATCATCCATCCATTAATTTTTTTTTTTTTAAAGAAAGAAAGAAAGAAAGCATTCTAGCATATTCTTCCCATCTACATGAGGCAAAAAATGCAAGTTAAAAGACAATCAACTCCAAACAAACATGCAAAAAGCAAGATGAAGAAAAGTAACAAAGCAAAGCACTCCAAACGGTGCAAGGATCATGCAAATCAAAAGGAACTTTTACACGCTCTTCCACAAAAGCTCCATACTTGCAAAAGCTTTGTCGAGGACGACAAAGTCAAGGAGGGGGGGAGTGTTGAAGATACATGTATTTTTTGGATCCACTTCATTTTCATCATCATTTGTACCTTTTTCTACCTTATAATAAAGCACTCTTGTATAGGTGTGTGTGAGTGCCACACTAGAGAATAAGTGGGATTCATTCTCCTTTCAGTTTAGAAATCCCACATAGCATGCTTTTTTGACATTTTGTATATAAAGAGGTCTCCACCTCTTCTTTTGGAGAGAGCTTTTTTAGAAGTAATGAAATAATGTTAGTTTGTAGCTCTTGCTCTTTTGTGGTCATGATGTGCATGCATTCTTGTTCTCTTCTTGTCTAACGCTTGTGACACGTTGATGTATGATTACGTTGCTATTATGCTTGTGATTACGATTATGTGCATCATTCGCGATGCTTATATTGTATCTTCTTGTTAATAACGTTGTTAATCATATGTTGACGAAGCGCCATTACGTCTGCTTAGTGCTTCTACGCAAACATTTGGGTCTCATGAGATGCTTCCTGGTTTCACAAGTATGAGTTGTGATGCTACAACGTCAACACATATTATTGCTGGAAGCGTGTACTATAAGGAACCCAACGGGCTATTGCTAAGATGTGTTGAGGAGGACGAACAAGCGAAGCTAATCGAACAAGCACATGTGAACAAATGGAGAACACACCAAGGGGCTCATGGAACCATCAGGGAATTAAAAAGATTAGGAGTATACTGTCCTGAGATGCCCAAGAACGTCCATGATTATGTAAGTAATTGTGCAGAATGCCAGGAGACAATCCCAGAGGATCATACGTCCATACCTTTCTCAACGATAACACTCATTTGGAGCAAAAAATTAGTGAAATTCCTAAGGACAAGAGAACATGAGGAAGGAGTTAGCTTCGCTAGGAAACGATCCCTAGAGGAGATGAGCAAGGATTATGTTCTCATAGGAAGAAACTTATTTAGAAGAGGAAAAGACAACCAATTACGATTATGTATTCATGAAGGAGAGTATTTACCCATATTAGAGATGGCGCACGCAGGTGTAGCAGGAGGTCATTTTTCTGTTGAAAGCACTGTAAAAATGATCCTTTTCGCAGACTTCTGGTGGCCAACTTTATATATGGATGCTCAAACATATGTACAAAGTTGTGAGACATGCCAGAGAGCTAAATACCCAATTCGGAGAGATGACATGCCATTGCGACCTATGGTTTGTGCGAGAGCATTCTCTAAATGGGGTATTGACTTCATAGGACCCATTAATCCATCGGCCAAAGGATCACATGTTGAGACCATCATAGTAGCCACTGACTACTTGACAAAATGGGTAGAAGCAAAGGCTACTAGGAGGAACGATGCTCAAACCACTGCTAAGTTCCTTTTTGAGCATATATTCACTCGTTTCAGATTACCAATTGAGATTGTGAGTGACCAAGGAACGCATTTCCTTAACGAAGTAATCGAATCTCTAATGAATGAATTTTTAGTGATCCACAAAAAATCAGCCCCATACCATCCCCAAGCCAATGGTCAAGCGGAAAGTTCCAATAAGGTGTTATGTACAGTGTTGACAAAGATTGTCAATAATGGAAGGTCTGACTGGGACAAGCAATTGCATCATGCAATTTGGGCCTTCCAAGTAGCATACAAGGCGGCTATTGGAACTACCCCATTCAATTTAGTGTACGGGCAGAATGCAATTTTGCCAATTGATTTTTTAATCCCAACTTTGAGAGTAGCCCAAAAGTATGAATGGAACGGACATGAGTTATCCCAACAACTAGACCAAATCGAGAAGTTACATGAAACTAGGTTACAAGCGGTGGCAGGAATCTATGGAGCCAAGAGAAGACAAAAGGCATATTATGATGCACATATAAAAGACAAGGGACTTAAAGAAGGAGACTTAGTCTTGGTGTACACCTTAAAGCAACATGCCAAGAAGTTACAAAAACGCGGACATGGACCTCTGATCATCAATAGGATCTCTACTAGTGAAGCAGTTAATTTAGCCACCTTAGATGGAGACATTCTTCCTAACTACATAAGTGGATGCAGAGTTAAACGGTTCATGGAGCCATTGACGGATCAAATGCTAGCACGTCTCGTAGGTGCTCAAAATAGGAAGAAAGAGGAAGAACAGATTAGAGAGGAGGCTCGACAAGAAGCCCTAGAACGCATCAAGAAAAGGAAAGAATGGATTAGGCAAAGAGATGAGCGGTATCTCCAAGGAGAAGAGCCGGTACCTATGGCTAATTACCAAGTCCATAAATCTGACACGGCAAATTCCTATACGTCATAGCCTTATTTAAACCTAGGAATCGGCAAGATAGAGTACAAATTGATAGATGCATTGATAGGCTCAGGAGCAAGACTTAGCTGCATACGTAATAATGTCATAGAAAATCTTGAACTGATTACGACTCCCACAAAAGCTGGGATGGTAGGAATTGGAGGTCAAATCATAGAATGCATGGGAGCAACTAACGTATCCCTCCACCTAGGAAATTCTTCCATGGAACAATGAGTCTTAGTGTGCAGAGACGAGGATTTAATAGAAGATTTGATCCTAGGACACCATTGGATCATTGAGAATGAAGTCAGCATCAACCTAGCTCAAGGATATATTTCAGCCAAGATAGGACACAAATAAATTTTTAGTATATTAGGAGATAAGCCTTTACTCCAACCCACCACCATCGAGAGTGCAAAAAGATGCAAAAAAGAGCTAGTCGAACACGATTCCAGCCCCAATACCTCAGAAACCAGTCTAGAAGAAGCAGGAAGCTTAAACCCTAATGTATCCAAGGAAAAGGTGATACCACCTTACTCAGTTGATGAAAAGCCAAAAAATCAGGAACCCAACTCTCATGAAGTCCCTCATACGACAGTAGGATCTCCAATGTGGAAAACAACATTCAGACATTCACGTCAAGGGAAGAACAAATTCAAATGGGTACGCAAAGATCAAGTGTAGAAGCCGGAAACGTCATCACCAACTCATAGGGAGAATAAGAAGAATAACAAGTCAGCATCACAAAAATCTGAAACAACAATACCCTTGCAAGTATGGCTCCCTAAGCCTTTGATTGAAGCTCAGAAAGCACGATAGCAGATATGGATTCCCAAGAAGGTTAAACAAGCAGCCAAGCAAAAATTACGCAATCAGGAGGATACATTACATCAAAACATTCGAATGACAAAGCAAAAACAGACTCGTCCTAAACACATGAAGAGCAGAGCCTCTCATATGAGGACACTTGAGAAAACAAAGAAAACACATGAAGCCCGAGGCAAAGAAAGCAAACGACCTTTCAAAGCGCCCACGAAATGGATTTGGAAACCAAAGCAACCGCAAGGAGTGAACCATCGAAACAATGAAGACTCCAATTGCACTCATGGAGTATCACATGCACCTAAAGTATGCATAGTAGGGCCACATTACAAGGCCATGCATTCGGCACATGATGTACATGATAAAATTGGTGGTGCACATTCTCCAATTATGATAGATCATAGCTTCAACTCTCTTAGGAATGGACATACTATGTACATAAATAAAGGCTTCGGCTACACTAATGATTGTTTTCTTTCAGGAAAAAATAAAAATATGTGGTAAGAGATCTCACCTATAGAACCATGGGGAACGGAGTGATGAAACAACAACAAATCACTGCAATGCACTACACAGTTGCTACATTTTCTATTGAAGCTAATGCACTTTTCCTTACAAGTGCAGATGGCTTCTGAAGATTCGGAAGCAACAATTCAGGAGGAAGTATTGGCGTTTCCCCTACAAAGTATCACCAAAGCAAAGGGACATTGGTTCAGGGAAGATCAATCGGCTGGGGAGTATCTCTTCCTGATGACTATCAAAATCATGGATACAGATCACCAATTTCCAATCATGTCCAAAGACTTCAGAGTGTTGCATGAACTACCATCTACAATCGCCATCATGAAGAAAGCGGGCATTCATAAATATTTTGAACTACCAATCTATAAGCTCGACTTTCAAAGGTGCACACAGGTCCTGAACACATTACAGCCAGCACTGCATGATCCATTGGTGCTGGAAGCTAGAGTGATGGATAAAGTAGGCGAATGGGTTGTCATTCAGTTTACACATGACTTGATCAAGGAAGCTTTTGGATGGGAAAAAGATGGAAACATGGTCGTGAAAGAAGAGAGTCGAGGAGCAAAAACCCGAATGTTCATTGACATTAACAGAGCCGATATAGAAGAGGAAGTCAGACTTATTCACCAGCACTTCTGCTTCCCAAATATGCATTGGTATACGGCCCCTCAGAAGATAATTGTTCAACTGCTCTCACATACAATCAAGCAGATTGGAAATCAAATCAATCTGACTCCTTACAGGAAAGACTATTCGAAGCAAAGAAGCAATGGAATAACAAGAAGTTCCTCAATGGCAGTGTTGCTCTGACAATATTGATTTACCATGCTTTAGGTATTAGAGAGCACCTGCAGGAAATGCCATCATCAATTGCTATGGCGAAGTATGCCAAAGTCGCCACAGTTCCTAAAAAGAAAAGAGGAGTCAAGATTGTGGAAGAGGCAGAAACTAGCTCTCAACCCAGAATGAGAGGCACAAAGAGGATAAGGGAAGTAATGCAAGTGGAAGAGGAAGTTCCAGCCATGAAAAGAATGCACGTGCTTCCAAAGACAAGAATTGAAGAGCACAGGCTGCTTACAGAGGAAGATTTAACTCAAGCCCTCGAGGATACACATCAATATATAGAAGGGCAAGTCAATTTACCAGTACAAGGGCATCATTATCAGCAGGCCCAACAGGAGATAAAAGCCAAAAAGAAGCTCACAAAAGTACACCGCTACAGGGAATTAGGGTTGGAAAATTCAAGCTCATCTTCGGATGCACAAGAAGAACCCGACACCTCATTATTGAATGTAGATATTCAAAGTAAATCCAAGGATGATGGAAAATGGGAGGAATTGAATGCAGTAAATTACAATGAAGAAGAGGGCATAAAAGTGGATAACAACTCTACCCACCCAAAGCTGAACACCGAAGGCATAGAAGCCAACAAAGAAGGAGCGCATGTGATTAAACTTAATGAAAGTTCCACTATTCATATCAGGGAGGCGACACTTTTAAGGGAAGAGTCAATCAAAATACCAAAAAAAGAGCCTCACAAAGCGACTGTAGAAGAAGAAGAACCCTTCACCCCAATAAGGGTCGTGGCAAAACCCTCCCCCATGGACGTCACCTTTCAAGGGAGTGCCACAAAAGCTATTGATTTGGATGAAGAAGAAATAGTACAAAACATACAATTACAAATTAGACAACCACACAACGAAACTATTCATGTCGAGCAAGGAAAAGATGTACAAACCGGAGAAGCTCTGAGCATACCTAGGACATGGTTGAATGTCGATATCGCTCAGCTCAAGCCAGTGGTGCAGGACATGATCCGAACCGCAATGGACACACAACAATTAATGCTTGAAGCTGATGAAGACTATGATCAAGCGATGCAGGACAAGCATGAGCTTCAAGAAAGGAGTAAGAATCTTTCGGTAGAATTGAAATTAGAAAGAGAGCACATAAAAAATAAAGAAAAGGAAGTCCAAGAAGCCAAAAAGCAGTGCAACGATGTGATGACAGAAAACGCCAAATTAAAAGAACACCAGAAGTAAAATACTAGAATCACAAATAAAGGTATACATAGAGGAGGCAAAAAACATAAGGAACCGAAACAAAGAGCTCATGACAGCTCTTCTAAGTGATCAGCCAATAGAAATTCAAGACAGACCAGGAAAGGATATCACAGAATTGGAAGAAAAGATATCTAAGTATGAAGATCAGCTCAAGCAAGAGCAAACCACCATTGCCGAATGGGAAAAGAGGTACATGGATGACACTTCGGCTCTAAGAACTAAATGGAAAAAAGCTGAGAATCGGTACCTTATGCAATGTAAAGAGGACACTGATCACCTTGACGTGGTAGCTAAAGAGATACTAAAAAACAAGGAAACTATTGCTAAAGCCGAAGAAGAAATTAAGCAACAAGAGGAGATAATAACGCAGCTGAGAGAACAGCCCAAGCAGAAGTCAACTGAGGGGACACCAGTATTTCCACAATCCGTCGTGGCTACTGAAGAGACTGAGGTACATCCTCTCTCTCCCCCCTCACATCATTCATCGATAAGGGAGGAACAGGAGGCCCAAATTGAATATAATACTCGGGACATTGCAAAACTGAGCCGACCAGAAAGGGCACTACTGCTGTCCCAGCTTACTGCTGAACTCGAAGATCAAATAGTCCAGGTGATGAAGGAGGCCCAAATCAAAAGCAAAAATTTGGATCAAATTTTGAAGCCCTTCAATGTACCATATGGTCTCCTTAAAGAACAAACGCGACAATATATAAAGAATACTACACATAAAGATCTAGACACCAACCTCTAGTTCAGCCAAGATACATTCAAGTATACTCAAGAGGAATTCGAAAAGTCTGATCCCATATGGAGGCGGAAACTATTGGAAAAGAACCCTACATTGCGGGTACAATGGGAAGCTTCACCATACGTGCTTCAAGTCAATCCATCATTTTGTCCCGTACCCCATAGGCACTCGTGGATGCAATTTCGGGAAGGTCAGCGCTAGGGAAGCATAAATACTCAATGGCTGAATTATCCATTGTTACCTAGTCCGCCACATAACTACCTACCAACGGAAGAGTACATGGTAAAAACAATGGAATTTTGGATCGTAAGATATTCAGCTGTCCCGGATTTAGCGGTCAAAATGACAAATAAAATTTTTAGTATGATCCTTACTGTAATCAAAGTCTTTCAGCACGCAAAATATACATTTTTGAATTTTATCGGCATTATGCAAGGATCAGAGCACTCATTTTTATCTTTCTACCATTACGAGTCGCTTAACACTTATGGCATATTATTCTCGACTTATGTTTTTGCCGTCAACATATATGCAAACTTTCGAAGAAGCATTTTTCATTGGCTTCTTCGAAATAGATTCGGAAATTTTCATCAAAATGACTTCAAATCTTAATGCACGCCTGGTGGCTTATGAAACTAGCTTTTTTGCGGATCACCGACAAGCGCCAGAGAACAGAGTGATGTCAAGCCAGTGGAAAGAATTTATGATATGTCAAGCCAATTTGCTGAATCAAAGAGAGCAAGCAGCCATACAAACCTATTGATGTCGCCACAAAAAGCCTGTTGGGGACGACAGAGTTCACGAGGAGGGACATGTGGAAGGGGAATCGAGCAAGAAGAAAAGAAGAAGAAGATCAAAGTCAAAAACTACGCAATAAAGAATGAAGATCATAAAATGAAAGAACCACCCTCTGCCCAAAGCCCCACAGGGGCACACATAAGGCAACAACACCAAACAGCAAGGTCCTGAGGATTGGAATTAAAGATCAATCACAACCAGGACATTTCATGGGAAGGACGGACCAGGGCCAGGAACTATACATGAAGAAGTGCAAGATAATATTTGGTAGGTAATAATCCTTCCGCTGATAGCGTGCGTTGGCAACCAAGTAAACAGGCTTAAAGCAATACAACAAGGTCAGATGTGTGAAGACAAAGACAAATCAGAAGACCAAAAGTTTGAAAGAGGTAGAGGCTGAAAAGTTGAAGAGAGTGACTAAGAACAGCACATTCCTAGTCACTGGTGGCATGCATGGCAGCCCGACTGAATGCAGCAACCCAGATTTATGATGTACGGGATATCAAGGGGAAAACAGAAGCAAAGGGCTTACATTGGATAAAATAACAAATTCTCTGATAGTCCTTATCGCTTCTTCGACCACTGGATGCGTGTATTCAGAACTCTTAAACAAGCTAAAGACAAGAAGTAAAGCCTCTCAAGGGACGACAGAGACAAAGTGGGGGAGAGTGTTGCACAACAAAGAAGCATAAGAGAAGAGCCCCAAAATTTTCAAATTAATGGGCATAATTCTTCTTCTTCAAAGTCTTAGAGAATTCCCTCAAACCATGTAAATGCACTAGATGAGTCCTCTAGTTGCATAATCCAAACTTATTGTAAAATATCCCTTGTAAATTAGTAGGAAATTCACTTTTTAGTAATAAAGTGCCGGTCTCTTGTGTGAAAGGACCAAATTTAGGGCACATGTATATAAGTCACTTTGTGACTCTATGTAGAGACTTTTTGCTATTGTGAACAAGGAGAGCTTTGAAATCTCGAATTTGCCTCTTTCCTGCAGATTTCCCTCTTCTCTTTGATCTTGTGTGTGTGTGTAATGCTTGGAATGTGTGTGTAGGACTGTTGTCTACCCCTTCCCACTATTTTTGAGCTATTGTAGTGTGTGTGTGTGAGCTTGTAGGAGTTGTGATGTGAGTGTGGGTACTTCCTGCCATTCACTATTTTGGTCATAACTTGAAGCAAGATTGTCAGAATCAAGTGGAAACACTTCCAATAGATGCATCTCGTCAAGAGCTTCGAAATGAGTACCCTATTGACTATATTTGGAGCTTGGAGCTGGGAGAAATCCTTGATTTACTAAAAACTGCTGTAAGAGGCATCGCGACATACACTTTCAGTCTTTGAGTGAGTTTGAGAGGTGGAGTAGTCTTTTCTCATGCATATCAGCAGAACCACTTCATTTTCCATCATGTGTGCACATGTCTTCATACACTTGGTTAGGTCGTTTGATCGGATTGGCATATAAGTGTGTGTCAATTTCCCACTATATGCACTTGTGTTGCAAATGAGGTTTAGTCTCTTTGGCACAAGTCCTTGAGTCTTCTTGACTTAAGTACACAGGCTACCACATTTCATGGAAAAGGATGAACAAGCACTTGGAATTCTACTCACCTCTTTAGATGATAATTATGTACACTTCTTGGATGATTACACTACCACAAATTAAGCATGGATTACTCTAGAGCAAAACTTTGGAGCTATTTCTAGAAACTCAAAGATAGCACTTAAAATGCAACTCTATTCTCTTACAATGTTTCAAGGAGAAGATATACCTACTCTTGTAAACAAACTAAAGAGTATTTGTACCCAATTAGCTTATGTCCAATGCCCCATTGAAAATGAGGATCAAGTAGCCATTCTACTCAAAATTGTGCCTCTTGATAAGTTTGGACAAATTGTAACTGTTCTTAAAGACAAGGACCCTATCCATAGACTAGAATATGTCATCAATTCTCTACAAAAACATGAAAATAAGCTCAAAACTCATGATGAATTTACAGAAAATGTGCTGGTTATGAGAGCTACAAAATGCATTCATTGTAATTGCACCAACCATTTGTCAAAGGATTGCATTCAAGTTAACCCTTGCAAAATTTGTGGTAAACCCAACCATGCTACAAAGCAATTTTTGTTTATGCAACAACAATGTCAACAAAAACAACAAAGGATCTTTCAACAAAAGGCTTAGCAATGTCAATGTACCAGAGGAGATAAATGGAGAAGAAGAAGCTCAAGTCAATTTCATCTATGATGATGTGTTGTAAAACATCCCCTTTGTACCATCCTCATGTGTATAGGGAAGGATTTGTACCACCCATCAGTTTGTTGAAGGAAGGATATAAACATTGTACCACCTTCTTTGTACATGGGAACGAAAAATATTTTTGTACCACCCTAATTTGGTTGTGAGGAAAGGATACTCCCTAGAGCTATATACAAACAAGCTCAAGGCGGGGATTGTTGGCTATGAGCTTTATGTAGCTCTTATGTTTGAGCACCTCTATCTAAGAGGGTAATACTATCCAAAGCTGTATCTACACTCCTATTGGCTAAGAGCTTCTTTGTTGTTGTATAAAAAGACCTTCTTGGTTACATAATGGAAGGGCACACTTTTTAGGTCATATTCGTGCATGTGAGAGTACAATCTTATTCTCTCTCTACATTATCTCTTCACCTTTTGTGTTTGAATGTAAGTCTGCACCTTCGTCTTTATGTGCACCATAGCATTCTCAAGCTTGCTTGATTGTTGTTCCATCAAGAATGAAGTCTTTCAAGTAATAGCAAGATTAGGGAAGTGAGAAACAACAAAGGTGAGTAACACTAGAAGTTAAGGGACAAGCCTCTAGCCCAAGGAAGCCTATGCTCCTAACTATACCAATTCTGGAATCCTTTACTCGGTGGAATCCTTTACTCGGTGCATCACCACTCACAAGAATTTCTAAGAGAGATTCAAAAGGAAAAATGAGTGAGAATCCTCCTCCCATTGAACTAGTAGATGATCTTCATGATCAGTTTCCACAAGACATTCCCTCTATCTATGGAGAACAAGAGAATGACTAGTCTGAATGATTAGACCTTGAGTCTAATTCCTTGCAAGAATCGCCTCACTGTACAAGCCATGGGATTTTAAGTCTATCCATATGAGAGCACCCATGGTCATGGTAAGAAACCAAACTTGACTTATACCTAGGAACACCAATGTAGTGAAGAACACCAAAGTGTAGTGTCATCTCAATTTGGAGGAGATACTCAAAATTAAACTAGAGTTGTGGAAACACATAGCTAATCAAGTGCCAAAAGTCACCAAAACCCATTCCCAAGTGGGGTCACATAAGAAAATTCTTGAGATACCCTTGGATAAGATAGGAGACATGGGTGAAGGAGAGGAAGGAATACTTATCTCGACATCACTTACCACGGTTACACAACAAAAGCAATTTTGGACTAAGGTGCATGAGTTGATATTACTACCACCTCCTTATGGATGTGTTGGGGCAATAGGCACTCAAACTAATGAGAATGAAGCTGCAAATTGCATATGGTCACATCAAGAAACCTCTAGGATTGCTAGAAAGAATAACTCTTAGTTTGAACATTCCTTTGCTATATGTGAGTTTGGAAAAAATCATGTCTACGAGATGATCTTAGGTAGAACATTCATGAGACAATTGTAGATAATTCAAGATTGGGGAATCAATTCTTTGTACTTGCAACATTTAGGAGTCACCACTAAGGTCAATCTTAGGGATTACTCACATAGAGATGGCCCCCCTATACATTGGAACCCCATCCATAGAGAAACAAATGAAACAAAATTTGTGCACTCCATAGGATCAGGAGCCTCTTGGATGTGAAGGCGCCCACTTATGGATGTGTAAAGTTGCAGTAGAAGAAGAGAAAAGAGAAAATGCTAGAGACGTAGGTCTAAGGAGAATCATAGACAAATTGGAGACCCAACCTATGAACCTGTAGTACTTCTAGACAAAGAATTTGAACCCCATGGGTGGGCCAAAATTCTAGCCATCATGGACATAACAGTCAATGAGGAATAGTGGACACCACACTATGATGAAGATGGCTATGACACTTCATTTTCACGGTACAACTAATCATGTATGACCTAGTTATTGAAGAATGTGAACCTTTTACGAGTGAACCCAAGGAGGAAGAGAGACGAATTCAAGATGAAGCTCAGACCGAAGCTCTAGAACGTATATGATGTATGAAGTTAAGAAGTAAAGGTAGAGATTAATCTAGGTGTGTATTTTCTCTCAATGGTGCAGTATGGAGCATTCAAGTTTCCTTGGGGTTGAGCCATCATCAGGAAAACATTAGCCATGTGTTGTCCTCCACAATCATAAGAACGCTTCAATGAGGTGACCCTTGGTGCTTGTCTATTTTGGACTCCTAGCTTCTTGGCTACCTCCTCAACTATCTCATCTATCTCAGTGGAGGTTCTGGAGGTATGACTAGTAGAACTATTAGAATCCTTATAGAGTTTGGATAGTCCTAGCTCCTCACCCAAGTTGTCTTCTATGTCAATGCATACCTGCACACACTCCTCTATGGATCTAGGATCTTTCAATTACACATATGATCTTAACTTGGTGCTTAATAAGCCATCTAGAAACAAGGCCACTTGTTTGGCTGGTGTGGGTAATTCTCGCACAAGGCATCTTTCTATGTACTACCTAAATCGTCTTCCTGCAAGTTACACTATTTCTTGGGGTGTCTGCTTGAAGCCTCTACACATGCCTATCATGCTCTGTTACCAAGAACATTTTCTCTAATGTGTGATCTAGAAAGAAAACATTGTCTGGTGTCCTAGGATCTTTGAACTCATAGATGGTGACTATTGGGCTGGGTTGATTTGGCTTGAATCTCCAAAAGGCTTCCTCCATTTCTTTATTCAAGAATAGTTTGATACTTTCATTGTATTGAGGAATCCAATCTGGAGTGATCACCCTGGTCAAGACTGATTTGCCATAGGGTGTCTTGGGTTCTCGTCCTTGGTCTCCTTGCTCTAGGTCTCCTATCTCATTCTCAAGAATGATATTTCCAAACTCATCCGTCCTATCTGGTAAGTTGGTAACCACATACAAGGTTCCTTCCTTATCAATATAAGAACCATCTTCAAACTTGACCACTGGGTGTTCAAGTCCAAAGGGTTGATTGGTATTTTTGAGTTGGATAATTGATCACCTCAGACCATCCTCATATATGCATGCACCTAATTGGTTGTTCATAATATACTCCAATTGTGTCTTATTGGGACCTTCTGGTGCTTGTAAATAGGCAGTTACAGAGGTACGTGTGGGTCTCTCCATGCTAAAAGACATTTCTAAGTCACTTGTTTCCGAACTTCGTTTGTAGGGATAACCACTTAGTTGTTGTGCCCAAGACCTTGTTGTATGGTTGACACTAGCCTCGGATGATCCAATGCTTTGCCTATCCTTGCCTAAGTGTCTACCAGATCTCAAGTTCATAAGCTTTGTCTTCTAGTTCTGATTTCCCTAGTCCCACCCAAGGGTCAGCTTCAAAATACTCCCCACGAGCTTTCCAACGAACCCAAAATCATAACAAACGGATTTTGTATGAGAAAGTTATGCCAGTTCAGGGTTCTGGGGGTTAAATTGGGGAAACAAGACCTCTTTTGGGATTGATTCAAAACAGGCAATACATGATTTAAGAAGTATCAGTGATACTTGGGACCAAAGATTCACAATACTTGAGCCAAGATGATACATGATACTCGGAATTCCACAATGCACGATACTTGTCCTTGGATGATACACGATACTTGCAGCTTCAGGATACGATACTTGTATACTCACGATACACGATACTTGGGATGTATCAGCATACGATACTTGGATTGGTCACAATACACAATACTTATGAAGTATCGCGATACATGATCCGACAATACACGATACCGGTGTAGTATCGGGATGCACAATATGGCTCTTCACGATACACGATACTTAGTGGGCAACGGTACACGATGCACGATCTCGAGGTTGGCGATACTTGGACTTCATGATACACGATACTTGAGCTACCACGATACACGATACTTGAGCCACCATGATACACAATACTTGAGCTACCGTGATACACGATACCAACCTTTTTGGCGATACACGATACCTCGAAAGTATCGCGATACACACTTGGGTGATACATGATACGCGATACTCAACCCGATGATACACGATACACATGAGGTATCACGATACATGGGGAGACAATACATGATACTCGACAAGTATTGTGAGACACAAGAGTTCTGGTATCGTGATACCTGAAGTCAACCGGACATGATACTTGGAGTTTCTGAAGTCCAAATTCAAAAATTGCGAATATGTGTACCTTATGTCCTCCTTCTCACTCCTATGTGCTTGTAGATGCAAAACTTCTCTTCAACCCCACGATACCACACTCACGATACTTGGTGCAAGTCGTGTCACATCCGAGATTGGTCACTCAATTTTTGGGTATACTGAGGTGTATTTCTTCAGCATTTCAGCTTTCTGCCTCCTCTACACTTCTTGCTCCCAACCACAAGTGAAAAACGAGGTAAATGTACACTACAAAATGGAAAAATTTGAGAAGAGGAAAGATGGGAGAAGATGGTGATGATGATGAAGATGAAGATGAAGATGAAGATGGAGAAAAATTCCAAAACTGAACTAAAAATGGTGATTTTTTAACCTTCCAACGATGCTACTCTACGTTTTACCATCACATGCTCGTCCTCCAAGCTCTCTCCCCAGCAATAGTGCCAAATTTGGTGTCACTCTAGCATAATGGCAAGTACCAATGTGAGGAGATTCACCTCATAAATGTCAATCCGTGGAGACGTGAGGACCAGTATGAAGACAGTGAGCAAGTGATGGCACAAGTGCGTGAGTGAAAGCACATAAGCATGCACACATATACACACACGCGCACAAGGTAAGAGCAAAGAGTGGAACAATGGAAGGACTTCCATTGCAAAAGAGTTCTCTTACAAAAGCTCAAATCTACAACAAGCTAACCTCAAAAACGAGCTCTCTAGCTCTTTTTATAGTTTTTTGAGTGGTTTTGGCCCTATGCAGACCTAATGTCTGGCCTAGTTAAAAATTAGGTTCCAAGGTTTATTTGAGGGCTCAAATGGAGTCTAAAAATTATGAAAATTGGTAGGATGATACTTCTAGTACTCCTCAAGCTTGAGGACTCTTTGGCTTGAAAAAAATGGAGTTGCAAAAATGGAAAATGGTATTTACAATGTTTTTTAGTGATAAAAATCACTATTTTTATAGGGATTTCTTCTGAAAATTTGACATGTGCTTCTTGGAACTCCCTACATGATCCTTCTTCTTTTGTGTCCACTTCTTTGATTTGCTTCCATGCTTGTGCTCGACCTTGAGTGTCAACATAAGAGAAAGATGTGTGTTCCTAGAGACCTTGAGAAGAGACTGCACATTTTGTATGAGTGTCATGACACACCTTGTTGTTGGCACACAGGTTTACTAGCCTGATATTCATAAGGATATTTTATAG